>VXBU01015071.1:796673-832345 GCA_013400315.1 Bombycilla garrulus | reverse complement strand
CACAACAGCTTTTACCCTTTCCTGATTCAATGCTGTAACACTAAAGTGAATTTCACCCCTATTGGTCAAAATTTCCATTTCTAAAAGTGCTTCTTTATCTTCTTATTTGTTCTGTTTCCCTGGGCTGAATTGCTCTAAGGGAGGAAAAAAAACCCTTTTTATGGGTTACATTATTTATGCGGCAGGCATGAAACTGCAAACACCTGGTAGAGTTTCCCTTGTGTGAGCTGCAGCCTACCTCAGAGTACTTTGCAAACATCTGAAACTCATTCTGTGGATCTCAAAGGCCCTCTCCATCGCTGATTGAATATTTTTATGAGATTCATTATGGAACAGCTGTGATTGATACCAGTGATCACACAATAGAGGCTATTAATGTTTGTGATGTGGTCACTGTCATCTAGAAGAATAATTATTAAATTAAGGTAAATACAACATGTATCCCGATTCCACACGCATTACGCCTGTTTTTGGCAGGGAACATCTGGATGAGGTGATGCTTGCTGTAGGCATGGGGATGGCTGGAGTATTGGCTTACAAGGATGTTAATTTTGGCTAGTGAACTGAGAAGTAAAATATCTGAAAGAATTGCAAAATTAATATCAGATTTAAAATCACTAAATAAGAACTGAATGGACAACAAAGTATTCTTTGCTTCTGGCTTTTTGTGCATTTCCTGAAATATTTTCTCTTTGTTGCCAGGGAACCCCCAAAGTTTTCCCATGCTATGCAGTCTGCAGGATCTGTGTTATCACCTTATACTTAGAAACCCCGTGCCACTGTCCCTGTAGAAAATAATAGTTTTTGGGTGCAACTTGAATGTCTCTTTCAAGAGACTCAGACGTAGACATGGTATATGTAGCTGTAGAAATTTTTTTTGTGTCTTGGTGTGTCTGTTTGCATGCACATTTGCGTATGTAGCACTGTGTGTAGGGTGTGTGGGATGAGATGTGAGTGTGTACCTTAGAACCTCTGTTAAGTAAGACTGTCAGACAAGGGCAACACCTAAGAAGATGATTTTCATATGAGGGGAATCAGCAAGAAATCTACTTCATAACTTAAAAATAATCTCTGGTATCTGGAACAAAGCCACTAGCAGCTGAATGGTGCTAGACAACCAGATTAAGATGAGAGGTACTTTTTGGCAGTAGCACCCTCTGAAGGAGTCCATAAAAATGTATATTGTAGAGAAAACAAGAACTGATTTTTTTTCTTGCTGGATTGCACCTTTAGTAGTTCTTGATATTTCACCTCAGTACTTAGTAAGTACTATAGTTTGCAATGGATGTGTCGCATGCTGTTTAATTAATTGATCACAAACTGGCAGTATATTAGGGATCTAAAAATGACCACTGTAATTAACTGCTGCTTGTATCATATTTCATGGTATTTGCCACTAAAAGAAACCTGTCCTGATTGTTTTATCTGTTGTTTTATACCTGGTGGATTCTATGAGTAGGACAGAGGACAGAAATTGTGGGGTTTTTCACTGCTTTGATCCTTTGTTGATAGTTTTTCTACAATCTCTTTTTGTCTAATCATGTGAATAGCATTAAAATAAGACACAACATCAGAAAAAGGGCAAGCATCTATTTTTACTCCATTTTTTATAGGCAGACTCTGCTTTTTTCTTGTTTCCTACTTTTTTGTTTCTTCAAAACTAGTGGCAATAAGATCTGCAGTTATAAAAACATCAAGTATTTTATTTATACAAATATCTTGCTAAGAAATGACAAATCAAATAAAGGGTTTATTGTTTCCTAAAGTGGCCAAACTCTTCTTCCAGTTATACCTATGTATAACTGTGTATTGAATTCAGGGCTGTTCACTGGTAGAGACACAAATTTAGCTCATATTTTATAAGTGAATGAAGTATTTTACCAGGTTCTCCTTTCCTTCCTGTGTGAGTCAATTACACAATACATTCAGAGACTTGTTCCAGCTGGGGCTTTACACAGTAATCTGCAGTACTCATATGCCAATCTCAAGTTTACATTAGAAAGAATCTTTAAACAGTTCTAAGTTCAACAAAACAGAAATTCAGGGTTTGATGTCAGAGAATTAATCATTTTCCAGAAGTAACAGAACCTGGTCATCACAGATGATCTCAGTTTATTCAGCTGAAAACTGCATTTCTTTAAAGTGCAATTATGCTTACGCTTTACATTTGGCTATATTATATCTCTTCTCTGCAAGCTACACTACTAGACCTGACTACAAATCAACATATGGGTTTTCTCTAGTGCAGAGAAAGCCCAATTATGGCAAGGCTGAGTGGTTATTTGACATTTATATGAAGTACACCTATCCTAAGGTATGGAAAATTATCATTATTTTCAGGTGGGAAATACCTGGCAGACTATCGAATACTGTCTGTTAGAGCTTTTGTTGCACAATACAACACTCAAGTTTTACACTGCTTTCAGCCATCAGTGTTGGAAGAAAAATTCAGGGAAAAAGGGCCTTTGCATGCTACTTCTATGTTTTTTTTAAAGACAACCACATTTTTTACTGTGCATTCTACAGTGCTTTTAATCTGAAAAATCTTTTTGTATAGGTGATTGCACCCATCAGCATTTGAATTTCAGTGGTAAGACCCCAGTCACCTTAGCAAATGTACTTGTGCAAGGTTGTGAGGTTAATATCCAAAATAGTCCTCCTTAGCTTTATTGTCTCCAGAACTTTTGTAATATCCTAGAATTATGTAGTCCTAAATGGAGGATGGATAGGGTATCTTCTGTAGCACTTTTCTGCTGGTTCCTTGGGGCAGCTGAATTGCTGCTGAGAGAAGCCCAGAGGAATGTTGTGTCTTACCACACGTGTATGGGAGCTGTCATGGAGCACAGTTCCCAGCTTACAAAGGAGTCATCCACCCACTGGAAATACTGGTGTTAGCACCTCCTATGTTTTGAGGTATAAGCTGAAGGACCTTGCTTTTCAAAGTTCTCAGCCTTGTAAAACACAGTTGTTCTTGTTCAATGAAGTCTTAATGAAGGCAATAGGAGTTGGCTGGCCAAAACCAGAGGTCCAGCTCTGGAGGTCTCTGGTTTTCTTGGGCATTGTCCTTTGATTCAAGTCCTGTTCATACCACTGTAACCCTGTGTTGTAGTTGACTTTGGGAAAGCCGTGAATGTGTTAGAAATATGAACTGTGTGGGTGGAAGAGATTTGAAAAAGGGGGCCAAAATTCTGTTCCTAGAGAGCGCACTCTGAGAGTTAGCAAACAGGGCTGTGCTCCCTGGGTCCCTACAGCTACTGACATCTCATGCTGCCTTTCCAGAATTTCTGTGTGCTAGGACAACTCCACATCACCAGACAAGGGAAGTGATATTGCGTCTGCATTTTTCAGTCATACTTCACCAGAAATCCATGCTGTGCCTCCAAAACCTCCAGATTTGAGTGTGCATGTTTTTCTAACCTAATTACATTTATGAGATGATTTTTAAACCACCTGAGATGAGATCATATCCACACCAAATGGACAGGGAGAACTTGCTTTTTATCACAGCAACCAGCTGCTTGAAAAGAGTTCTCTTTCAGTCATCCTTTCAAAAATCCTACCTGATCTCATACATTTGTGTCCCTTCAGCTTAGCTGTGTGCTCTTTTAACATGTTTCATTCATTTTTATCTTACAGTATATGATTCAAAGGGAAACACAGCATAGAGGGGCTGAGATAACCTAGAAAGGCCTGACGGTATGCACTGCACTGTGCCTCAGAGGGTCATGTTGAGTCTGAGGTGAGATTTGCACTTCTCACAGCAGAGATGAAAATTCAGTTACAGTCAAACCTCTTCATTTCAATGAACCTAAGATAAGGATGCCCAGAGTTGAGCATGCAAATCTGCTCTATCCAAAGCTTGAACTTTAGAAAAGGTAACTCAGAGGAAAGGGGAGTTCATATCAGCACATATGAATATTTTTATATCAGTCTAGATTTTTACTCTCATTTTCTGTCTTTTTCAAATTCTAAGGCAGAGAGTTATTCTTCATCCATATGTCTTTACTGTGTCTTACAGCACAGGAATGGTTTTGGTGCTGTAAGTAAAGTTCCCCCAACCATTAGAACAGCCCCATGCCACTTCTGAAAACCTGAAATCTCATCATAAAACCAGTCCTGGTGACTTCTCTCTGTCTCATATTTAGAGGGATATTCATTGGTGGTATTTTTTTTTTATATAGTGATCAGCTAGCTTTCTAAAAAATCAGAAGAGAATGCTCTATAAATAGAGCTTTTTTCTGTATTTACTTGTACACTGGTGTTCAGAGGACTGAATTATATGTTAGATATAATTCCTCTCAAACGCTTCCTACTTGGTCTGTATTCTAAAAGCCATGATGTAGCATAGAAGTAGACAGAAAATTTATCTGAATGGGTATACGCACAATATGTGATATTGTGTGCACTTCACTGTGTTTAACACTGGGACTTGAGACATTAGCTTGCCTGTCTGTTATTCTGGTCTTCTGCTAGTGTCACTCCTCTGTGATGCTTTACAATTCAGAGAAGCATCCATTATTTATTTTTATTCCCCCAGGTGACCCAAGGCCCCAGGCTTTACTTAATACGTATCATCAGGCCCTGCAGTGAGTACAGAATTGTTAATTTCCTTGTAGGCTCACTTGTGAGCTGTTATGAGAGCAAGAATTGGGTGAGCATTTTTAAAACAGTGACACTGATATCTGAAACATGAGATGCAGTGGGACTGTTGTCTCAGTTTTACAGATGAGGAAAGGAAAACTGGGATAAAAAGTAGAAAGCCAATCAAAGGTATCCAGTAATTTGGAACACTGAGCTTCAGGAGGACTTGGCAACTTTATATAATCTGAATATTTCATGCCTAGCTCTGGTTTGTTTTATTTTCTTCTGTGGAGGGTCAGACTTCCACCTGCATAACTGGAGTGCAGACTTAGTCACATCCCATTTAGGTGCTCACCATGACTACTTAGGCTGGTAGCATTTTTGGCATCCAGCCCTGGACTTTGCAGATAACTTACTGAGAGACAGTATCATGCAAGGAAGGAATCATCAGGGCTGTGTAAGGTGTCCACATTAGAAAGAGGTGAAGGATATAATAAAGTATGTCTTTTTCTCCATGGCTATGAAAGGAGTAAGGACCACTAGTTGAAGGCTGAGGCCCCAGGTCAGCTGAGGTGAACTCCTCTAATGGATTGTTAGGAATGACAAAATTAAAATTCCAGTTCTTTCTATGTAATTTTTTTTCATTGTCACATTAGATACAGGCAGCAGTGTTGTATTACAAACAGAGTTTGGTATAATAAATATGTGTCCATATCATTAGATATGTATACATATACACACAGATTTTACAGCTATCTTCATGTTCTTTACGTATGAACATTGAAAAATGAGGGCATTTCTGAGAAATTGAAAGGCAACTAATGCAGAGCAGAACTATACTGCTCTTAAATTGAAATTTAGATGTTCTTCAAAGGGATTTTATATGAAACAGGTAGAGTTTCATGTTAACCATTTGGGAAAACACTGCAAAGTTCTTTATTACTGGATATAAACCTAGGAATGTCTGCACAGCAATAGGATGGGTACATTTATGTATTGCTTTGTACAAGTATTTTTAGTGCCTTTGCACTCATACTAGTGGTGTTGCCTTTTATATGTCAGAAGTGAAACTTAATTATATTCCTTCTTCTTGATGTACTTTACAACAGCAAAAGTTTTACTCAAAGGATTGCCTACATGGCTTGCAGACAACTAGTTGAGCAACTTACAAGAAGGTTATCTAGTTTCTTGGTTGGCATGTACTACTCTCCATGTCCAGAGGTCCAAGAAGCTTTTGCTTTTTCTTTATCCAGCAACACAAGCAGAGGAAGTGTTAATCAGTAGTATTCTGTTGTTGTTTACTTTCTGCAGTAGGCTCGACTGTGTTCCTTGACCTTGTGAAATTTAAATCTCCTCATCTTGCAGGCAATATAAACAGTTATTGCTGCACAATCCATGGCATTGTGGCTTGGTTTCTTCTTCTCACTCTGCTCTTCTTCTCATTAACCCATTTGTCTTATACTGCTCTCCCAGCTAATCTGTGAACTGGGAGTGGAAATTAAATGAAGCACTGACATGCTTCAAGAGCAATCTTGGTGGCTGAAACAGCAGATACATGAAATTTAAAGGAAAGTAAACATATAGCTGTATTCTCAGCAACTACCTTCCACCATGCCCATCTAGGTACTACCTTCAAGTTTATTATGCTTCAGTTTCTGACTCCTTTTCATTTCCAAATAATTTCCATCTTGCTTAGATAAACACTTATTTCAGCTCTGCCTTTGTGAAGCCTTTTAAAGATAATTAAGGAACATGACTTCCAGGAAGTTATTTCATACCATTTTTCAGAGGGATTCCTAGTGTTGTGTCTACAGTCTGGTTTGTTTGATTCAGAATAATTTAGAGGAATATGGTGAAGCCTCTTCAGTCAATGCTGATCTGTCAAAATGTAAAACCACAATTATTTTTAGCACTAATATACTAGTGTACAGATTAATTTAGGGTTTTCTTCTAGACCAGCAGATACAGACAATGATTTTGAGATTGCCTACAGGTTAATATAAGTATTTGAGGTGTTTACTCAGATCTAAGAATTAGCTGTTTGTTAATAACTAGTTGAATTTCTGTAGCAATGACCAGATCTCTCCCCTCACTTCCCTGAAGAATGAAGAAAACCAAAACAAATTGCTCATTCTTTGCTTTCTTATGATTCTGAGGTCACGAGTTCCACAATCAAATGGGCTCCCTACAGAAAAGCTGTTTCTGTGTTGATTTTTCCTTGGATACTTTTCCAAATCATTGCATGTTCCTTGGTACTGGATATTCTAAAAAGTCTGAATATAAATACCCAGACAATCTACTCTCATGGGTTTTATTTAATCTATTTTTAAATTATAGCACCTCTTGCTAATCTCTTATTGAGGGAAAGGGATGATCTGTTAAAAATATCTTTTTTTAAGCATTTAGCATTATAGCACTTATAACATTATAACAAAGTATTATAACACTTCTCAGGATTAAAGCATGCTCAGGTCAACACTGAGTGCTTTAAACACAAAATTGAGTCTTTCCACCTGAAGTGTTTAAAAAGTATTACCTCTTTGCAAAGGGCTTTATTAATTCACATTGGCCAAACAGGAAATACAAAGCCCACACTCTAAATTATTTATCAATAAATGAGGATTTTTAAATTATTAATTAATTTATAATAATAACAACTATCTACTACGTCAATGAAGCAAAGCAGTAGCAAAGTGCTTCCCTGGGATCTGAACAGGCACAGAACTACTGAAAGTGCTTGGTGCTGCTCTATCCCATGGCACCTACTCATTGCATCCAGCAGGACATTTCACATGAGCAAAAACTACTGTCCTGGGTGCTCCTGTGACTGATCTAATGCCAAATATGTTAACAAGGGAAAAACTCATGCAAATATGGGAGGGCGTCAGAACTGAAATCTAGGATAGGAGAACAAAATCCTGATCCTGGGTCTCCAAAACTTTCGATAAAGTTTACGTTCATTCTATGTGTGGCCATCAGATCTTTTCCAAAATCCACGGATATTAAAAAAAAACCAAACCACAACAACAAAAACCAAAACCAAACCAAAAACAAAACAAGCAACAAAACAAACAAACAAAAAAAAAAACCAACAAAAAAAAAGCACACACAAAACCAGACAAAAAACACCAAAAAAACAAGCCCAAAGGAAAATACTTTCAAGGATTCTAGTGTGTTCTAGAGCCAGATCTCTATTACCAGAGCAGTACTAATAGTTTAAAACATCTATGTCCATGGGAAACAGAAAGTGCTCATTTAGACATAATTTTCCTTTACAGAATTCTCAGGCTGTAGCCTTAAATGCAAATTTCATTAACATAGATGATAAAATAATACAATAAGATACCTTTTTTGTCCAGAATTCTCAGAGTAATAAAAAGAACAGTGGCCAAAAGTGCTTTAAATATATTAACATTTTTTTTAACTCTGCAAGCCTTTGTTCTCAAGAAAGAAAACTGCTGTTTCACTTCCCTGAAGCCATTGGTAATATGATGCAAAAACATCAGAGAAAATCTAATCCAAGATAGGTGCAGTCCCCAAGGGAACATGCTCTTCTTTGTTTTATATTTCCATTGGAAATCTGGGAGATTTTGCATGCAAACATCTTATTTCATGGGGCTGCTTCTCAAATTGAGAGATTAAATCTAGCTTGGTATAAAGGCCTTTTCAATAAAGTGGGTTGCACAGTCTTCTGTTTACAGAAAATTGATGCATCATCTGATATGTCTGAAATTGCTAACTTCTGTTTCAGTAAAGCTGAAGGAATTTCAGCCAACCCATTATCTAATCAAGAAAAATATTCCCTTAGCATCTTGTTTTAAGGTAGCTGGCTGGCAAGCAGTGTTGGTACTACTGTATATCATGATTCATTACAGTTGCAAAATGGACTGATTTTCTTGAGAAAGTCATATTTTCAGAACTATCCATCATCCACAAAGTGTTCATAAATGCCTCAAAAGCTACAAAACAGCTATTAAATCCTAACTTCATTTTGCCTTTTCCCCCTCTTCATTTCATATATAATCAAAATCTAAATATATAAGCGATTATTCTTGTTGAGTGCACATTGACTGAGCTCCTAGCAGTAGCGACACTCAGTATGAGCCACCGCTGATTTCTCAGTCCTCAGAGCTTTATGGGTCCCCTGTGCCTGTTATTAACATGCAAACTGAGTTTGCTCAGTCCTCAGCACACTGATGTGACTGAATACATCCCTTGCATTCAACCAAAATCGCAACCCAAATTTTTCAGGGAGCAGGAGGGAAATGTTCCTGTTAGTGAAACCCTGTGAGTGTGGACCCAGCAGTGCAGGGCCAGAACTTCTCTCCTGCCCCTTGGTGCTGCTCCATCCAGCATGCAGAGTTCAAATCCTGCCGGACAGTTGTGCCCAGCAGCTGAAGCAGGAGTTCCAATTTGTCAGGATGTGAGCAGCTGGAGAGGGCAGTGCTGTGTAATGTGTGGGTCTGCACACCTCAGGTAATCCTCTGTCATTGCTGTTCTTAGGCAAGGGACACTCTTTAAAACAAGCGCCACAGAAACTTTTTGACCCAGAAAGCAGAAATGAATGCTGACACAAGCATGGCTGAGAAACAGGGCATGTAACGTGTACAGAACCAATGTCAAGGCCCACCATCTTTACAGCTGTCAGGACAGCAAACACTCTCAGCTGCATTTCATCTCCTACCAAGCAGGAAAGAGATGAAAGCTTTAATTAACAATGCCAACCTTTTCTACAGGACTTTCCATTAACAGATCTCAAAGGCCTTCACTAATGAGTTAAGTAAAAAAAGTGTGTATCTCCTGGGTTCCCAACCAAGCCTCCCAGCACTACTGTTTCCTTCCTCACCATTCTTCCCCTCTTTGGTTTCATGGTGATCGAGTCTCGTATGCTTGGAGGGTAGGACTGTTGACACTCCTCCATGCCTGTAAGGGGCTTCAGTGTCCACTGAGGCAGGTGAAAAAGAGGATATTTTTCTGAATTTTGCTTTAAGAAGTAAAAAACTGATCCTTGTTCCCAGGAGATGCAGTGAGAAATATATCTGAAGCAGAATCTGCTGTCACATACCTTCTACTAGTATTTTCATCTCAAGGCTACTTCTATTAAAAAAAGTACTTCCCTTGGCAGAGAAGCCAATTAAAACATGGATTTTGATTTTAGATTTTAGATATTTGTTTTAATGAGCAAACCTAACTTAATCCCTGTAATTTTGAACAATTGCTATTTTGCAACTTATAGCAGTACTTCTAGGTACCAAACTAGTACTCAGGCCTTCATGTTCTAGGCATAGTGGAAAAACTTAAAAAGGAGAGAAACCCTTCCCTGATGAGTTCCTAAGCTAAATACAAAGGTTGAGGTAAAGAGAACATGAGATTATACATCATGTGCCAGGGCTAGTCACCTAGCTCTCTGTCCATGTGCTGGCTCACACTGCATCTTCTCTTGGGAGGACATTTGCTTTCAACTAACAAGCTGCTACTTCTGCTAACTGTACCATCTGAAATTTATTTAATAAAACAGAAATAAATTGGTCAAGTATCTGTAATAAAAGCAATTAGAACTAACAAGAGTGATGAGAACAGGGCTGTCCCAGAGGTAGCAGCATCAGGATGGGAGTGCCTCATTATCCTGCCCTTTCTGCATGAGTCCCTCAGAGGAGCAGGTGCAAGAATGGCAGCAAGATTTCCCACAATGGAACCCCCCAGACCTTCTCCAGAACAAAGCTTTTTTTTCAGCCTCATGCTTTTTCTGTACAGCCACGGTGCACAGACAAACTGACTATACCAGAGGCCTGGGGAAGCACTGAAGTTCCAGGATATCTCATCTTCACTCCATGACTGGAAATATACCCCAGGCCCTTCCTGGTCCTTTCCCTTTTCTCTCTGTCCTCACTTTTCTGAAACAAAAAGTTTTTTCTTGTCTGTTGAAGACAGTAGAGAAAAATATGAAGATGCACATAGTGTGAAGAGTTTCAGGTGTCAATTCAGGTAAACATCCAAACAACAGGGAAACTGGCCTCAAACCTTGATGCCACCTGAATAGTGCTCAGAAAGTCAACCCTGGCAACTACTCCTCTGAGTCTGATGGTAAAGAACTCCAGGCTGTCCTCTCCTCCTGCCAGCACCAGTAGTAGTCCCTTTTCCATCCCATTGAAGACTAATGATGCTTCATTTGCTGAAGAAGGGCAAAGACAGATGTGGGTTTTTTCAGTGTAACACAACACTTTTGATAAATTTTATGTGTGAAAGGATTTTTGTGTAAATAAATGTATACAGAATGAGGGGACAAGGGGTTATGAGCTGGCTAAAACCCAGGATCCTGTCAGTTCCACAGGGAGGGAGAATCATCCACTGGAACCAGTGCCGTGGGCTATGCAGCAAGGCCAAATCTCACACCAGGTTATGCAGTCAACTGTCTTGGTTTTGAAAAACAGGTGCCTGCCAAGGAATAGAAATAGGAATAGAAAACCCCCTCCCTCCAAATTATTAAAAGGGGCTCTCAGGCAAGGATATGAGGATAGGAATAACAGTTCTTTAATATTTATAAACAAAATAAAGTAAAACAAAAACCAACAAACTACAACCTAATAGGAAGATTAGACCAAGATGCAGTATTTAACAAAACAAAAAAAAAAAGAAAAAAAAACCCAACAAAAAAACCCCCCAAACAAATAAAAACCCCCAAAACCTGACAGTTAGAATACAACCTGACACCCTGTCAGTCAGGGTGTTGGTAGCAGTCCAGTTTGAATAGTGGCTCCAGTAGTCCTCCTGGAGTGACAGATGGTTCTGCTGAAGCAGAGATCCTGTAGAAGGGCAGAGTTTTCCTCCAATGGTCCAGTGGTGATGTTGGTCTGGTCCTTCCTCTGGGAATCCAGTGGGAGAGAAGGCTGCTCCTCTGGGAATCCAGTAGAAGGCAGATGCCTGTTCTGTCCAAATGCCCAGATTATATCCCGGTGGGAATGCTTGGCTCCTCCCCCTGGGCAGAGCTTCTCACAATGGGCTGATGTCATTCTCTGAGTCATGGGGTGGGTCCTTACAATGGCCCATTAAACACAAATGGCTCCCGGAGGGAGTTATCTATGACTCATAGGGCAAGGTGTTAATGGCCCATTAACAGGAGATGGTCCGGGGGAGGAGGTAAGGAAAACACTGCCCCTCCTGGTTTCAACAGTTCATGAAGATGGCGGTAGAATACAGACCTTCTGGAATATTTTACATTGTAACCTAGGACATCAACTCGACTCTGTTTAATCAATTGGAAATCTTTCCTATGGTAGAACTGAAGTAGAGGCATAACCCATTGTCCTTGGACAGAATAGCAAAACCTCACAGGGTGAGAAGAGAAAATCCCAGCTGTATCTCTTGTGGGCAGCTCCCTGTTTTGGTGTCTGTTAAGTTACTGCACTTTTTTTCTTTTGCTCCTGAAAATGTCAGTGATGTAAGAAAGGCTTCTGGCCATCTCCTCCTCACACACTGTAGGGTTTGATCCTTGAAGGAGATGGAAGTGATCCATGAAGAAGTGCCTTGCAGGCCATTGCTGCCATGAGGGAGAGGCTCCCTCTTTGATTGGGAGGTAATGCTAGGAAAGCTCACAGGCTGGAAATGGAGGATAAGATAGGAATGGGAGCCTGCAGCTGGGGAGCAGAGGCTAGAGATTACTTTTTTATTATTTTATTTTGAACATATGTATTAATCATGGCTCAAAGCAGGGATGGCAGTAGGAAACTGCAGCTGGAATGGGTAAGGCGGGAGGAGGAGGTGATTTTTATTTCAGACATAAATTATGTATTAATTGTGGCTTGAAGGAGGGGTCAGTGTGGGAATCTGTAGTGCAGAGAGGACAAAAAGGAAAGATGATTTCAATTGCAAGTATATTTATTGAAGTGTAACTCAAACCAGGGAGTGGATGGGAATCTGCAGCTGGAACTGATAGGGCAAAGGAAAATATTGCTTTGGTAGAGTGGTATTATTTTAAACACATGAATAAGTCCTTAGCTCAAAGCAGGCACAAGGGTGGGAATCTGCACTTTGAGGATGTCAAGTAACACTTGTGGGAGAGAAGACCTTTATGTCTTTTTAGGTGCATTCAGAGCTTGTGAAGGTAGCTGAGCTGACTTTGCTGGAGCTGATACAGCATCTGTTCTCAGAACTGGGTAATTCAGGATTCCCTAGCAGCCTTCCACTTCCCTGCTGGCTCTCCAGAGTCTGCTCAGCCTGACAGACACGGATGTGCCTACGTGACTGCTGCAGTGGAGCTCACAACTGCAGAGCAAGGCAGCTGGCTCTAAACGCAGCGTGCAGCTCCACTCAGTGTGACCAGCTTTGGTCAGGGGTGGCTGCAGCCGCCATTACACCACAGTATAGCCCAGTCTTCCTGCAAGGCAGCAGCAGTGTGGGTCACTGTGGCCTGTTTTCCCTTTGCTTGGCCTCCAGGCTGTGAGTCACCACCCATTGCCTCTGTAGGCCACCATCCCTCACACTGCTGATAAGTGACCTCCAGGCTGTCGGCTTTCTCTGCAAAGAATGTCAGATGGATGCAACGGGGAGTGGGGCTGTGTGCTGCCTATGCCCTCTCTTGTCTGGGCAACAGGAACAGTCATTCCTCTGGAATTAGTCTAGAGGAGCTGGTTGGTATGTTCTGAAAACCCATTTTCATATCTTTGAATTCAAACGGTGTGCAGTATTGGTTAGAAAGAGAATGCTGAGCCCATGGAAATGTCACCAAAGTGCTAGTGCCAATTAATATTCATGTGTTGCAGAGACAACAGGCCTTTCCTGTCTGAAGCTCTGGTCTGAAGCCTTGTGTCTGGCCAGTGTGTTCTGTACTGTAGCCCTAAGCAGGAACATTACATCTTCCACAGGCTGATGACTGAAAGAGGCACTAAACACCATGGATTTTTTCAGTGCATCATTGCAAAACCACCTGTGCTGAGTAACTTTTCATGAACAAACTGTGAAGACTGTTAGTGTTCATGGAGCTTCAGAACATAATTAGATTTTTTTTTTAAGATAGTTAGCTTTAGTGTTTGCTTCTTTGCTCCAAAAAGTTTAAAAAAAGAGTAAAAATTAGAGAAATACTTGATACTAGGCTTTGCTTTGCTCATTTTCATGAGGTTTACCAGTGTCTGTTTCCTTTCTGGCTCTACAAAACATGCCACTATATCTGTGTTGCTGCTTTCTTATGAAATTCCCACCAGTGCAAACCCTCTTTACTCATACTGTGCGTGTTTGTGTACATTACGTATATTATATAATTAAGCTTTTGCTCTATAAAAGTGTATGTTTCCCAGTGTCTAGCACACTCAGGAGATGTTATTCCTGAAGGAGATTCAAAGTGCCTGAACCGTCATGATACAAACTTCTAGTAGGCTCCAGAGCTTTTTAGTTACCTTTGTGAGACTCATGCATGGCATGATGCTAAGTGGTGACAGAGGCAGGAGTTCTTGCCACGTAGAGGAAGGTCAGTGCTGTGCTCATCAGCTGTACCCGACTTTGCTTTACAACCGTAATAGACTATTACTGCATGATGAGTTGCAAATGAGAAACTGGTCAGAAAGTCTGAGGAATTGCTCAGAAGGTTTAGCATTAGATTATGCTGTTGACCACTGGATACACTTGAGGAATGCAAGTTTTGAGGTAAACATTGAATTTACCTTAATTCGTGCCAGCTGTAGGCACTCTGAAGTGAGGTCTCTTTTGCTCTGAGTGAAACAGCAGATCTTTGCTGCTTTTCTTGGTCAAAGCAGAGTTGACATCCATCTTTTTTCTTATCCTCTGCTCACATTTCAGTGCTTGGGGTTGTTCTTTGTCTGTGTTAGCCTATGGGATTATGACAGGAAGAAATAACCACAGTTTTCAAGCAATGTACTGTGCCAAACTCACAGTTTCCAGACCTTGATCCAGCATCAGTCACTTTTGAAAGCTCATCCTGATTTTCTCCACCTCAGTGAACAGTGGGAGAGACCCTCATAAACTCAGTATGTCACAAAGGCCTTGCTGTATCTAAAGTCTTATTTCAATGTTCAAAAAACTTCCCAAAACTCCCATGAATCCATAACAGCTTAAGCCAAACTTTCTAGCCAAGCTATTCCATGTCTCGTTAATTAATAGGGATTTCCAAAATTTATCATCAAACTGGCTTTCTTTTATACTGTTCTTTCCTCATTCTCCTTAAAATAAAAAAAAAGAAGTTTGGATTTTTTTTCTTATTTAGGTTTCAACTGAAAGCTTGGTTTTCCCTCCTCATTGCAAAATTAAGCAAATGGTGTGGGGGGGAACACACTTCCTTTTTAGTTTAATTGAGTGTGTGAAAACTGAAGACAATTATGTATTTCTTGAATTTCAGATCTTAGTAATATCTACTTTCTATTGCAGATTCTCTGACTTTACTGGTTTTACTTGTTCTACCTTCAGACAAATTTCCTACTTTTATATCACTAACTTTTTTGTTTCTTGGACCAATAGCAATCAGATTTAGGCTGCAAAATAATTTAAAATTTCCATCTCTTCCAAAATGATGTGACTTTTCTCTGATAGTCACACATGGAAGACAGCAGGCAAACAATGTAAGAGAAAATAAATGAGAAAGCATTCTAACTATCATCTAATTTTTGCATGGCTGCAAACATAAACTCCAAGAGTTGATTGTGAGTGTATCTAAAAGGTTGAGGCTTCCATGGATTATTTTAAAAAGCTTAAGGGCTTTCAATTATTAAAAATGGTCCATAAATATTTCTCTATATAAAGGTTTAATAAAAAGTCAAGTCAAGCCAAGCACTCCTGGCTGTGATGGTTCAGTATTTGAATATTGTTTGGAGATGTCCCAGGGGTGGATCCTTTTTCATTCATGACTGTTGTGTAACTCTGAGCCAGGATGCTTCTGCTTCAAAAGTTTTAAAACTGATGATATTTAGGAGAGAAATTAAAAGGGGATGTATTTTCACTTTTGAGTCCAAGTTGTTGGATTTTTAGAAGACAGTTTAAACAGCTGGAGTATGCTGAAATCAGTGCATGTCTGTATGGGAAAGATAAGTAAATTATCTGCTGTTGGAATATATGCCAATCATGGTTGGAAATAAGTTCTTATCCTCTGAAAGTTTTTAGAATTTTGAATAAAAGATGAAAAACATCAGATATTGTATTTGGTCACCCAGAATGTTCAAACCAGTAAAATTTTACCCTGGAAAGGGCATATTTTTTTCAACACCATTAAAATAGTATTTTGATATCTTCAAAATATTTTCCCAAATTCTGTCAAAATGAGAAATGTTCAGAACTGATCTTTTTTCCATGAAACACTGATTTTTGGTTAATGANCTTCCTAAATTCCTACTAGCCAGTGCTTTTTAAATTCTCATTTTGAGGATGCTTAGGATGCTAATGTAACGAGACAGCTCATCCAAATTTTCTTTTTCTTTCTTGGCAGTCTCATCAGCTTTCTCAGTAAAAGCAAGGGTTTACAATGAAGACTATATCTTTCTCTTGAATTTTATGTGTACCTACTGTTCTTTCCCCATTTTCAAATAGAATTCCAAACTAAGACTTTTTCCATTTTGTAAGACAGCAGTCATTGAACAGATATATACCTGTGCTAACCCCTGCGTTTCAAGATACGATGAACCTTTAACTCCCACAAGCAAAATCAGGACATGACATAGCTCATATGGGTGCAATTTTTGTCTCCTCCAATCTTCCCTTGGTTCTCTCTGTCATCCTTTTTCCATTCAGTCAAGTAGTGTGTTGGATCTTGCTGCTTCCTGGGTTCCCAGGCTTTGAAGCTTTACTGTCCTCCAGTTCCTGGCTCTGCAGTACTCATCCTCAAACCTTTGCTGATCATGCTCTCTGTATGATACCTCCCTGGGACTTCAGACTGCCTATTGATATTTTCTCTTTCAAATCCTTGTCTCAGCTTTTGCTGTATTTCTCTTAAGCTTGAATTCATTCATGGCTAAATTATCCCAAATCAAAGATTTTAGAGTTGTGAGGAGCTAGACTCTTCTTAGACTAGTCATGTCAAACATAATACTCAAAGTGTAAGGAAAGCAAATCGTGGCAAAAATTACATTCCCTCCCACCTCCCCTCCAACAGAAGCATGATAGCTTTGCAGCGTCATCTGGCTAAGGAATATATATGAGAACTAGCTTCCAAAAATAGTAAGACTCAGATCAGCAAATTACATTAGACATGGGAAATAACAAGGAAGATGAAGCATATGCTTCCGAAGTGTTAGCAATGCAAACACTTCTTTCATGGTGATGGTAACAGGCAAATAACCCTGGAGAGAGTGTGCTGTAAGCATAATGCAAAGCTCATGTAGGACTAATGCACTAAAATATTAGCTTCCTATCCCCAGAACTGCACAAGGCGAGCACTGTGCTTATCGCCGCTGTAACTCACACAAGTTTGTGAGATTGCCAGCACAAACAGCAACACAGGAAAAGCTAGGTGTACACAAGGAACTCTTGGTGTACATCCAAACAAAAGAAAGAATCCAGGGCGAAGACGCATGAATGTTAATAATCTTGCCAGAGATCCTTTCTTCAAGGCTAATAGTTCAGTAACCTCCTTTGATGTATGACTTGAATATATCACAGCATCTGTATGCCTCCAGCACCTCCCTTAATGCACAACTACAGCCAGAATTAATTAGTAAGCAGGAGAGGGAAGGAGCAAATGACCCCGTATGATGCTGATCAGTTTGTTCTTACTGCTAGTGCAGCACTACCAATAATTTAAGCAGAATTTTAATAAAGCACACATAGTGGCTGGTTCCCAGTAGCCAAGAGTCGGTGGTAGACTTCACACCCTATAGCCTTTAATTATTCATCTCTGTGAACAACGAAAACCAGAGATGCCTAAGGTACTGGACAGATCCCTTGACCTGCTCAGACAAGAGATGAATGTCCATTTGATGAATTCTTCTATTTACCTGTCAGTTTCATTACTCCAAATCTAATTAATTTTTTTTTGCACTGCGGGATAACGCTATCTTGCAGGTGAGCACATCAGCAAAACAGGGAATTCAACTGGGCTTACTCTAACAGGTTTCAAGGGAGAAGTTGGATTCCACTTGCACTGCTAGAAATAGTGAAAGCCAAAGTGTAAAAATCTTTACCCATGCTTGGCTATAAGGTAACCATGAACTGGGATCTGAAATCAATCCAAATTCTCAGCTCCTGTTGTGTTTTTTGTCTGTGAATGGAACATAACAGGCAATTTGGCTGACTATGTGTGAGGGAAAAAATTTCCTCTTGCAGTTTTATGACTTTGCTATTCTGAGGACCACAGAAACTTACCTAACATAGAGAAAATATAGTTGGAAGGGAAAAGCAACTTTTCTGTATGTGCAGTCTTGCCATTAAAATTATTTGCAGCGGCCTCTGATGTCTTTTATGAGGACATCACGTATTTTCTTCAACACAGCTCCTTCTCCATTAAAAACTTCTGTTTTTTCCTCCATGCTACTCCATTGTCCCTATTAAGAAAAAGCATGAAGCTTCTCTTTCTTCTCTCCCTTTCTTAAGGCTTGGGCTTGTGATGATCTCAGCCAGAGATAGCCTGCTAGCCATAGAAAGACCAGTGGTGGTTTTTTCCTTTTTTACTTATTTTCTGCATGTTCCCCTTGATTATAATCTTAATTAAAGCCAAAGAATGCTTGAATTCTAGGAAAAATGTAGCTATCATACCCCACTCCTATTTGTCACAATACACAGTATATTGCTGTCTACTGTTTACCTCTATTTCTTTGAAGAGAAACATTCCCTATTCTGACATTATAATAAATACAAAGAAACCCCAGTCTAACTGCAGCCTTTGAACAGTATTGCAAATAGCAACAACAATTACTTCTAACAATTATATAAAGTATCACTTTCATGCCTGGGAAAAAAATTCCAAATCTTCTATTCTGCCTTATGTGATCAGCAAGATGGCTATGCACCACATTTTTATTTACAGAAGTGTACCACCATGTAAAGATGAGAGAGAGAACAATTAAATACTCTTAAACTCAGTTTTCCAAATATAAAGCTAACTAAGGAAAAACCATTTGAGGTCAAAACTATCGTTGAAGCAATAAAACTAATACCCCAGGCTAAGCTCAGTGACTTATTTCAGTGGGGTTATATTAGGGTGAGTTTGGCCCATTATTTTTTAATTGCTTCCAAATGTGTCTCTGCCTAGTGAACTATCCTGATAAAAATAATGGACTCTCATCATCTCCTCAGTCAGCAGCAACACCAAGGTACTGCTAAGAACTGTCTACTGGTGAAGCCTCATCTCCATCTCTGTGCACACAAAAGCATACAGGCAAAATGTTGATATTCCCCCAGAGTTAATATCAGACAAGAAAGAGAAGACAAGAGACTGGCCAGAGAGCGGTACTGCAATCCCATGGCTGATCTCACTATTGCTCTGAAGCAGCTGTGGTGCACAGCCAGGTCAGTTGTCTCACCAAGATGGACTTTCCTTCCCACTTTCCTTGGTCCAACACCCTTCAGAATTGGAGTAATATAGAAAGCACGTAGAAAACTAGTATTTTCTAGCATTTTAGTTTTAAAAGACATACTCATCTCTGCTCTCTCTGGAGCTCAGATCAATCTCCACATTGCGCCTGCCCCACTGCCTGCTACTGGATGCAAAGTGGGAGAATGCTTATAAGGGAATCTCAACAACACCTCCAGTGAAAGTCACCACGTGGATTAGTTCTCTCAAAATTTGTTTGTGGGATGCAATGAGAAAGGCTTGCAGCTGCAAACAGGAAGGCTTAGGAAAGCATCAGCCCTAGTCAGAAACTTGTACATGATGATCTCTAGGTTTTGATTTGGCTTCTCTTGTGTTGGGTCTCGGCCATGCCTGAGCCAAGGCGTGACTGATCTTTACACTTTATATTTTGTTGCATTTTGCAGTGAAATCCTCTCTAGACCTGTCAGAACACAAAACAGTCTCCCTTCTTTTTTTCCTACAAATCATAGCAGAAAAAGCAAGATGGTGTTTTCATCTGGGATTGCAGCAAAAGGGATGCAGTAGAATACTACTGTACTGATGGCCCTTATTGGAATTTCTGGTGGACAAAATAAGAAAAAATGTCTTGCTGTACATATGCCATAGATGTTAGACATATGAAATCAAAACCAGAATGGTTATTTTGTTCCACCTAAACTGAATTCCTGGTTCCTCAGGTCTCTGGAATGCTCTTCTGATGGTGCAGGCTTTCAAAAATTTGAAATCCTGTAGGATCAGGCAAGACTGGGCATTTTTTTCCCTGTATGCAAAGTTTCATACTGGTAAAAAGGAGATATATAGTTATGATTTTAGTCTTAAAAAGACTAAGGAGATTAAATATGTGGGGCTTTTAAACTATGTTCTTTACAATATTTTATGAAAGAATAATATACTTCTAGAGCAAACAGTCCAAAATCCTACCTATTGGGTTTTTGCCTCACAAACACTAATGACAGAAACACCGCCTTGATATCAGTTTGGTTCCCTAATGCTTGACAGCATCTGCAACACAAATTAGACTGAATTTCATCTCAAATAAAAATGGATGTCTGTCAGTCCAAGGAAATTCACCGAACATCAGTGAAGGGTTTTAAGAGATAGGTCAGTGACACATGTTACTGTTGCTACTGCCCTGAAAATGCCAGCTGTCTCTCAAATAACCATGACAACAGATGTTCACACCTCCAAGGTAGGGTGCTATTGCAATGGTGAAACCTGGATTGCCATTTCTCTTTGGAAATAGAGTGGTGTATTCAACGGTTTATTTCCTTTAGTATCAGTCTAGGTGATCACTGAGATTAATGAAATCTCTGTAGCACCTTGGTCAGGCAGGAGCTGAGCAGCAGTGCAGGCCCTTGAGGCAGCTGTCACAGGGGTTGGCTGGGATCAGCTGCCTCCAGCCTCTGTTCAGGTTTCCATTTGAATTCAGTACTGACCTGACACACAGGGCTGTGAAATGAGGATGCTGAGCCTACCGAGCCCGGCTGCTGTAAGGGCACACCAGTCAGCAGGGATACTGCTCTGAGACTGCCTGTGTAGCTTTAGGTACAGGGAATTCCAAACTTATTTAAGGAGCACACTGAGACCAGTTCTAGCATTGCCTGTGTGATTCCAGCCTTACTGTGCAGCTAATGCAAGCATACTGCATGTGTATGCATTCAAATGCCTGAGGTCATCTCTGAGTTAGCTGGGCTGCAGGGCCATCGCTGTTGGCAAATCCTATTTTAGAGGGTCACTCTTGAAAGCATCCTTTCGAGATACTTTTCCCTATTATTCAAATTCACACTTATCACATGTTTTGCTCTTTCTATTCTCTGTTTCCATTGCTGATGGAAGGACAGAATCTCTTCATGTTGCCAATTTGGCCCCCTTCAAGTTCATGAGTTATGTAGTTATATTGTGGTTAGAGCTACAGAAGCCAGTGAATGCTATTACATTATTATAATACACAGAGTTACCAGTATCTAACTGAATGCTTTTTAATGTATTAGCATAAAATTTGGGAGCTAGAAGTGATATATTTACTATCAGACTCTCTCCCTTTTGTCAGGAATGAATGTGAAACTGAACAGGGGAAAGTGTAGTAGCTGATACCTGTTCCAGATGTTCTGCTAAAAGGTGCTATTTATGAGAGGGTATGATTGGGAACAGTCCTGACCTAATACCTAAAGGATTACACTAACTGCACATTACACACACACACACACACTCACATATATGCATATATATTCCCACAAGCAATGTGAGAATTCTACAAGTCTGGAGGGGAAAATGTGAAAAACACTGGATCAGTGAAAATGGAATAGTAAAAATATCTCTCCTCAAGTTTAAAGCAGAAGCATAGAGGGTTGGGTTCCCTTGCAAAATGCCTCAAATTACCAAAAGAACACTTGGCAATCTATGATTCTGTGATTCTCACCTCTTATCAAAATTCATGGAGAGATGACCTGAACCTCAACTTCAGTTTGAGGTTCAGTCTAAAGGTCAGAAAAAAATAC
Source organism: Bombycilla garrulus (assembly GCA_013400315.1). Lineage (NCBI taxonomy): Eukaryota > Metazoa > Chordata > Aves > Passeriformes > Bombycillidae > Bombycilla > Bombycilla garrulus. The sequence goes on along the minus strand of VXBU01015071.1, from coordinate 810,763 downwards.
AGCTTATCTGAAAATTTCTATCCAACCTGCAACACCACACTGGAAATTGCAAATCTTCTGAGCTTGATTCTTTGCTGGTGATTGGACACCCTCAATTCTAATCTCAAGTGAAAAAAAAAGACAAAAAAACAGAGAAAAAAAATGAAAGTGAAGATAAACATTGTCCATCCCTGAGTGATATTTACTCAACTTCTAGGTGAGTTCAGGACTGAGTGGAATCTGAAGAATTCACATATAATTAAAATTTCAGAATTGATTTTTTTAAAAAATAAGGACAAAACAAAACTATTTAGAGATTACAGTGAAAAAGTTAAATAAAACTCTGATAACGCCCTGACCAAACAGTCAGGGGCAGGTGGCCTCTTCACTTTCATTTGCCACCCTTCCATCTCCTTATTAGATATATGAGAACATAAGTGTGCCTGATGCTTTACAGCCACATAGGAAGATGCTGTCGCTCACTGAAATTTGACTTAGACTCCTGAGGGTAACGGGACTCCATGTATGTCTGGGCTGCCTGCAATGCACTCATTAAAGGTTGCATTCTTTCCTGAGCAGCTTTTGCCTATTCACATGTCATAGGATAATCTTCCAATTACCCTGGAATGAAACAGTTAAACAAGTTGGGACATGAACAGTTTCAAACCAAGGGTTTGGAGATTAGATAGGGATATGTGTTTCAGATAAAACCTCATGTATTAAGAGGCGTGTTTGTTTTAATGACAACTTGAATACGGCATCACCTTCCCTAATAGGGAAGCAATTAAACCTTCAGATATGTCAATTAGCTACTGATGGGCTGATTTCCTGTTTCTTAGTGTACCATTAGAGAGTCATATGGCTCTGGAAAGTTTCAAGACTGCTGTCTGGGGCTTTTTGCACTTCAGGGACATTTCTTGCAGACATTAAACCCCTGCTTGATTCCTCATCATTAAATATCATCTTAAGTCCGGGAGCAGAGAACTTCAGGCTTGAAACCAGCAGAACTGCAGAAAGTGAGCTGCTACCTCATTATGATCATAGAGTCAATAAAGTCACCTGATGGCAGATTTAGAGGAACTCATTAGGAGATGGAATTTGGTTGTGCAGACAAGCTGCTGTGATTCTGGAACCAGGCCCTTTCATTAAGGTCTTCAAATAGGATACAACGCAGAGGGAGGGGGAGCCTGCAGGGCATTGCAGCTTTAAAGCGTGGCAATAAGAATTCTATATGCATACAGCACTCTACATTGCAAGGCAAAGGAGTTAAGCTCTTAGGTGAAATTTAAAAGAAAAGAAATGAGAAAGGAATTTAAGAAACCTATATCTCCTTAAAAGTGATATTTTGTGATTCTGACTTAGAGTGAAAGCCATGACATCCAATGAGAATACAGTGCAACAGACCTTTTATTACCTAATCTCTATGTAAATTTACTGATTTCTTATTCTGGGAACTTAACTTTTTTTTAAACATAATTGAATTAATCTAAGTCAAAACAAACCCAATGCTTTTAATGTGGCCAATACATTTTTCCTTTGTTTTTCCAACCTGATTGCTGCTGAAGCAATTGTTGATTGTTACATTTAGCACACAGCTTCTAATCAGTGAACTCTGTTCCTGCAGCACTTGGCCTTATCTCAGAAAAGTGAAAAGATGAAGCTCCTAAAAAGTATCAGTCTAAGATACAAAAGTCATAGACATGTCCTGTAAAGCCAGCCCAGAGCAGGAGAAACTCTGTCTCATAAGCAGCAGGCACCCTAGTGAGCTGCTGAGCTGTGCGTGCAGAAGTAGAAATAGGTGCTATAATTTTGAGCCAGAGAGAAAACCACCACTAACAATCCCCCTTTTGAGAATCACCCATGTAGCATAAGTCTAGCTATAATGAAAGAGAATAAAGGTCCTGAATTCTTTCACTGCAATTTTGGTTACGGCGAACTTAGAAAGAAAGTGAATGGAGAGAAGCAGCTTAATTATAAGAGGGATTGCTGTGGTTACTTTAAAATCTTGGATAGAGTGTAGGGTACTTTTTCTCCCAGCCACCTCTTTAAAATCAAGGAAGGTCAGGAGTGTTCTGGACAGTCCCTCAGAAAGCACACAGTCAGTGCAGTGTGTACTTGAGCTGCTATGTTTTTCACTGTTCTACATCTGCCTTCAAAACCTTTAGCATAAACCTTTGTTCAACAGCATTGCAGTGGAAGGAAACATTGAATAATTTAGCTCAGCTAGTGAGGTGGGTGCATGAAAACAGTAGGCAAATAATAGATCATTATTGTGCTACTGAGTAGCTTGAAAAAATGAATTAGAAACCTGGAGAAAGTAACTATGCATCTTTTTATGTGCTGGAAGCTCAAATCAACTTAAACTGTCTCATACTCTGTTTGCTATAACTGCCTTGGCTCTGTGAGCAGTTCCAAAGCCATGTTTCTAAAAAATGCAGTCTGTGTTTAGCTTACAGGCATGAATATGTAAAGGTTTTTACTGGTGTGTTATTTGTCTGCCATATTCCTGTTCCTGTGCCTTGCTGTCCAAACATGAACAGTCTTTCTTTCTGCACTGACTGAAACCAACAGGAAGTTTCTTGCAAATGTTCATACAAAATGTTAAAAAAAATACCACTCTGTCATGCTTGCTCATTTGCTTCTTTCTCTGCTGCTTTTCTTTATATTTTTCTTTCTCATTTGTGTTACCACAGCACCTTGCAGGCCAAATTGTGGTCTAGAACCACCGTGCACCGAGTGCTGGAGAAATATGAAACTCCCAGGCTCTGTCCCAAATGGTTTAAAATAATGTAATCGAAATATAAGACCAGCGACCACAGATGGATAAGAAAAAGGGAATAACAAGATCATACTAGGGGGTGCTTTCCATGCGCCTGTAAGCCAGCCATGTTCAAGTTTTTGGCAAAGGAGAATTTTAATAAGGGATTCAAAGGAGGATAACAGTTGGTTTTATGAATGCACATACAGGCTCTTCTCAAGCCTGAGGGGCAGCAAGGGAGAAAGCACAAAAGATGCCTGTTGGAAAATTTAACAAATTGATCAATTGAAGTTGGCATCTGGGGCCGACTGATGCTGGGCATTTATATTTTGATAGTGAATAAAAAGTGACAAGTTGGGAGTAAGCCATGAAGGGCTTTGAAAGTTAAGAGAGTCACAATAAGCTTGATGTCCCAGAGGAAAAAGGAATCATTGAAAGGGTTCAAAGATAATGGGTATAGTCGGAACAACAGGCCAGGAAAATGATTTATATTGCTTGGGCCTGAAATGAGCAGGGCAAGAGTGCTTTTGTGAGGGCCAGAGAAAAGGGCATTGCACTGATTGAGATGAGCGTCGGAAAAGAACTTGAGCAGTGAGGAGAGACAATAAAGACTATTGTTTAGGGATAGCATGAGGAAACACGGTGTGGGCTGAATCGGAAGCACAGATGGGACACTCAGTGAGAAGACAGGATCTCATGCTTCTGCATGTGGACACCCAAGGCTGAAATCAGTGTTGCTCACCACAATCAAAGATGAAGGCAAGAGAAAGGATTTGTGAACGTTCAGGGCTTTTAGTCGACCTTAGTGTGATAGCCAGAGACTTACCAAGACTCTCATTGGGATAGAAAGGCATGTGTCTGGAATAAATTGCTATGGAACAGAGCTCTGATTCTGTTTTATGAAAATTGTGATTTTTTTGCATGAGTGCATGAAATTATCCACAATGGATAGAACAGAAAGAGAAGGGAATCTTGGCGAATGCTTAGAGAAAGCAAGAGAAGGGATGATACTTTGAGGAGAAAAGAAGGGGAAATACTAGGAATAAAGAAAGGAAAGGTGGTCAAGAGGAGACTATTTCATAGTGTTAGTAACAATCACAGGATCAGGAAATTGAAGATGTAGGACTATTGAGATTTAGCTGAGGATTTGCTGTTCATGGTTTCTGCAAGGTAAAGGGAGAAGAGAACATATGGGGAATATAAGGTAGCAGCAGAAGGAAGGAATTCAGGGAGTTATTGTAAAGAGATTCTTCAGCCTGTTTACAAGGAAAGGAGATGGGTGGAAATTATAGATGTAAATGAGGTGAAAGGTAGGAGAGGAGGAGAAAACAGGTATTTTTGTAGTGTGAGGAGAGAAAAGAGCCAAATGAGAATGAGAGGTGAAGGGAAAAGGAAGGGAGCAGATAACAGCAAACACTGAGACTGCAAGAAAGGGTAGGATGAGGTCACTGTGACAAGTGAAAGGTCATCTAGAAAGAATGTTAAACAAAATATCTGATTTTTAAATGTATCTTACAGGCTATTTGTGGGAAATGCATTTGGGAATAGATATCCACAAGAATTTGCCCTGAAGATCTGCTTTGAAGACCTAAGCACATGAAGGCAAGAACCGTAGACAAATAAGACATGCTAATTGAAGCAGCTCAGTTTTCAATTCAGGTTTCCTAAGCAGGACATTTGTAAAGAAAAACACATCTTTTGAGAATGGAAGACTACAGAAAAATAGGAAAGAAGTTCTGAAGGTGTCTGAGTTTCTGTGTTGGTATTGACCTATTTCAAATATAGAAGACTGTTGGGGGGTTCAGAGTGAGGGCTTCATTTTTCATCAGAATAATACCGAAGGCTACATTATGTTCACAGCAATATTCTGTACTAATACATGGCTCTGTGGTTTGGGTTTTAAAATCTTAAGCACATCATGGTCTCATCCTTGCTTAAAGTGACACCCCATTGAATTGCTTCTAAAACTTCATTCAGAAGAAAATTCCTTAAAAAGCTAATATTTTTAATTTTTCCAGAAACCTACCCATTTCAAAACCCTCCTGACAAAGCACTAATGACATCATCATGAAATCTTGCCTGCTTTCCAAATATCTTCCCTGAGTGCCTGCTCTGGGAGCCAGGTCTCCAGGACTTCTTGCTCTTTGAGAGCAATTCTTAGCTGAAAGAGGGAGTCAGGAAGCTCAGAGTTTAACCTTCCAAGTTTTACACAGTTTCAATGCTTTGAAAACAATGATTTTCAATACCTTCAAATAGTTTTATTTCCTTCTTTATGAGACCTCTGATGTTTATTCAGAAGTGAAATTATTTTTCCTCTGCACTTCTGAACATGTTGCAGAACAAAAATACCAGCTTTCGAACACCATAAATGCTAAACAACAAAGTGAAAAATTGACACATGGTTTTCAACCATTAAGAAATCGTGTGAAATGAGACATGTCTTTCTTGCACATTGTCAGATGTGTGCATTTTGGGGGAAATTCCAGTAAATTAATGAATTAGTTGAATTCACATTAAAACTTCCATTAAATGGTGCCTGTATTGCGATACTTAACAAATGTTGTTTGTGTTATATGGAACAGAAGAAAATTACCTGCAGTTTGAGAAGAGGGAAATGTATAATTTGGTATTGCTAGAGCTCTTCAGGGAATGGCACAGACATCTGACTTCTTGATTTTGTAGGTGAATTTGCAGATGAATCAAGTAATCAGGGCAAGTAAGCCTATTAAAATGGCAAATTAATATTTCATCTTTGAAGATCACATTTTGCTACATGGTCTTATAAAAGCATGATATTTTTAAGATAATGCTGTCTAAACTGCATGAGCTAGGTTATAGAAAGATATGGACTCAGCAACAACAAAGTAAACTACACTGAAGTAGGTGAATTAGGGAAATTTTGAGAACAGGGATTGAGCTCAATCCTGTAAACACAGGTAGGTCAGGCTGCTGTGCTGGACATGTAAAACAGAGTAACAGTTTCATGTGGCAATTACTGTAGGTGAGTTGGTCTGTATTTTAAGCAATGAAAGTGCTGTAAGAATAAGCTACTGGGACAACACCTTACTGTTACTATGGTAAATGTATCCTACTCTATATGAAACCATAATATTGTGTGGTTGTTTTTGATTAAGTGCATACAGAACAAAAAGGTGGAGTGATCACAGTAACTTCTTGTTTAGAAACTTGAGAGGAACAGGCAATTGTCACTGTACAAATTTATAAGAATTTTAGTTATTTTAAGGAAAGCTGATCCTCAAGTAAAGTAATTTTGAAGTAGCCTGAAAACATTTGAAAAATTTGAAACAAATTCTGAAGAAAGCAGTTCATTAGAAGGGCAACATCATGGAGACAGAAACAGCTTGAGAACCACTGAGAGCATACAGCATCTCTTCCCAGCACCCCCATTTGCTGCATGGAAATCACAGTGTACTACCTATTATCCATCTGCAACCAACTTTGAATGAGTCAGCACCCAACCTAATGGGACCTTGCCCCAAACACTCACTTCTGCTTCCTTCATGATAGTCTGTGCCATGGCTGAATGTACCTTTTAAGTTGCCTCATAGTCAGTGTATGTATTTGCAAGGAATATATTCCTTAATGTTGAAACAAATTGGAAAGGCAATTAAGAAATTATTCTTGCTTGTAGATGATTAGAATACTGTGACTTTTAGCATGGCATGTGTGTATAATTGTGAAAATTCTCAGCTTTTATTATAGTGTGTGATAATTATTATGTTCTACTGCAGGTTGATAGCACTGTGCAACAAACGTCTTTTTTTCCCTTGCACAATAACAAAACTTCCAAAGTTGCAGTCACAACAACAGTTTCCTTAGTAAACTTTGCTTCCTTTCACAGAAATCACAGCATTTGATTCTTTGAGAAATGTAGACTGAGTACCTTTCTCAGACATACACACTGGGATACTGTTTACTTATCTGTGTCTTTTCAGGTTGGGGATTTTTTTCTGTATATTTGACAAAATTAACTAACTGATTTTATTTCTCTGAATAGGATTGCAGTTTGTAAATTAATTCAGATAAGAAGGTAAAAAAAAGATGAAGAAATGAAGTGGTGGAAAAAAATCAAGATAAAAAAAAAAGATCCTTTTGAAGTCAAAATCCCATCAGCTGATATACTTTTTTTTTTTTGGGAAAAATGGTAGGAGTAATATACCTACATATAATATTAGAGGAAAAGTAAATCATACATAAGTTAAATGAAAACAAAAGGTACTGGGTGAAACCGTCCTAGATTGTGCTACCTAGCTATTCCCAGGGATCTCAAAGAAATCTCTTAAGCATGAGTGAAACTTATTTTTATTTCTAAGAAGTTTGTGCTAACCATGAAAACTGGTAGATACTTCAGACAGCGTATGGGCCAAGTACATTTTGTAGTTGCTACAAGCTGTAGTGCAACCTACAGGAAAAAAGGAAGTGCCCACCTGTTGCAAAGTGATGTAGATTCTACAGAGGTCTTGGTGAAATTCCATGACACATACAGTAATACCTGAATAGCATAGTCATAACTGTGTATTGCATTATATGTGCATATTTTTTTGTTTTACAGAAAAGCTTCCATCATGTCAGCAATGTTAATGTGCTTTCTGAAGGAAAAAAATGTAAACTATTTACCGTGGGCAATTATGACACTACGGAAAGATATGTTGGTAAGAAAAGATATGTGTCTTTCACAGACCTAAAGATTCCTTTGGGACAGAAAGAAACCCAGAATTAAAATCTATTTGGACATAAGTATAACTATCTCTGTTTATTAATCTTCACCTTTTACTACAGACTGTGACAAAATGTTCTCTCTTCAACAGAAATGTCATTGTTTTACTCTAACTATGCAAAAATTTTCAGTGCTGTCTAAGATGTAGCTAGCTGAAGTCAGCAGTAGCCAGCGCGAGACCTTATTTAATATTTTTTCTTAATGAATACCACAATTAGATTTATATTAACTAAGTTTATGTTAACTGAGATTATATTAACTAAGTTTCCTAGACCTTTCAAATTGGAAGACATTGCCAATATTTTGTATAGAATTGTACAGAATACTCTATAAAAATTGTTGCATGAATGATGCTGAGAAGTGAGGTAATAGAAATGTGATGGTACTTAACAGCAGTTAACAGCAAAAAGCATTAATTTAGGATCTAATATCTAGCATTTCTGCCCTAGGCCAGGAGCTTTTGTTTTGCCAACACCTGTGGAAAAAGACTGATGGATACACAGCCACAAGGAGTAACACGCTATTCCAACTGCACTGGTAAGGTACTTCCAGCAGAGAAAGGGAAATTAGAATGGTGTTGTGTTAGGTATGAGAAAGAGTTAGCTAGAGCGACTGTGTGTGTAGATGGGTGCTTCCATATTAAGTGAATGGATCTAAAGCAGACAGAAGAAAGAACTGGTAGGATGATCCAGGAGCTGCAACTTTCATGGATCAGATGAAAGCAGGAAGACTTAGCATAGCAAAGTCTGTGAGAAGTATATAATTCTACAGTTGTAAGAAGGATCAAGAGTGTTTCAGCATTATTCAGGTCAGTGTTGATACAAACACAAAGGAAAACCACTGGCCACAAATATATCTCTATTTAAAACATGAAGCTTTTGAACCATCAGAGTGGTGAAGATCTAGAAAGGCTCTCCTGCAAGAGATCCTAGAAAGCAACTCAGCTAGTTTTACAGTAAGTTCAGGGCAAGTTCTGAGAATCTTGGAAATAGGGCCTAGGGAAATATTCCATTGGTTTTGTTTTGGCAGTAATTAAAATGTTCCTAATGTATTGCTGATTGGTTGAGATAAATTCTTGGACTTGAATCAATAGGAGATTTCTGACACACTGTATTTCTATATAAGGAATGTAAGTTTGACATTTATGTAATTTGTTGACACAACAGAGACGAATTCAGTCCCCACTGTAAAAGATGTGGTCCTGGAAACCTAGTCAGAATAATGGAAGAACTGAAGGAAAACACCATCAACAGTGTGAGGAGACACTTTTATGTTGGTTTTAAGGATTAGCTTACTGTTTCAGACAACTTGATTGGCTGAAATGTGGCCCTCCAAGCACACCTATATAAATGGGTACCTCTTTCCTTCTTTATACTCTTATCCAGAAAACACCCTGAGTACCTCTCAAGGATTGCAAACAGCAGAAAACTAAATACTAAATTTAAGTGATGACATTTTGATCACTCTCTTTTCTACAATATTGTTGGCAGGCCAGGTCATTGGTTTATCCTTAAGGACACAAGGAATCCTTTTCAGAGTGCTTCCCCACACTGTACCCTGGTGCATCCATTTTGGAGAGCCACAGGCCTCTTCCACTAGTATAACGTGTAATGAAAGCCAATATAGCCGTGTCCCCATAAAGAATAGTCTCTGGTTTGGGAATTGTAACAATGTGACAGAAGTTGTTCATTCTCTCTTTTTCTTCCTCTGCTAAGTGGTCACTGAAATGTGCTTAAGAATTTTAAAGCTGTTGCTGTTATGATAGTGTTTTATGAAACCTCTTTCCTTTTTCTTTTCTCTAAACCTAAATTTTGGGCGTATTTTAAATGAACAGTGTCCCTTTGACATTCATGGGATTTATGGACATGCATGGAGGGAAAATACATCCCTTTGCTGGATTTGAGTCAGGAGGATCCCAGAGGCACATACTCTACTTCTGAATTTCCTTCCGCTTTTCATTACTGTAATTCTTGTGTTCTCTTTTGCATACATAATTGATTAATCTGTATTTTTAAAGGTTTAATACATTTCCTCTTTTCAATCTGGAGGCACATGATTTCATTTTCATTATACTCCCAAGGTCTCTGACTTCTGTTTTCTATTTCCCTACCCTGCCATCTGTGGGAACAAATTAGAGAGAAAATAACACTTTTGGATTATTGGGATAAGGAGAGAATAATACAAACAGCAAAGGAAAAAAGAGAATTAAATGCAAATTCAAAGATTCCCTGAAACATGAGCAGGGAAATTAAAATTACACTTTGTTGTGCCAGTGTCTCTCTTCAGCTGTGAGGGAAGAGAGCTCATATTATTGTTGATGCCTTTTTGCCACACTTCCCAGACTTCAGTGTCCAGGATCCCCCAAAATTCCTACTGGTTGAAGTCACCAGATTGACAAATTCCTCAGATTCCCTGGTCCTCTGTAAGTTTTTAAGGCTTAAGAGAAGATCCATTAAGAGACTTAAAGACTTTTCAGATGCCTAAATGTTGCTGGGCCTGTGCTAATCTGCGTAGATATTGTGGTGTCCTGAGCATCTTCCACTTTCACCCCTGGGATGTGTTCTGCAGGGAAGCATGAAAACTGAACCATGACCCATGAAGCCCCTCTCTGCAGGCTGCCTGATTTGCTGCATTGCATGGCTGGGCACCAAAATCCCAAATCTCTTTACTGATTATGCCTCTGGCCACTCCTGGTACTCTTGGTATGGAGAAAAGCCTATCTTTTTACCTTGAGATGGGAGGTGAATTTTTTCTGGTGAATTCTCAGCCCACGGGCTTCTACTTTTGCAAATTGATGTGGAACCAGAGTCAGTCTGGCCCATTCAAAAAATCTGAGTTTGCATTCTTTCAGGTTTCACTCCCCACTATTCAAATGAAAATAAATGTAATGAAGTGTGAGGGAGCTTATTGTATATAATGAGTTAAATTGGTAAGAATCAACTTTATCCCCAGCCAAGCTGCATTTTTACATGTAACTCAAAGAATTAAAACCCACAGATTTACAGTAATGTAAAATTAAAAAAAAAAAAAAAAAGAAAAGGAAAAAAAACCCAAGAAAACAAAAAAACAACCAAAAACCACCCTCAAAAAATGCATCTAACAACCACAGTGTTTCAACTGACTTGTGAGGCTGGCTGTATGGACACCAAAACCCGCTCAAGGTCTAGTCTTTCTCAGGCAATCCTTCAGCCTATGACTTTTTTCACCTCTTAAAGATAAGTGCAGCAGCTGCTTCAAACAGCTACCCCAAGAAGCTTCTCTAGCCAAAGGTGTAATGACCTCCTCCTTCCTCTCTTTTCCTGTTTACCTGCCCTTGGTCTCCATGACTGGGCACTGAGCATTTGGAAATTAGCTCATTTCCTTCCCCCACTGCTTAAGCTTGCTTGATTATTATTTCTATTGTGTTTGCACCTTTTTTCTACCTTCTGAAAACATGCTGGTACAGCTTTATGAGGAACACCATGAGGCATATTGAAAATACAATCTTCTTGCCAGAACTGTTGCTATCCTCATTGTATGAATGCCACATAAAAAACTGTAAGTGATACAAGAATGTTGATGGTGGAACTAGGAGCCTTGGGCATTTGTTCCTAGTGGGAATTTAGGACAGGGGCTAAGGTGTGAAGGAGGATGACTGTGTGCTTGCCTGATTTGTTAATATGCTGATGGAGTAAAATTTTTTAAAAATACCAAATTGTAAACTGCTCTTGTGGTTGGTGTCCTTGAGTCTGATCAAGAGTTTTCAGGGCTGAGAGAGCAAAGGAGCTTGTTGGAGTGGGCTTCCCTTAACCAGGAGGAGTGAATCCTGCTTCCTGCCCCAAGTATTAATTAAATGCTTTCCATTTGGATAATGATAATGTGTCTAGACAAGGATGGGAGCAGGAAATGTCCCCATTTTCCTGACTCAGGGGGGGAAATCTTTTGTTTTACTTTCTCCTCTCCCCATCCACTCATATTCCTCCACTTCCATGGCCCAGCCTCACCAGGATAAAAGAGTAAACCACCTTTCAGATTCACTCAGTTGATACTCTGAGCAGTATTACTGTGTGCGAAAACTGGTCATCGTTCCCTCCTGTCCCCCAGTGACTTCTCCTTGGCAGATGAATAGAGACTAAGATGTGGTACCAGAGATTCCAAGGTGTCACACCAGTGTAAACACCCCTACTGTTTCTGGGTTTATCTTATCTCCTTAGCAAGGTGTGTGAAAGGAATTAGTCAGTAATTTGTATTGTCAACAGTGCTGTTTGGCCTGTTCACCTAAGTGCTGAGCTTGAGAGGAAAGATGGGCTTTGTACTACCCATCAAGCTTAACTAGTGAAGAAATTGGTGTTTTCCTAACACAGATTTATTTTAACTATTCGGCTGCACTTATACATGGAGGCTCCAGTGCAGATCAAAATAGTTCTAGAAACTTCTTCATCACATTTTTCAAGCAGATTATCAAGTTACAGATATTGCATCATCAACAAAAAGTCCCTTTGGCTGACCATACTGCAGAACCTTTAGATTTCACTATGTAGGCATTTCTCTATAGCTCATGTTTTCAGAGACTTTGTAATTCTCCACTGCACAACTTGGGGAGGGGAGAAGTAGTGTCTGAATTCAGTTGTTTTTCTGTCTGCCTAGGGGAGCCTCCTTCAGTGCTGGCATCTGTCTGACTTCTGTGGTCTGCTAGATGATAGTTAGCATTTTTTGCTGCATGTGTTCCATTTACCTTATCTAAATTTAAAAGGAATATGATTGCTGTTTTATAAGAGAGACAAATGATTACCTAGTAACTTCAGGGCTGAAAGCAGGAGGCCATTTCCCCATAATCTTTTAGCTGACTTGAGATGTTCTCACCAAAAGCAGATGTCACTCTTGATCATTAAGATTATGGGTTTTTTTGAAGGAAGTGCCATAACCTCCATTCATGAGATAAGGCAATATACCCTGCAATACTTCCTACATGCCCCTCCTCAGTAGCATCAGTGGGCGGTCTGGGCACAAATAATGAGAGGCAGTATCTGCATTTTAAGGCATTTACATCTTGAGGTCAAAATATATCCACTGGAGAAATGCAGAACCAAAGGGGCTACACGCTGGTTTTCTTCTGTGTGTCAGTCCCACAAGCCACTATCAGTAGGGTGCCATGCACACAGATGTATGGCATATGCCCCAAAGCCTTAGCGAAGAACAGATTTTCCTGGGTTTTGAGGCTCCCAGTATGAACTGGACAAACCTGTACTTAAAAACTGTCTGGTTTTGAATATGGCAAGTAGAATTATTGTTTCTTGCTGGTTTCAGGGTCACATTATCTCACTCCTAGTGGTAAAGGGAGGAGGATGAGTTTTGTGTCTCATAATACAGTGTTGTTGCTCTTGTGAAGTATTAAAGTGGGCAGGGACTTTAGTGGTGTTAGTCACAGACTTTTTCGGACCTCAGAATTCTCAGATTGCACTGCCTGAGATAGTTGGTTCTCCTTAAGCTTGTCCTTTTGTGAAGTCCATCCTCACACAGACTGAAAAAGAGCAGTCCCTTTCCTGGTGCACTGGCAGAGCAAGGGGGAGAAGATGGTTGTGAAAGGAGTGTTGGCTTCACTGCCCTGTTGCTGGCCCAAGCAGATCATCTTCCATAGATGGTACCTGTCTCTAATGGTTCTGGCACATCATCAGTGTGTAATTGTCCGCCTACCACAAAGGAGGTGCTGGGGAACAAAACTTCCTAGGAGGAGGGTGTAACATTATTTTCTGTTCAAGACGTAATGCAACCTTAAACATTTTATACTCAACTCACATCTATTATCTATTACAAGATTTTATCTTCATTTTGCAACTCTAAAGAGTTCATCAGTTTTTTGGGGTTTTTTTGAAAAAGTGTTTTGTTTGCTGTTTTTGGCTCAATGAGGCTGGCTATTGGTGGGGGGCAGGTGGCAGGGGAGAGAAAAGGATCCTTATAATACTGGGTTTTTTAACATTAGTGTGGGAAATAAAATGGGGTTTTTTTTGCAAGCAGATGAGCTACAGAGTGATTCCACCAGGCCCCATCCTCCTTTTATTGATGAAACTTGGTTGATTTCAAGCTGGCTGCTTTCCTCTCCTGGGGAAGTTACACAAGATCCTTCAACTAACTTAGAAAATACTTTATTTTTCATCTCATTATTTCCACTGAAAATTTACCCTAATTGAATCAGTTTACCTTTGGAAACAGTAATTAAATAAAAAAGATTTGGTGTTGCCAACAAAACAGAATAAAGCTTTTTTAATGTACAGCGGAAATCAATTACCATATATCTGTGGATGTAACTGAAAGAATATTGTTGTAGTTTCATTTTGTTTTCTTGAGGGGAAGAAGGTCTAATTGTTCTTTAAATGAAATGTTAAGTAGCATAGTTTACCAAGAAGTGTAACCACAGTCTGGTTTGATGTGTGTTGCACAGCTGGAATTAGAAACACACACAAAAAGAAAAAAATAGAAACCACAGAGCTATTAGGCTGAGACAGTAAAGAAGCAACAAAATTGGCCTGGCTTTTATTTTTCCACTTAAAGATACTATTCACTTGGATAAACAGTATAGTCTTTGCAAATAAATAAACTTACATTTTTAAACAACACTAAAACAAAACAAAACAAAAA
>VXBU01015071.1:781800-796652 GCA_013400315.1 Bombycilla garrulus | reverse complement strand
AAAAAAAAAAAAGAAACAGAAGAAGGAAATAGGAAAAACCCAAACCAAACAAAACAGTGACAACATAGGGATCATTAAGTATGTGATTTCAAACAAAAATGCTGTTAATTAAGGGCAACGCCCAGCAGAAAGAATCTGGGAAAGAGGTTGAAACAAGAAACAAATATCATGTCCTTCAAGTTTAATTAATTNCAAAAAACAGCCCAAGGAAGAAAAATGTGAAAAGGGAGAGTTACTGAAATTTGAAATAGTAGCATTTGTAGAAATTTAGAAGTCAGCATGTTTTCCTCCCAAAAAGCTGTAACCAGAACCTGAGAGGTTGGGAAAATGAAGTTTCATGTGTGTAAACAAATGGGGTCTTTCAAAGTGTTTGTAGCAGCTGGATACCATGGCAGCCTGTTCATGCTGCACAAAGTGTACAAAGTTTTGTAGCAGAATGCCAGAAAAGTGATTCCTGCTTGTAGAAAATACATGCTGCTTCCATGCATTCTAGTTGTCTGGGTCATCACTGTCTGCAGCCCTGACCCTACCCCCAGCAAAGCGCTTCCCACTGATTTAGCAGTGCCCTCAAGTCCCTTTGTAGCTGGAAATGGGACCTGTGCAGCCACAGAGGAGTAGCACAGTGATGTGCCCCTGGTAGAGCAAATCCCTGCCAGGTCTTGCTGAAAAAACCCCAAAGTCAAAAGAAATGAGTCAAAGCAAAAGAACATGTATTCTTTTACCACTTCATTTGCTTGCTTTTTTTTTTTTTCCTTCTTCTTCTTTTTTTCTTTTTTTTTAATATATGAAAAACATCCTTTTTTTTCCCCAGTATTGGCCAGCTCCTTCATCTTGAATTCAGCTCCTGCTGCTGTAATGAACTTAAGAAAGTGCTAGTTGTGGGCTGATGTATTTCTAGCCTCTCTCTTTTTTTTTTTCTTTAATATTTCCTGAGTTTTCCAGTCAGATATCTGCTTCTTTTCCACTCTTATGTCTTCTCTCTTCCTTCCACCCCTAACACTTTTCATCACTGTGTAATGAAACCCTTTCATTGCCATAGTCACTTCCTAGCTCTTAAAGCTGAATTTCCTTGTCTGGTCCCAACAGCCCTGTTATTTCCCACCAGGTTTTAAGAGCTTTTCCCTATGTAAGTGACGGGACAAAGCCTGCCAGGGCAGTAAGTAGCCAGAGGGTGGAAAACAAATCGATTAGAAGGTCCCATTGTGCTGCAGATTGCAGGAGGAAGGAAAGAGATAGGCAGTGTGGACATATACAGTGAAGTTGTTTATGGTGAGCCCTCACAGGACTGACAAAGATCAGTCCCTTAATGGAAGTGGGTTCCCTACAAACACTGAAGAGATTCCTACTCAGTTTCCTGTGTGAATATTTTTGGCAGAATTACTTTCCATTTATTACAATATTCATAGATAAGCAAAATTAATTTCAAAAGACATCTTTTAAAGATGTAGAAAAAGTGACTTCAAAAATCCAAGGTGCTCTCTGAATCCTGTGGGATTTGCAGACACTCAGCTTTGAGGATCATTAGATCAAAAATATTAGGTGTGTGGTAGTAAAGAAGCAGGAATGCAAATAGAATTTTCTGGACTTGAAAAAAATTCGTTTGATAAGTTGCTCTAAAGAATGCTAACCAGAGTTTTTAAAGTGTTTATTTGTATTTATTATTGTGCAGTCTAAGAGGGGAATTAAACATCTGGGTAATGATGTGTTTACAGTTTAAAAAAACACCCTAATGGTCATACTCCTTCCTCTGTAGAAAAACTTGCACACTTCTAAAGAAGATACTTGTTTCTCTGTGTTGTTTATTGATCTACTGTCTGGCTAATACACCACTTGAAAAGATTCACATTCAAGCATACCTCTAATGTAAGCAGATGCAATGACTTCAACATTGGTTGCAAGTCTTGCCCTCTGAGTTTGCTCGTGAAAGACATCAACTTGACAATGACTGGTCAAAAATATCTATTTATTTTAGTTCAAGTCTGCCTCATTGAAAACCAGATTTACACCGAGATAAGTTCAATGAGATCAGCAGAATTGCTATGAATGTGCTCTAGGATGATGAAAAACAAGCATACTTGTTTTTAAAGAATCCCTTCCCAACGTCAACACTTAGGAGAATTAAAAATGTTGTTCTTTTAATATGTCACTCACATTGGAAAGCTAAATGAGAGCAACCTATTTACACCAGAAGAACCAGGTTCTCATGGATTGCATGCAGTAACAATTATAACATGGAGAAGTTTTGAGCACTGTAAAGGAAATTTTAGCCTTTTTCAGTCAGAAGAGAAAGAAAATCTAGAAACTTATTCACTAAGAGATTAAGACTAACATTCCCAAAGCCAGCTTGGGTATTTAGATATTTACCTTGCACTAAAATTAACAAGATTTTTTTGTCTAAAACTTTTTAAGTGCTTTTCCCCCCATCAGATTTGGATTCTGGCTGGGCCACAGAAGGGATATGGAACCTTTCCAGGGTTAGACTGGAAGTACTGTGTTACTGTCTGTGCACAAATGTGAGTCTGATGTAGGAAGGTGGGTGTCAATTTGGTGATTTACTCCACCTGCATTTCAAAGGCAATCTGTTTGAGATATGATGAAGAGTGGACCATGTCCAGCCTGACATTGTTTGGAAAACTTGTCTATACCACCTCTTTATATAGCATGAGGGAGATGATGCTTTCAAAGCAATCCCTGTCTCACAGGTCAGTATGGTGTGGATGGGTAACACTGTTTCAGAAAAATAAGTATTTATTTTATTTTTCTTGGCAGCCCATTGGTTGTCATCAGGGTTGCCTTGGTGGAAATATTTTTTTAAATTTTTTTTAAGTTATGAGAAATATTGTGGAATGTACAGCTTTTTGAAAAGTAAGGCAAATTAAGATTGGCATTGAAATGGGGTAAATGGCTTCATGAGTATTGTGTCTAACAGAGTAGTACAGTTAGCTGGTCTCAGTTGTACACTAAAGAAGAAAAGAAGAAACAGCAATTGAGATTTTTTATGAAACCCACAATTCTATATCCTTTATCAGAAAAAGAATGTTCTTTAATATGTTTTATTCAGGATTATGAAAATCACTCTGGGTCTGTTGTACAAGCCCAGATGAAAGGAAAGGAAAGGAAAGGAAAGGAAAGGAAAGGAAAGGAAAGGAAAGGAAAGGAAAGGAAAGGAAAGGAAAGGAAAGGAAAGGAAAGGAAAGGAAAGGAAGGGAAAGGAAAGGCTTTATATTCTTTAGAAATGAGGTTTCTCAGCTCAGGAAATGGAGTCTAAGTAGTAGCAGCTTCTCAACTGATCTGGCAATAAGTGTAAGGGAAACTTGGTACCTTGAGGTCCTTTATCTCTGACCCTAAACTCAAGAGGGGCAGGCATTGAGAATACAAAAGTGTGGGTTGCTGTGTGCTGCTGGTTTTCCAGATAAAGTGCTGTGCTGGTTTTGTCTTCACTGATTTGGTTGGAAGGGTTGGTTTTCTCCCCTGACACACGAGGTTCGGGCACTGGGGTGGGCCAGCTGACAGCTGTGCCATCCACATTAGACTATGTTGCTGTTAATAATGTGGGGAAAACAATCAGGAGCTATGGCAGGGATAATATCTGCCCCTTTGGGAGCGTGTGTACCTGCCACTTGTTCCCAGTTCTGGTTAGCTTTCTGCATAACTGGAATCCAAGACTAATTGAGAAGGACGTTCTTCTTCACATTTATCTCTGGTTACCTTTTCTCCAAAGCAGATCTCGTTCCTGTGATTCATGCCTTTATCACCTGCAGACTCATCACTGCCTCACTGACCCCCACCAGGGCCCCATCTCAGGCATAGCCGGAGATGCTTCCAGCTGGCCTCCCTTGCTCTGAGCACATTGGCTTTGATTTGTTAAGCTTCCTGCTGTCCTGAAGCTGGCTTACCTGCAAGGATGGCTCTTACCCTCTGCCAAGAATCTTCGCAACACCAGCAGCATTCCTCTCTCTCCAGCAGAGCCCTGGAGAGGAAGGCATCTCAGTAAGTCCCTGAGCTTTTTCCAGCCTGAGGGCATCATGTTTGCTGCTAGCAGGCCCTGTAGCAGAGTTCACCTCTTTTTCATGCTTGGGAAGAGGCAAGGAGTTCTGGTCCTTCTCTGCAGAATAGGCTCGTTTTGGCTTTTTTGCTATTCAGTGTCTTGAGAAGCTACAGCCTCGTTTTGTTACCACAAGTCTCAACAGATTTTTCAAAAGATAGCAAACCACATACAGGACCAGTTTTTGAAGTTTTTAGTCAGCTGTTCTTGCTGAAGGCAGTTTTCTCACTGATGTCTACCAGGCTCAGGCAGTAAAAAACAGTGAAGAGGCAACTGGATAAGGACTGCAAAGTATGACCCAGTGACCTGCACCCAGGCCAAAGGAGCAGAGCACACAAATCAATCACCAGGTTTGATACCTGGGGTTGTACTACTGGAATAGTATGTGTAAGTATGTAATGCATCTGTGACTCTGAAGCCAACACATTTTCTCCATCCTCCATAGGAATTGCCTGATTTAGATATGCTGCTCTTTGTGTGGTATATAAAGAATATCAATATGAAAAGAATCTATGGGTGATCCAAGAGTTTTTTAATGAAGTCCATGTTCTCTGGATATTGCTTCTATTCTTTCTGAACAGATATAGAGAATGATATAATTGTATCAAAGATCATACAGCACAGATAGATTGCTTGCTGTCTGTAACCTCCTCAAGTAGGCTGGGCTCTGGATAAAGGAACTTTTAATGGTTTGATACAGTCTGTGATATTTGACTGCTCATACATTAGCGCTCAGCACATCCTCTTACACAACCCAGTGTGGTAGAACAAATTAATCACACTTTGGCCTGCTAAATGGGATTTGGAGGCCATAACTATAAATTAAGCTTTCCTCAACTCCACCTCAGAATATTTCGTCCTCCATATTGCTCATGAGTCATACCTTTTCCAAGCTCTGCAGAGCTGAGTAAACCCTGTTCATTGCCTTCCTGCACACAAATGTTGAAGGTCTGCCTTGACAGTTGGAGGTTTTCTGTTTGTTTGTGCTTCTCTTCCCTGTATGGAGATGGCAGGTAGAAGCTCGCAGCTTTGTGGTTGGAACAGAAGACAGTAAAGATTTTGCCTCACTGTTGCCTTAGCCCAGTTTCCTATACAAACAAGATTCTCTCTGGTAGGCTCCAGTGTGTCTGAGGAATTATGTTATTATGTGGTTATCACCTCAAAGCATTAGGCATATTTTTTAGATACAGTAAGATGAGGATTCTCATCTTCTTTGGGATTCTTCGGGAAACCATTATAAAGGACAAAGGACAGGCCTGATTTGCTTGCAGTAGTCTGTGCTGCTGAGGAAGCTTCATGAGCAGGGCTTTTTTTTTTCATGTTTTAATAGCAGAAGTATTGTACGGGATACTTCTGTCAGGAGAAGGTGAAGAAGGCAAAGGCGAAGTCAGAGGTGAGGTCACTGGCTGCCAGGAAGGAACCACAGATGGAAGGAAGCACCACTCAGGGAGCTGGCAGGTCAGAGCCCAGGTGGGATTTGTCTCAGCAGACAGTGGTGGGGCAGCCAGATGCTTACCTCCTCCCATGACTTCCTTGCAGTCGGCAAGATTAATTGACCCTGGATTTCCAAAGACTGATTCATCCTGTCTTAGTCACCTGTTTTAGAAGAGATGAATTGCAACACAGGGACTGTCAAGGGCATCCAGATGAGAAGTTCAAACTGGACAATGATCTTTTAGGCCATTAAAGTACAGTTGACATGATG
Organism: Bombycilla garrulus; assembly: GCA_013400315.1. Classification (NCBI taxonomy): domain Eukaryota; kingdom Metazoa; phylum Chordata; class Aves; order Passeriformes; family Bombycillidae; genus Bombycilla; species Bombycilla garrulus. The sequence continues at coordinate 790,902 of VXBU01015071.1, read as the reverse complement.
TCTGCTCACAAGTATGAGTGAAGATTAGGCTCTTTTGAACAGTGGAACACACTGCCCAAATGTTTTTGTATATTTATATGGACACAGTATCACAGCTACAAGTTCTCCATAAAGCTTTTATTGCTCATCAGCACAATTTTTATCTCGTTACTTTGCTTTTCAGTTTTCCATCCATTAGCTGATCTTAATCTATATCTGGGTCATAGTATGAGTAGTCACATATTTGTATATGGTGAAGGATAAGTAAAGCTCTCTGTCATCTTTTGATCATATTACTGTATTCTCCTTATGAGTTTCTTTTGGTTTATGTACTTGGGAAAATGAAAAGTACCTTGCTTCTTTTTCTTTCAGCCTTTTAAAACTTTTCCTTGTGCAGTGTCCTCAGATTTCCAGTTCTTAACTCAGGTATCCCACTAGGTCATGTGGGGTTTTGTGAGTGCTTGTTTCTCTTAGTTTAAACTCCAGATCCCAGAATCCTGCTAGCATCAGCTATCATAGTGCTTTATACTGTGTATTCCCTGCCCTCACAGGTGCAAAGCAAAATTTTAAGTGTAGTGCAGTTTCAATTTCTGTAGCATTCTTTTCACTATCTACGTAACCAGAAGGATTTGAGAACTTCCAGTAGTATTTCAGTTGAATTTTCTTCTTTTTAAAGTACATCTCATGATGTATGAGAGTCAAATTCATTTGTTTCAAACACTTTGATGTCTCTATTTTTTATTACGTACTGTGTGGTATGATGTGTATTATTCACCAAATACATTCAGAAAGCTACATAAAAATGGAAGGGGTTTGGTCCTGTTTGTGCTCCTAGTAACTGATATTTTGAAAGGTAGAAAAAATCTGATTTCTATGTCTAATTTAATAGTTCAATAAAGCAAACAAATGAACACAAGGGCAGAATAAAATTGAGAGGGTAAAATAATAGATGAAGCAGAAGGGTACTCATCCATCTGCCATAGCTACCCTTTTGGAAAGGGAAAAGTTGAAAACTTACAATGAACATAGGATAGATGCACATTTATGGTATTTGGTATTCCGCTTTTTGATTGTGCTTCACCCTAAATGCATGTAAAATTTTTGTCTCATTTTTAATAACTTTTTTTTTGACTTTGAAATATTCTGCAAGCTTCCTTTTTCTCCACAGCTATTTGTGGTGGTTACTTGAACTGATGACCATAATCATAAAACCATGGTTGGTCTCCATTGTAAAATATTCTGCTGCCTTTGATGGAGCATGGTCTTACTGTGTTGGGTGAATGTACAGACTGTGAAGAGATATTTTCTGCCTTAAAACTCTGGTGATATTTTTTCTGAACTTGTGTTTGGCTTTATCTTACTGGTTCAAAACTCAGGACTATATATCATAGCACGTCTCACATTGTTTTCCTTGTCTGCTGTTTTCTTAGTTGGCCAATTGCTGGTCTGTGTCAGCACCAATGACAAGTTAGCACCAGCCTGCAATGTTTATTTAAGTAAAATTCACAGACTTTTTGTTTTTCTGAGCACTACAGGACAGAAACCTTATAGGTTCAAGCAAAATATCATAAAGCTCTTCCAATTTGTCACATATACTTTAGATATTCTTGCCAAGTGTTGACAAATTTGAGGCATCTTGACAAAGTATCATAATTTCCTAAGAAAAATGCTCTTCTATCCCTTATTTTCCAAGTTTCCTTAGGATGAGATCCTGCAAACATACAAAATATTACTATTTACTTTCAGCTTGTGGGTAACTCCAGTAAAATTGAGAATTTACTGTTAAAACTACATCCCTCATGCCCACCAAAGCCTATGGCAAAAATTGCATCCACTTCAATGAAACCTGGGAGCCTTGAAACTGAATTGGGAGGCAAGATTAATATTTGACATGATTGATGAAAATGTGACATCTGATTTAATTTATGACTTGCATATCCCTGGACGCCCTGGCTTGCTAAAGAACCCTGAAAACAGCCAGTAAGTTCAGTTACTGTTAGCTACCACCTGGCATTGTATTCCACTCTGGACCACTAGTGGTAAGCATTACAGCCAGACCAGTGCCAAGGATGGCTGGTTTTGATCCACTGGGCTCCTCTCCAAACTTCCAATTTGTATAATTAGCAATGTGTACTTTTGAGATCTATCTACTTATTCTTTCAGTCCAAGACCTCAAATCTGGACAGAAAGAGCTCAACTTTACTGTATTTTATCTTTTTCATTTTTGTGAGTGAGAAATTTAAAATGAAGTACCAAAGAAAAAGATATGATGATAGTTTCAAGAAAGAGGGTCATGTTGGTTGTTATCCTGGAGTTCCATGTTTGGTTGGCTTATCTTGCTGAGGGTCTTTAGGCAAGGGTGTGTCATTAAGCCCTGGTAAAAGGAACCTGGCATATCAATGTATGTGTTTTTGTTTGCTTTTGAAGTAGCAGGGCCTTGCTTCCCTTTGTGACCTACCTTAAACTGCAAATTCCTTCTTCTCACCGACTGAGGTGTTACCCAGATTTCCAGATTGGGGAACAGAGGTGTAATTTGTGTTACTCCCTTGTGAAATAGTGCAAATCTCCTGCTAACCAGTTCTTCACAGGCCTTTGTGGATGTTCTTCATTACAGAAGAGGGAATGAGAGAACTCAAATAGTCTGACATAAATGAGACACAAGGAAAAATAACTGCAGGGGAAATGAAAGGCTCTGACAGCATTTTTGTACGTGTATGTGTACATGGAATTGCTGTTCTCTGTCATTAATGAGAGCTGTGCATGCTGCTGGGTCACACACCAGCAATAACTTTATCTTCTGCAAGTACCAGATCACCTTTATGCCAAATTAACCCGGCAGAGCTTGTGTTTTTTTATATGTTGACTGCAGAGGAAGAGGAAAGATCTCATCTGGTATAAATCCTGACTGTACAAGCTCCTTAGTACTTCTCGATGTCCTGACTTTCTATGTAGAGAATAGCTTTATATTGTGGTGTGGCATTTTTTATCCAGTACCAGAGGTTTAGGGTCTATCTGAACTGTAGCCTGATATGGAGCATGATGACAGGAGTAAGGGTGGGAGCACAGTCACCGACAGTCCCTTCAAAATATTGTCTGATGCAATATACACATCTTGTTTGATCCATTTGGTGGGTGCACAGTTCAATGTCCCCGTCAGAATGAGACTAGGTCAGCAACCGGTATAGACAGGTAGATGTGAAACGGAGATCGAGAGATGTAGATACAGATACATATATAACACGAGGTCTTGATGGATGAGAAATTCATGCTTTAGATTCACTAATCTCAGATGTCTCCTGTCTAGATATCATCAAATACATTGCACTGTATCTTTCTGTAAGGACGGATGCCCACCAAGGACAGATTAAGGCCAGTAGATTGGCTAGATTCCTGACTAGATTGGAATCTGCACCCAGGTGCCAAGAGGATAAAGTAGCAGTCCTCAGGGGCTCCTTAATACCCATGGGATGCTACTTGATTTACAAATGCTATTGTCACACCTTACCTGGGACAACTCTAACTGGGTATGATCTGCTAGAAGTGTAGTAGTAGCGTATTAACATACTATGAAAAAGACGTTTGCAAATGCCCACTAAACAGTGTCTCTATAGCTATACAAGGTCAGGATGAAACAGAAGCCATTAATCTATTTTTTTCTATTGCCATTAAAAAAAAAAAAAAAAGCAAACAAGGCCACTGTGTGTGCATTTGGACTAGAAAAATGGGCATCCACCAGTTACTGAAATAATTATTTAAGAGGCTGACAAAAAGTCTGAAGACTACAAGTCTTCTCTGGTATTTGAACATGCCTTAAAATGTTGGCTAGTAGATTTAAGACTCAGGGGAAAACCTAGTAATTTCCTAGGGGAGTGTCTGAATTCACCTCAGAATGTGTCTGTCCAATTCACTGCATCAACAACTGGAAAAAAAAAAGACGTTTTGACAGATCTTTTAAATATCTGTGATATTCTCCCCATCTCCCCATCCCGACTGACACAACTATAATGGGCAATGTTAACGTGGGGTTGGACATGCTAGAAAAAACTGCCTTTTTTCCCTCATAAAGGTGATTTCATTCAAGGAATTGGTTTTAATTCTACCAGAACAGTCTATATAAACTGCATCTCCTGGAGAAGGGCTTGTGACTATACCCTACAAAATACTGCTAAATCCTTTCACGTGTAGTTCAATGGCTCAGTTGGGAGAGAAGCCGAGACAACTCCCTAGAGAGAGGTTGAAAGTATCCCAGATCATTGAAAGGGGATGTTAATGATGATCTAGCTAATTATAACAACCTAAATATCACCACCGTTAGCAATTTCATTTCTTATTATAGCATGGCAAAAAGGAGATAAACAGATTATTTATGCCAATTCTGCATGAAATGTTATGAGTTTTGTGTCTTTATTGGATGTAGCCTGTTAGAGACTCTCTGCTTTTCCTACATATACTATCTGCCTGATAATTAACATGTATAGTGTGCTTTTAAGAGCAAACAAAGGAAACTCACTCTGCTTGTTTGTTTGGTGTGTTTATGCTCATACATCAAAACATCCCAGGCAGAACAACACCATTTTAATTTCCTGTAAAAAGAAAATATTCTTCTGAAGAATGTTCCTAGTAATGAAGAGTTTTAATGCAAACATACATCTAAAGTCAAGGAGGGTAAAAGTATTTTGAAAAAAGTTTGTATTTAAGAGATGGAGTGCTCGGACTTTCTATGTAGACAGCCCAAAAGTACAGAATTTTCTGCATAAAATTGTCCATTTTGTCTGTGTGTAAAGCTCAGCTCTTAGTCTTAATTTTTCTTCAGTAATCACAACAAAATTTGAAAAGTAAATATGTAATTTTACATATTTACAAGCTAGAAGTGGCAAAAAAATACTGCATTTTGATCTCTTCATTATACAGCATTTGAAAAACCTAGTGATGAATATTTATGATAAATAAATAAATAGGTTAGTTAGATTAGACATTCAGATAAATAGGATGGTGCTAGAGTGAAAGATAAACCTGATCACTAGTGATCAGTCCTTTTTCCACTGACATCTAGCAATATCCCCAGTGTTAGCAGAAGAAGGAGAAAGACACAGAGGTTCCTGGCTATGGACTGCCAGAAGGAATTCCAAGCTTGTGAAGGGCTGCAACGAGCATCTTTAGAAAACTAAGACTCTTGAATGAGAGTTGCTACTTTGACACATCTGGATATTTGCTGTTAAATTTCTTTTTTATTTTTTTTAATGGCAATAATAAAAGTCAAAAATTCAAATAATGAAAGAATCCAAAGTTACTAATTTACACTAGTGTACAGCGGTACATCAATTTATAATTTCTTTAAAAATCAAGAGATTCCAAACACTTAATTCTTTCCCTACTCAGGCCCTACACCATTTGCCTTCCCTACAGCAATTCCCTGACAGTAACTGCAGATAAGGTTTTTGCCCTGACCTTTATATCCTTCCCAAATATAGTTACCTCCACACACCAGTTCTGCATCCCGCCTTAGGCCATGAACCTTTCTTTGTGCCCCCAGCTGCAACTTCTCCAGGCTTTGAGGGTTTTGACATGGTACCATCTCATACTCCTCTTTTTCTTCCACTAGGACCTCTCAAGACCTCTCTGCTCTATGATGCAGCCATTCAACAAGGGAGATGCATAGGTTGGTGCAAGACACACCGGTCAAGTTCTCTTGTGATGGATATTGCATGAACTACCAGAAATCAGTGCCATTGCTCCATATTTTGGTGCGATACCTGAGGGTGCCCCTGTGAAAGCACAGCAGACCTGTCTATTTCATAGAATTTATTCCTGTAAGGTTTTTGCCTACTGGCAAGAAAGTGACTGCCTTAAAAGCTTCGTCTTCTAGTGCATGTCACCTGGATAAATAGTAACAGTTAAGGTCCTTGACTATGTCCTGTAGAGCACTCACTGGGATTGGAGAGAACGTGGAGGGTGGTGCAACTGGGAGTGGTGAGAAGACTGGCTCTTGGTGTCACTGAATATCAGGTTCTTTGCATGCAGCTTATGTGAGCAGAGTCCGTGCTCCTTCTGATTGTGCTTTCTGTAACAACAGGTGCAGCAAAAAGGGAAGACAAGCACACACCCTGGAGGCCTGTAATTTTCAAGTCAGAGACTGAGAAGAAGTGGGGACACAAGGTAGGCTGAAGAAATGCAAAAGTATCATGCATGATATAACTTATGGCAGAAATGCCCTGTGGTTGTGGCATATTGAGACAGAGAAATGAGTTTTGGCACGGGTCAAAAGGTATTCTGCAGGAGCCAATTCCTACTTGCAGGGAAATATCACAGGCAAATCTCGGAGGTCAGTTTCTCTTGGAGGCGCAATCCAGACATGTGGAAAAATCATTACATTTTATTAATGTGTAGTTTTTGTCTTCTCATTGCATCTTTCAAGTATGATTCCTCTGAATCATGAAATATGATAAGAAAGGCACCTCCCTGAACAGAGCTGCCCATTTTAATTTTGTTTAGCTGAAGGGTTTTGGGTGCTCTAAGCTTCTTTTGCACTCTTCATTGTCAAGGTGTCGAAACATTTACAATACGTTTCAAATGGCAAATGTCACCCACTCACCAGTGGTTTTTATTTTCTGCTTGGCCTGAGCAGACACAGGCACAAGCAGAAACTTCAGTTATTGCTTCTGTGTTTCCCTTCTCTCAAGACTTTCACTGCTCAGAAATGCATCAGAAGGCTATTTTTCATAAGCAAATCTTCAAGCATTCTATCGCCTCTTTAGTTTATAATTTTTTTGTCTGTCTTAATGTTGATGCGAGTTGAGTGTAGAGAAATGTTTGGGATTATTTATCTCAAATTAGAAATATGTGTCTTGAGCAGAGTTGGTGTGAATAATATTTAAAACAAACAAACAAAAACCCAAAAACTCAAAAAAAGGTTGTTTTAGGGTGTAAGAAGATTTAAAAAGTCAAAGATGAATACCGATTTGAAGGCCCAGTCTCAACATAAAATCATGCCCCAGTTTAAATGTCTTTTAGACTATTATTAAAAGCAGTATCTTAACATCAGCAATACTGAATTATAAATGGTTAGGCAAACAGGATTTTCCACATTAATTTGTTTCATTTACAGAGTATAATTTTGGATGTTGGTTAATTTCCCCTGTTACTTTTAAGGGTTTTCATTATACAAATAAGAAAAAAAGAGTTTAAGAAAATTGATTGCATAAAATAGAAAGGAATATGCAATAGGCAGAAAATGAGAGAAGGGTACAATGGGCTGAAGGAATCATATTGCTCTTAAACAGATCTGTAAAGGGACCTGACGTTTGCCTAATCATTCTGTACACCATCACTCCCCCAGCACATATATATGTATCAGGGGGTGGTATACATGTTTCATAAAGCACGTACATATGGTGGTATATATAATATATATAGATAAAACAAAACATCCGCAGTACTACACCACTATTATCATACATCATTAAACACCTAACACTTTCCTGGGAACACCAGACTGGAAAAGGAAGTCATATAAGATAAAAAAAGTTGGAAGAATATCAGCTCTTCATATTGATACTCTGATCCTGGTGTTGCACATGCCTCTTCCCTGTGCAGCGCTATGCCTGTCAGCAGTATAGCTTGGGCAGCCAGGGGCTGCCCCTTCTGAGAAGGGGCAGATTTGTCTCTTGGTGTGCTGTGAAATCGCTGGCTATGGAGGCATCCCACTAGGGCACAGGCTCTCATCCTGGGACCCGGTGCCCACCTCCAACAGTGCAGGTTTGTGCCTGGCAGCTTGGAAGATGTGTGCCTCTCACTCAATGTGAAAGCTACTGACTGGCTACCGTGTCTGTCCTGAAAGTCAGGGTGTGTGAACCTGGTGCTGTAAAACCTGCACAAAAAAAGGCATCCTTGGGACTGCCAGGGCAATTAGTCTGACCATACCAGGGACATCCATGTATTACAGGCATCTCTCTAAAGATATTTCTTGCACCCAGAAAATATTTCCAGGCGAAAAATACCCCTCCAAAACAGTTAGCCTGAAGAAATTAGGGTTGAAGTTGCCCTTTGAGTCAGATAAGATTGCTTTCTCTTTGTTTCTAAAAAAACTCGTGGACTGAGTCACCTCAAATCACAAATACCTGCAGCTTTGTTTTGTAATACAATTAGCATTTTCAATGGTGAGACTAAGGGAAGCTTTATGAAATGCACAGCATCAAAAGCCAGTCTTTCATTTCCATCAGCAAATGTACCTTTTTTTTTCAATTAATGTTTGGGGACTTCCCAAATGCAGCCAGAGCTCGAGTACCTTGCTAAATTGTATGTATCCGTAACAAATCTTTACTTGGCTATGTTGTGATCCAGGTTATGAACAAAGGTGCATATGAAGTATCTGACATTGTGATGGCAACAACTTAAATGCATATATATGTGTATATATAAATATACGTTTTTCCCGAGTATGTCCCACCTTGTGACTTGATGGAAAATATTTGTGGTAGTGTTTATTTATGGTTTCTCAGACATTTTTAATATCAGGGGAGCAATCTGCAGAACTAGAAAAAGGCAAGGTGTCTTGTCAGGACACATCATTTCCCGAAGGATGGAGATACTGGAACGAATAGCATCCTGGTTCCTGCTACTTCTGAACCGCAGCATGCTGCTGTGGGAAACCTGCTTGCAAGGAGCCTGGGGCAAGAACGGAGATGAGGGCCAAAGAGGGAGGCAGCGGAGAACCCTGTTTTTCAGGGTGAAGGCCAGAGGAGCCTGGCAGGGTGCTGGGGAGGCTGGCAGGTGGGTTGGGAAAGGAGGAGCAGGCGCAGGCAATCACCGCCACCCTTCTCCTTGCTCAAGCACTTGTATTCTTTCGCAAAAGAGCTATTTTTCGGCGTCACATGGCTTAGGTGAAACTTTCCTTGAAGTCCTTCAGTCAAGTCAGCCTGCGGCGCCAGAGCAAACGCGAGCCCAGAAGCCGCAGCACACAGAGCAAACCCACCCGGAGGGCACGTGTTCCCCGAAAAAGCCCTGAATTTTTGGCGGGCGGGAGAAAGGGGTGTCCAGGGCATCGGTGCGCGGGAAACGGAGCTGCAGATGCAAGCTGAGCTGAAGGATGGAGCAGGAGACGAGGGAGAGGGAGCAAGCCCGACC
>VXBU01015071.1:760863-780324 GCA_013400315.1 Bombycilla garrulus | reverse complement strand
GGTCAGGCGGGGGAGCGGGGCGGCGGGACGGGCCTGGCCGCGGCCCGGCGGGAGCAGCGAGGCCGCTGCCCCACGGGAGCTCCTGGGAGCCGTCCCGGACCGGCACCGCGTCCCGGCCGTGCGCCGCCCAACTTCGCAGGGTGGCAGCGGTGCGTGTCCTCCGCGGTCCCGATTGTCCCGTGGAGTCGGTGGGCTGTTGGCACGATTCCCGCGCCTTCGGACGGGCCCGCCGGCTCGCAGCTGCTAGTGCCCGCTCCCCAACCCGCGCACCACGTGAAGAGAAAAGGTAAAAGGAAACACACGCCCCCCGCTCCCCATCTCACTCCCCAGTTTTGTTTCTGACCCTCTGCTGCGTAGTTTTTATCCGGTCCTGCGGGTACGGTGTCCGTGGCCTTCTGCCAGTTTGTATGTAGATATATTTATGTAAAACATTTTCTCCCAGCTCCTTGCCAGCTGTTCCACATTTTCCAGCTGCCACTTCAGTTTGAAATGATGGACTGTACGGATCTCAAAGAGCCTTTTAGTCAGAGGTACGGATAGCTGTCTTGATACACAGTGTCACGTTTTAGAGGCTACTTCACTAAAGGAGCATTAAGTAGCAACCCACTGCAAAATGCTTCTCTTCGTCGCGCCCCTGCTACTTCCCGCTTAATTTCCAAGGCTCAATAAACATGATTTTTTAAGCTTCAGCGTGCAGACTTCGTTTCTTTTGTGTGCGTGCTACAAAAAAACTTGGAAGCGAAATTTTCCAGAGGCCTTGGGATATGTGGCTGATTAAGTCAACAAACATTTTTAGGAGGGCACGGCTGCCTCTCCTTCTCTCTGTGCTGTAGGTATCTGTTTTGAAATCATTTAAGTCACTGGAATAGTGAGAAATCACTTTTTCTCAGTGTTCCAGAATTGTTTTTGGTGTGATGTTCAACGAGATTATGGATTGAAATGTGCCAGAACTGGCCTAAAGTAGTTTGAATATTTGTGCAATTGCATTGTAATTTGGAAAGGTGACTCGCTGATTGATTCCTATAATTATTTCATTTAGGTCCTTTATTAAAAATTGATAATGATCTGACAGTTTCTTAATTATATATGTCATGATTATTTTGAAGGAAGACGAATGCAGTGTTTTAAAAGTAAAGTAACCTTAAAATGTAAAAATTGCTATGTTCACACCACTGTATTTCAGTCGTGGAAATATATATTAAAAGTAATGGTGAATGAGTTTAGCAATGTAAACTGTAGGCAGCCTCTTGAGAGTTTGTTTATATAATGAAGGTTTGGGTATAACTAGCTAGTATGTAAATACTTTCAGTTCTGTGTATAGCCCAATTCTAAAAGCATAAATAATAGTAACTATGAGAGAAGGCTATTTTAAGGGATTATTTCTTTAAAAGCAGGATTATGTGATTTTGAATGAGCAGGAAGAATGAGTAAGAAAAGGACTCTCTCAGTGTATGTGTATTCTTTTAAGCAGCAGTGGAAGGAAAACTATGGCTTAAGGTGCCCAAATGAATGCACTCTTGCATTCTGATAATAGCACATGGTTTTCAACAGGACATGCTCTTTTCCACAGCTTTTCTGTAGAAGTACTGCAAAACAAAGACATCACCTGCATTTTCCTGCGTAAGTGGAGTAACATTTTTGGCTTGAGGTGTGTGTTTTACTGCTATGCATAATCATCAGTTGTGAAAGATCGTTCATTTTCAAACACAAAACCAGTTTGTAGCTAAGCAATTAGAGTATCAATAGTTATAAACGTTTGGGGTTTTTTTTGTCCTGAATAGCGTTGGGAGAAACAAAATACTCAAGTTTGGAGACTTCATTGTAATTTGTTCATCTTGCAGATTACTTGAATTTTTAACAAGATAAATGTATGCACTGATATTGACACATGAAAGTTTCAGTTACAGTTCCTGCCTTGTTTTGGGGAAAGCTATTAAATTACCTGCACTCCTGTAGTGTACTTGAATTTTATTCTGCATGTTAGAAGAAGGAATGGCATATTTTTATGTTGTAGAGTGTTAGTGAAAAGTTTGTCATCTTTGCCTGATAAATAAGCAATCTGTGGGCTATTAAAGCAGGGTTTATTTGGAGTTATGGAAGGAGGCATTTTAATGATCAGCGTTGCATGTGTTCAACTATATGGAGAGAGAAATGTACAAAGAAAAAGCAGACCTGAAGGAAAACTGAATCAACGAGTCATGAAATCCTCAGGAAAACCTTAGTAATGGAATGTTAATGCTTTTAGACTATAGTAGATTACCTTAAAAGTCAGGCTTTTCTTCTTTATGCAATTGTTGTAAATCCCTAGCTAAAGAATACTTTGAAGAAAGCTTTAGTTTTTCTGGCACTCATATTCTGTAGTAATTCTGGTTGTTTTGGAAGATTTAAGATATTTTCTGCCAACTTGCAGTTAGGCAATTAAAATGCTAAAATGGCTACAGAGGAGGCTTTTTATTCAACAAAAGGTTCAGCTGTAATAATGATTTCAAGTTGTCTTTTAACCACAGGTTTTATAGACATCCTCCCTTTAGACTTTGTCATTTTTATAAGGGAATTGATTTGTTATACTTTAAAATCAAATAAAATGAGACAGAATAAACAAAAATAGGGCATGGGTGCTGCTGCAAACTTTTCAAGTTTTTTCAGTGCATTTTTCATCTTTACTTTTATTTGATAGGTCTGTGAAATAGAGCTGTAGACTGGCAGACTTTAAATGAAATTTCACACTTTGATGATTTTTTTTTAAACTTTGATATATTGACAGCAAAAGGAGCTGCAAAGCTTTTATATAACTTGAGCAGTAACGCCAAGCAGCAGTCAAACGTCTCTATGCATTTGTGTTTAACTGCAGAAGAAAAACATGTCCATGGGCAGTAGAGGGTTCTTATCAACTCCCTAATCCCAGATCCCAGCAAACCTTGAGGGCATGCCTCAGATCTTGCTGAAATCATTGTAGACTCTCACAGTTTGCAGATTAAATATGCTATGTGTTCCTGGCTCCAACAACAGTTTTATGAGCTCACTAAGCTTCCTGTTTTAAGATCCTTTTCTGAAGTTTTTAGGAGCTGCTAAGGGCTATGCTGTCTATGGCAAGTGGTACTTGTTAATATAGGGACACTTAAGGTATTTCATTCTGTCTGTAAAAAGAACCAAAATTGCTATTTTCAAATTAGAAGTCGAGTTGCACCGAAAAAAAGGAGCTCCTTTAAAGAGGGATTCTGTTGTTTTAATGTGTTTGTCAGTACACAAGGTGACAAAGTTTATACGAGGCTTGATTTGTTTTATGGGGCTTGACTTTGGCCGGGCTCTTTAAAATGAGACTTTATCAGTTGAAATTCTAAGCACAATGCAGCTTTTAGTACATAATTTCTGAACCTCTTTTAACCAATTGTGTTTGTAGCAGCTCATTAAACATACCTTTGAAGTTCTTGTTCTCCTTTAGGTCTCAAAGAAGGGAAAATATATTCTGTCAAGAATGAATTTCAGTGAATCAGGTGGTTAACCCTGAGATTTGTTGACCCTTCTGAACGTATGGCATTGCCCCTCACATTCAGAGTCTGGTCTTTTCTAGGTGCTAAATAGTTAACTCTTATATTTTATTCACTGTAATCATGTTTATGTATTCGGTGTAATAGTTTTAATTAAAAAGGAAAATACTTATTGTCCAACAACATGTGTCATATTATTCCCAAGAGAACTTGAGCCAATTTTGTGCTTAAAGGTTATTCAGTGAATGAAATCTTGAAAGCCCATTTGTCAAGGTACTGCACGGTTTCTGTTAGTTTTCAGCCCCCAAATTCATTGTCCTCATGGCCCAGTCATTAGTCAGCAGTGTATTAGTGCTGCCTTCAGGCAATGCTGCCCAGCACTTCTTCGCACCATTATAGCTCTAAAAGAGCACTCTGCCGACTGGTAGAATTACTGCTCTGATTTCCACTTGGCTGGTTTTGAGGTAAGTCCCCTCCCTACCTTCCAGCTCACTCTAATCCCTGCTTTCTTTTAAGGCTGCTTTCTGCAGAGATTTAGGGGAAAACTTTCTTAAAGACTGTGCTGGCATCATACTGTGGTTTTGTTGTGGTATACTCTGTACAAGTAAATTGTACCTGCCTTACCTTGAAAGTGTATTAAATTGGCTGCTGATCTGAAGAGTTGGTTTCTCTCTCTTTAAGAACAAAATAAGAAACGAGACAATACACTGATGTTAAAAACCGCTGCAAGGTTATTTAGATTACAACAAGGGACAAAGTAATTGGGATAGAATGTGTTTGTCTCTAAATAGTTGCTGGGTGTCAGAACTGATAATATCAGAATCCACTACAAGGAGATCTGATTGAATAATTTTCTTAGCTGAAGTTGCCACTCAAATGTCAAGTTATTTTTTACACTGATTATCAAGACGATTAGGCCTTTAAAAAAAATAATTCATTCTTTACTGATGCTCAAAACATTGCTGTATTTTTTTGCTATCTGATATTTAGTTCAGGGTAAAGTACCCAACAGACCTTTTGGTGGTTTAGAGCTGAACCTCCCCCAGTAGTGTTTGCTGCTTTGTATGAGATTCTGTTTTCTTTGCATGCAAATCTGTTAGTGTCAAGAAAATCAACTGCGTGTAAAGAATACATCATCCAGCTGCCCAGAGAATGAAGCCTTCATTAGATAAGATGTATGAATACCTGAAACAGAAGAGTCAGAAACACAGATCAAGTTAGTGTCAGTTCAGTACGCTATTCTGAACCATGTGTATTAAAATGACATTCTAGCACTATAGTTTCTTAACTATCAGAACATAGTTTGGTGGGGTTTTGCTTGGCTCTTCAGTTCACTATGGATGTTTTTTCTAGGAAAATAATGCAGCTGTATAATTCTGTGATTATACTATTTTAACAAGGGTAGTGGATTGTGCAGTGGATTGTGCATTTGTAATGCAGCAGTTCAGAGTGGTGCCGTTGTGTTTTGTCAAATTACAAAAACAAAGGGATCATGATGCAGTTTTCCTGCTATTATGAGACAGGTGTAAAACCTAAAGTAAACTGTAAAAGGTGAAGATAAAGTTTTATAAAGTACCTTTCACACTTGAAGTTCTTCCTGGGTATATGGAGATTTCCTAGCTCTTTTTCGTGTTAAAACATCTGTGTTGGGTTAGAACGTGAAATTCTGGATGAAGGCATCCCTTAACCTGAGAGTATGCTGAGGAGATAAACAGGCTTCCAGGAATGGGACTGTGATCAAAACATGGCACTTTCAAAAACATTCTACTTGATTCCTTTGATCTTGTTTTAAAATGCTAATTGTAAAATACGGAATACAGTCTTTTCTTCTTTCATTTGCATATCATAAGTTAGGAACAGAAGGCACATCTTTGCAATAGATGTACATTAAATACATTCTTGCTTGAGCTCAGTTCCTGTATAGATTGACATTGATATATAGATGTAGTTTTGTTTCTAAGGAATCTTTCATCTGTTGGGATTGATGAGATAAAACAAAAAGTGTGAAGAAAGTGGTCATTTCACTGGAATGCTGAGCTCCAGTGCTTGAAATTAGAGTATTTCTGCACTTTTCTGTCGAAGTTGTAGTGGCTTCTTACTTGACTAAGTAAGTGGTGCAAAGCACATCCATTGCAGATGTTTGTAATTTGCTTTACCAAGTTAAGAAGGCAAAGAGAAGAAGGCAGAGAAAAAAACCAGCCTGTATTGTCACCATAAGTATTCTAGGGACAGTGTCAGCAGAGGAAGTCATAGAGTATATTATCCACACAGCAAGTCTTGCTGTTGTCCCCCTCGCTGTTCTCTCAGAGTATTCCTGGCCTTTCAGATCTTGAGCATATGAATGAACCAAAATCCAGGTTTCATGAAACAAATGTGTTGCCAAAGGAAATCACTGCACTGTTACTTAAGTTTGTTTTGGATTTAGTGTTGCTGAATTCCTGGAGAAAGACAGGGACAAAAACAGAGTTTAAACTTGACAGGGAAGTTTGAAGTGTAGCCCCTTGTAACCTATTGCTACAAACAGTACAGTCCACAGGAGATTTTTTTCCTCCCCCCCTGTGCTAATTCTTTTACACTAATCTTGCTTTGACATAATTATTAGCGTTTTTTCTGCTACAGAATTTGAAGCACAAGAACAAGTAGGATTGCAAAACAAGCAGTAACACAGCTTATTCTGAATTTCTGAGCAATATTAGGCAGTTTAATTAGAAGGAGTTCTGATTTCTCCAGGATAAGTGCATTACTAGTTTTAGACACACTCCCTTCCCCAAATATATTAAAGTATTTGGACACTTGAAAGATAGGTAGCACTTTGTGTTTTTTAAGATATAAGCTTTATTCTTTCAATTTTATTTAGATAGTTTGTAAGACAGTCAAAAACGGAATAAGGAAACCCTAGACCACGTGATTAAAATAACGAATGCTTAAATGTAGAGTTAATTACCCAATTTGTTTTGTTTTCATTTTAGGGTTTGTTTGTTTGTTTTTCTTAATTTTAAAGTTCAGTTCCTTATTGTAAAGACTCCCAGACAAGTGAATTGATTATAAAATTGCACCTCAGAGGATATATCATATCTGAATTGTAAAACCACTAAGTCTGGGCTCTGTCTCCCTCAGCTTTATGCTACGTGTTCCTAAACAGCAGATTCTGTGGGGGATAGTCTAGTTGGAGATGGACAGTTCAATCAGAATCCTTCAATGTTGTTATCCATTAAGTTCTGTTTACTGAGGATAAACATGAATCATCTATTTTCTGGCAGAAATCTGTTTCATTTAGATGTAGAGTTTAATCTGTTAAAACATTTAATTGGGGTTATACTTATCAGCTTTTTAAATCCAAAACCAAAAGTAGATATAATCTACTTGTAAGACTGTGTGGCTGATGTGTATTTAAGGTGACTGAGGTACTGCCTCAGTAGAAAGTGCCACTTATTGATACTATTAGCAATCATAAACATACTGTGTGTATGTTTAAAATATTTTCAGAACTTACATGTACCTGAGTTTATCTGAAGCAGAAATACGTAAGCAAATACAGAATTCCCCTGGAGTTGAGCAACTATTACGGTCAATCAGTAGTTCACTGTATGCCTTAGAATATTTTCTGACTTAGGATCTCAATCACGAGGATGCTAATAGCACTGCTTTGCCTAGCTGATTGCCTTTGTGTGTGTGATCCTCCGTTATTGTTGCCACAAGCTATTTAACCTATCAGGAACAGATCAGATCGTCATTAACCAGGCTTTAGGTCCAGTTGTTTTTCATTCTTTATGGGCGGAAAGAAATCAAAGGAAAGTAACAAGGAAAAGAGAGCCGATAGTAATGAATTTAGAAAGATTGTGTTAATACATGTGTCTCTTAACTTGGGGTATTTTTCAGTTTCAGTCTACGAATCAATGTATCTGATTCGGTCAAGCTTTTTTGTTTTCTTTCTTTCTTTCTTTCTTTCTTTCTTTCTTTCTTTCTTTCTTTCTTTCTTTCTTTCTTTCTTTCTTTCTTTCTTTCTTTCTTTCTTTCTCTCTTTCTCTCTTTCTCTCTTTCTCTCTTTCTCTCTTTCTCTCTTTCTCTCTCTCTTTCTCTCTTTCTCTCTTTTTCTCTCTCTCTTTCTCTCTTTCTCTCCAGACAGGTTTAGACATATGCAGATAGCAACTAGTGCATTTATTTATCATGCATGTAATTGAAATAGAGATATGTATTGTAAAATATAAGATACCTTGTCCCCCCCAGCCCCCCCACTTATTGTTTGTTGTGGTTTTATATAAAATAGATATAAGACTCTTTGTGCTGTTTATATTGCTCTTAGTCTTACTGTGAGTAGTTGTCTCAACAAGGAGGAACCCAAATAAAGTTTACCCGGGAGTAGTTAATGAGAGTTGCAGAATTCTGGTTTAGCTTACAAAGAATTGGGAAAGGATAATACTATGCTAAAAATATACAGGTTAGTTCCTATAGCTATTACAAAAGTGGTGAGATAACCAAGAGGTTAATGTTACATTTGGGAGATATTTCTTAAAATGTCTGAGTGCTTGAACATTTTTATCAGGTTCTGTCAGGGGTAACTTTGTCAGTGCAGCTTTGCCAGCAGGTTTGATAGAAAGTGATGCTGAAATCTAGGTGGGTTTTGGATATTAAATGTACCTGAATCAAGCCTGTATAAATCAGTGTGAAATAGCTCCCATATAATAGCTTAAGATTGTCTCATATAAATTTTGTATTTGAATGTAGCTGAACAAGACACATTTTTTTTAACCTTAAATAATCCCAAGGAACAGAGTAACCCATGTTGATAAAATTGATAAAGGGTCCTTTATGGTTGAGAGAGACTGTAATTTCCTGATTGTTCTTCGTGCCTCCCCTTGTGTTTTTCACTTTCATACAGTTGTGCTGTTCAAGATGTATTGTATCCCCAAAGACTGCTTCCAGTAGTGTAGATCAAAGTAGTACCTATGAACACCCTAACTACCCAGAGTCATTTCTGAAAAATTAAACATGCTATGTTTGCTTGCACGCTGATTGGGGCACTCTGGTTGCTGATAGCAATCAGTATGAACTTCCCTACTGCTGATGTAATGATGATGAATGCTGTGACACTGCTATTTCAGACAGCTCTTCTCAGCGGATGCAAACCACTTGTTAATGAATTGAATACAACTATAGCAGCATCAAGTAAAAGAGGGAAAGGTTTTACTTGTTTCTTAGTTTTTTAATTCAACATGTTAAAAATACCCTTCAAAAAATAAAAATAAACCAAAGAAAGGCAGAAGGTTTAAGTTCACAAGAAACATAAACCAGTCTTAACATGCAAATTGAGAGTTTTAAATGCTTACACTTCAGCACTTTGACCAAAACAAGCAGTCTTGTTGAAGTCAGTAGCCTATTCATAGCAATAAATATTTGCATGGTGCGGTCTTTAAAAGTAATGTATGCATTATAAATAAAATTATAAATTTAAAAAATAGTTCAGGGAGGAGAAGTGATACAGAGTGAAGATTTCAAGGAAAATTGAAATCTGTGTTCAGAAAGGATCAAGTTCTTCCAAGCACAGGCCTGCTTTACTGATTTCGGTTAGTTTGGACTGTGAGTAAATGACCAAAAAAGATGTGGGTTTTTTCCTCCCCAGTATATTAATATGATCATTTTTACTACTGAAAGGCACAGTTTTATAACCAACATACATAAGGACCAGAAATTACATAATATTAAGTTACTTGAAAGATTTTTTTTGTTTTAAATAAGTTTCCAACATATTGTGATTTGTTGACACTCCTTTTGAAAGAGACAGTATTCCTCATTTAACTAGTTCATTCCAGTAGCTTTTTCCTAAAATTCCTTCAATATACTATGCAATTGGGGAAGGTTTACATTTATATTTTAAAAAGAGGAGACACACCTGCAGGCAGGTTACTGTTTTGAGAGGGATTAGGTTTAAAATGGGAATCTGGAATTAATTGTGCAGTGGGTTCAGGCTTCAGGGACATTACAAAAGGTTCAAGCCTGGTTGAATGGGAAAAAGCCATGAATGTTTGCTTTCAAGAAGGAATGTTTATCCCTCTATTTACCTATGGAAGTTCAGGCTTTTGCCCATATACTGTTATAGCATTTTCTTGCCATTCATATGCACATGGAAATGCTAGATTGCCGAAGAAACTAGCTTTCAGGTTTTTTGAAAGTGGGACTCTTTGTTTCGAATAGATACAGATTGTCTCAGGCCTGGAGGCAGGAACTGGAAACTCACTGGCCCACATGCTGGAGAGAGACACATACACCCTAATATAAGCCACTTCGTATTTTAATGTGGAGATGATGTCAGGCTGGCTGTTTTTTAAAATGCTTTTTGATAGGAGTTAACAACCAGTGGAAAGAAATCTTTACATAACCTTGAGCTTTATTTTTTTTTTCTTTTGGTGAACTGCAGCTCCCATATTTCAGTACAAATTCTGAGAAAAAATAAAAATCAGCCAAATTTAAGGAGAATGATTCTAGAAGATGTGTGTCTGGCTTATGCTTTCAACTTAGTCTTAAGGTAATCCTCAGGAAAAAAAAAATAATGTTTTTTGGGCACCATATTGATCTCCTGATGACTGCTTCTCTGAGGGGCATGCTTGGCAAAACATGGCAAACCACATCTCTCTAATAATTAGTCCTGCCATCTCTTCGGGCCTTCTGTACGTTCCCAACCGTGTGTACCACTGTTGATGCACCACTGGGGGTTTGCTGGATCTGCAGGAATTCTTTCTGGTGTCTGTGCCATGTTTCTGTGGGTTGGGAGCAGAGGAAGGAAGGCACAGGAGGAAAGGTCTGCAGCACTGGGGCCATTGGCTCATCGTGCAGGTTTAGAGCTGAGTAAGAAAGTTTACTCTAGTGGTGTTCCCTCTTTCATGCTGACATGAATAAAAGCAGACTTCTGAATGTAAACTAAGCAGACATGAACCAGAACAGGTACCAAGAGCAGATGTTTATAGTAGGTCTTGGCCAGTTCTGCAGGTTTTTGTCCAAAAATTTAAGCGCTGGTTTAGGCCTCTGTTATGTATTGTGGTCCACACCAGGTAGCATAAAACAGAGAAGTGATAGAGAGTGATGAAGAATATGGAATTATGTTTGCTATTATTTCGTCAAGTCAAGAAGATGATCTCAAAACAACAGAAAAATCTCATTGGCAGGCTATTGGGGAAAGAAATAAAGTAGCCAAGAGAATGGATGGTGTCAGTCCGACCAGCCACATGTTACTCTTGAATTGCAGATGATCCAAAGATGCTTTTTATGAGATTAAGGCTGTTTTATCTCCTTAAAGTACCTGCATTACCTTCCTTTTTTGAGAAGTGGTAGGATCAGTTTGTAATAGAGGTCCTGTTGTGATGGAGAAGGGAAGGAGGCGGAGGTAAGTGAGGTGGTAGAGATAAATGAAGGCTGCTTGCCCATACTTGCATATACATCTGTGTGGCAGGAGGCAGTGGAACCACTTTAGATACCTGTCAGCATTTTTATGACCTCTTCCCTAATGTTTCATGCCACTCCACTGGCCTTGTGGAGGCAGAGTATGTGGCTTCTTCCTTTCTAGTTGAAAAGGGAGTAGAATCGCTTCCTTTCATGACTTTAGGTCAAAATCAACACGCTTGTGAACCAGGGACCAAACAAAAAGGGGGACAAGTTCTGCAGCTTCGTCTTCCAAGTTTTCAAAGTTACACACTTTGATGTGAATGAAGATGCCTCCTCAATGGCAGTCTTGGCCCTTAGAAGACAACGGAAGAAAAATAACCACAACTGAAGATGTATGGCTTTTTTAGTTCTTTCAGAGATGCATAGAAAATCATTGATTTGAGGGAATGTTAAATAACTCAAAGGTGGTTAGGCAGAAGATAGGAGGGTACATTGAAGGACTCACTCATGCAGTAGTTGGAAGCTGGATAGAGGCAGATTTTGGTGTTTATGTGGCCAGGGCTCTATAGAGAAAACAAACACGTTCCTCTCAGTGTGGGGTGAGCAGCTTGGCAGCAATGCCAGCCTCTCCCCTCTCTATTAATGCAAGAGACTGAAAAGCAAGATATTTGAGCTAACTGAGTAAACTGGGGATGCCCTTGCGTGAGGTGTCCAAAGGGAAAGATGGAAAAGGCATATGAGAAATTAGGAAAGGTGCTGTTTACAAAGCTCATGTGAGATCTCTCCTCAAGGAAACTTGTGCATTGCTGGGTAAAAATCAGGGCTATTGCAAGTTGAGTATTGTTAGGTCTCTCCTACTCTCTGTTTGAAGACACCTGACATTCCCCTTAGTGTTCTGGTAGGAAGTTGTTTCACACATCACAATAATATTTATAGCACTTGCACAGATAGAGCTTGAGAGTAGCCTTAGAAGCCTTCTTCCGTGGCAGGCAGAGCTTTGTTATTCCTGTTTTTAGCAAGCAAGAAATTCAGGGGAAGAAAAATGCCTTGCCAAAGCTCAGACAGTAGGTCAGTGGCAGAGAATCTCTGATAGCTAGCCCAGTTCCTTGGCTGTGCTGCTTAGCTAAATAATGATTCATTTAGTGATTGGGCTCTACTTTGATCCCTACTGTATAACAATGAGGCTTTGGAGTGTTTTATTGTACTATTAAAAAGAACTCCTACTAGGAAGGTGGGAAGGGGAAGGTTTACTAGACAGCTGTGTTTGTGATGAATTGGCTTTGTATCCTTTTTTTTTGGTGTTGTTTCTTCTGTTTTTGTTTTTCTTTTTTTTTTTTTTTTTTTGACTGTCAGAATTTGGGTAACAGGTTGCTAATATAATTATACTTCATTATAGCTTGTGGCTTTTGAAGCCTTTTTAAAATTTTATTTAAATGGCATCCTAGAAGAGTGTGACTTCTTTAGACCCATTTGACTACTAAGCAGCATTGCTCAGAGCAGAAAACTATTATTTTTTGTTGTTGTTGCATAGATTCATGTTCAAATTACAGAAGTACCAAGGTATTTGGTTCAAAGAATGATGCATGCTGAATATGGATGATTTGTGTAAAGCTTACTTGCACAGGCAGGTGTGCATCAAGTTAAGCTGCAGTCTAGTGCTTAATGTTTTTGTCCTTCACAGCCTAAGGTCCCGGCAGTCTTGGGGGCTGGTGTAGCTGCACTGCTGCACAAGCAGCAATACCCTTTTGGAAGTTTTTAGGCTTCTCGAGTTTCCATCAGCAATTTAAAATATCTGAGAATAGGAAGAAATTATTTGTGGAGCATAAAATGAATGTATCACTGGAGATGATACTGAGAACATCCAGGAAAGGCAGAATAACCAGATACACAGCTCTACAGAGCTCTCTATTTCCAGCACTTTCATGAAAAAGAAAGAAATCTCATTATCTGCCACCGGCAATAATATTTGTCTTTCCCTGTGGTTTTTGGGGTGTTTTGTCCATAAAATTTTGTTTGGGTTAGATTTCTGAACAAACAAAGAGAGAGATGTTTACATGAGTAACAAGGTGTACAGTTATCCTGTAGACAGGATAATTCCTGCTGCAGTGTGTTCCAACACCGTGAATGTTGAAATTTAAATATTTGGCTTCTAGAGTCAACATGAAGGTCTGTCTTGATTTTAGTTTTTTTTTTTTTTTTTGCCTTGTTCCAAAGTGTTCTGAGAATAGGAGAAAAATACTGGCCTTTTTTCCCCCTTGCATCCATTAAAACCTCACAGAATTGAAAAAAATAGACCTACCCATCAAGCATCATAATGGTCTGTGATGCTGATTCTCTTTAAAGGCAAACATGCCTAGTTTTGGTGTTAGTATTTCTTTAAATTCCTCAGGAATTCATGCATGCAAACATGATTTGATGAGCTTACAGAACTGTGAACTGCTAATTCAGTTGTGCTCCAGGCTCTTCTTCAGGTGAGAGGGGTGAGAAGATTTGGGCTAAGTTTTCAAACAGTCTTTAGAGTTTATGACTGTGTTGTTTCATTCAGGTATTAGTGCAAGGAGAGCTGAAGTAATGAGAAGTCATCATGGAGGCGCAGTCCCATAGCTCTACCACAACTGAGAAGAAAAAAGTGGAGAATTCCATCGTGAAATGCTCCAGTCGAACAGATGTCAGTGAGAAAGCTGTTGCCTCCAGCACAACTTCCAATGGTGAGTAACAGCAGGGATTTACTAGCAGCCAAAC
Organism: Bombycilla garrulus; assembly: GCA_013400315.1. Taxonomy (NCBI): domain Eukaryota; kingdom Metazoa; phylum Chordata; class Aves; order Passeriformes; family Bombycillidae; genus Bombycilla; species Bombycilla garrulus. Next base: position 766,717 of record VXBU01015071.1, on the reverse strand, counting down.
CTACAGTAATTTTATGTTCACTGCATTCCTTGTGAATTGAGCATTTGCACCTGGATCAGTGTTTGTTCTACAGAAAGGCTAAAGAAAACGAACGGAGGAGGGGTGGTGGTGGTGGAAAGTGGAAGGATACAATAAGGCCTGTTCTGGCATCAAGCATAGTCTCTTTCTTCCAGATGTTCTAATTTGAGATGTAAATGTGCTAAGTTATTTATTATAGGAAGTTCCTGGTTCTGGCGTTTTGAAAATTGTCTTGATTAGCCTGGCAGGGCCTGGAAGTGCTTTGCATTTGGCCATTGAAATCTCTTACACTAGTTAGGTAATTAGTTATTACTATAGGGACAGAAGTAGGTCTGTCAAAATTAATGGCAAAGGGTTTTTTTTCCTTTTCTTTTACAAATAAACTTTGTTCTCACAAAGGGTAGTCCCACCTCCCCAAAGTTCCTTAATGCCCGGAACAAAACATCAAGCTAAGTATGTATCCTGTGGTGGATTAATTTCAAAGTTATGAATGTACAGCTTGTAGATTTGCAAAACTGGAGTAGTTTGCTTAATTCTCCTCAGGGATTATTTCTCAGTTGACAATTTTACATATTCCCTGCCTCTCAGAAGAGTGTGAGCTAATCCCAGTCCTAGTCTTTTCATTGTTTGGTGTAAGAGGGCTGAGCATATTGGTTCCTACTAATGCAAAACTCCTGTTGCATTAGGAAAGAAAGTTGCTTGAAATGGTGTGTGCAGAGTTTAAACCTGTGGATTTTGGATAGTTGCTGATTAACTGCTAATTTTTTGCAAATCAGTCTAGCAATGGCTAAAAGCAGAAATTGCCTTTCGGTATATTTTGTGGTCCTGGTGTATTTCTGGCAAAACATTTTCTGTTCATAGTTTCTGCTTCCATCATGCTCGCTTATCTGGGCTTGTGGTCTGTGTCAGGTTCTCACTTTGATGTTTTGAATAAAGGTTTCTGTTTTCTCAAAGAAACAGGTTGTGTCCCACTAGACTGCAGGAGAAAATACATGAATCCTACAGCCATACTAGAGAGGAATCTCCATGGGTCAGTAAAAATCAGATGGCACATGTCCCAGTATCCTTCTGTGTGACTGGACTTCAGATTCAAAGCAAACTCAACACCTGCTGACTTACTAGATGGAATTGATCCTCATGAGACTATAAAAACCCTTGAGCTGCTATGGAGGAGGTTGCATCAGTTTTCTAAAGCATATGAGATTAGATCCTCAGCTGGTTTAAGTCAGCACAGATCCAGTGCTGTCAATAGAATTACAGTGGTTCACATTAGCTGAAGAGGTCCCCATTGTATTTTTTTTAATCGATAATAGGATTTTCCACATTGGCCCAACTTTTCAAACAGATGCACAGTTAAACATATATGCATATTCTTTGATGTGTCAGGGGTTTGTACTCAAGCATTCATCTCTGACTGTTTGGGCTAGCTTGAATGTTATTGGTAAACATTTAGATTTAGAGGGCTAAAATGAAAGCCTTCAAGATGTTTTTTGCCTAATTCTGACAGCGATCTACTGTGTGGTCAAGTAATTTTTTCTTTAATGGTGGTATTAGTTCTTAACTACATGCTTAACCTATGGGGAGTATTACTGCATGGCAGAGTCACCAAACTCCCAAGAGCTGGAAAGACTTAAAGTCTAAGGAATGGCTACAAAGTTGTGTCATGGAATTATCTCCTACTAATGTAAGGAGATGCTAATGTAGTACACATCCTGGGGCCCCAGGCTTCCTTTTTTAAGACAATGACAGTTAACTTTGTTTGCAGTGGGCAAATGTTGGCCTTGTTAGTCCTTATATTTAAGGAGTCACCAGGTCTAAGATTTGGGTTCCTAATCTATCTTCCTTCATAACAGAGACACAAAGGCTTTCCAGAGATGCAGAGCTGGGCTTCAAAGGGATAAAAAAATTTGATTCCTTCTTTGATATGAAAAATTTCCTCTTAGTCTAGAGACTGTGGAGCATGTACCAGAACAAATGCTTGTACTAAAACTTTAGGGACTTAAATGTAAGTTTTACTCTTGCAGTGTTTTAAAAGTTTTTCTTCTTGCATATGTGATTGTCATGATAATGAATTTTGGTTACAGGGACAATTTGCATGAAAGCTGGAGCTTGCATTACATTTGCATCTTTTGTTCTTTAATCCTGGAATGAGTATTACTACAGGAACATCTTCAGTTGTTATAAGACACCACTCCTACAAAACATGCAGCTTTTGTCGATTCAGTGCCTCTTTTTTTTGCAAAGGGCTGTGGTAATGTTAAATGTTGTGATTTGCATTTGAATGCTCTGTTAAACAAGGTAAGGTATCCTTAAAAATAACAAAAGGACAGAATGATCCCTGCTATTTTTCTTAGAAGACTGATGTCATTGCAGAGCAACATCTGCCTATCATACCAGTGTCACCTCATAATCATGTCTAGTATCAGTGCTTCTGTCCTTCTGGACAACACATGAATTAACAAAATTTGCAGGGTAAAGTTTTATTGATACCTGTCTGAGGTGTGATGTACAGACTAGTATTTTCTCAGTAGCTCTGCTGTCTTCTGAAGGAGTCAGAACTTGGATTATAAACAGATGGGAGGCTGCTAGTTACAACTTCTATGCAAAGTATACAGTCATGTAGAAACAAAGAAAATGCCATTACTTCAATAGCTCCCAGAAATAAGTGACACACCCAGGAGCAGGCTCTATGTTAATATGGCTATTGAGTGTGGAAAACTTTTAAATCATATGTTGTGCAGACTGTGTATTGAAGAGTCTGGTGTGAATCTAGAATCAAGGGAAAGAAAGTGTGAAAGGGGACCTGGAAGGGGAGCTTCCGTGTTAACCTGAACAATGTAGTGGAAGTTCTGAGGCTCAGACTAGGGGTGCCTTTTGGAAGGTACCAGCTGCACTGTAGTCTCAAGCACTGAGCAAGCATGGACCACAGTTTATATGTTAGCCACTTCTGCTGAGTTCCTGTCATTGCTTAATGCCATAAAGATTTCTGCTGCACTCACCTCTCTACAAACTCTGTATTGCTGAGATGCTTGTAATGTGTTAGATATGGACCTGCCAGCATTTCCATCATAAACCCTTAAATTTCAGGATTTATAACTAAGCTATTAAAATTTGCTCCAGGACAAAACATGTACTGTAGCAAATTAAAACTTCTTTTAAAATACATATGATAAAAAAAATTTAGAAAAAAATCATAATTTGTAATAACTACAATGTAATAAGAAAATGTAATAAGAGAAATCTTTGGTGCACTTTGATTCCCAGTGGAACCACTCTTGCTTTGTTTTGAATTCATTTTTGCAAGCTTTTTTTTTATATCTTTGTGTTTCATTTTATGTGGCTCAAACAAACTACATGCAGTTTACCTTCCTTTGCAAGTTCCTTTTCATCCGTTGTTTGACTGCTATATTTACTGCTAGGGGGACAAAAACTGCTAAAGAAAACTGCTAATGGAGATGTTAATTCACAAAAGGCTGTATGAATAAACAAGTTTGTGCTAGCGCGTAAAGTAAACTTAGTTTTGTGTATGGTGGGATTTGATAACCTCAGGCTGATTTGCTTTGGCAAGATATTAACAGCAACAAATAAATCATGTTTGTGTCATGGCTGTGCCACTCATATTACACTGCAGTAGAGGCCACTGCCCTGGACTGCCTGGCTGACACAGAGCTGTGTTGTCAGGTCTTGTCTTCTCATATACATATTCGTGCCACTTTTCTGGAAACAAAGCACCCTATTCCTTACCATGTCAAAGCATGGATTTAGGTCTTTCTGAAGGTTGTTGCATGCACAAACAGGTTTCTGTCAAGTTGTGCAAAGAATGGCTTTCTTGCAGGTGGTATTCGTTGATAAACTCATTAACATTAGTTCTGTGCTCCCACTGGAGAGCCCGTGTCTGGTGTTGCAGGTCACAAAACCTGCCTTGCTAGACCTCTGGTGGATAATACACTACCTCTTGTAATTTCAAGTGATTCCAGGGTCAGAAAGAAATCATCAGGTGAATGCTGGAAATGTTGCAGGAGTCTGCCCATGACTGGTCCTGCTGCATTGTGATGGATGCCTGTGTGGAGGCTTGTTCTCAGCTGCTCCTCCGTGCTGCTCCTCGGGCCCTGTGCCTTGCAGCCTGACGGACGAGCTGTCTGAGACCAGCAGCACGCTAGCTCCAGATGTCAGGCTGCATGCTGCAGTGCTGGAGCAGAAAACTGCTTGCTGCCATGCCCTGCCTGTGCAGCTGTGCTGCCTGCACTGGTGTAGTGCCCTCCCGAGCATTGCAGTAAAGTCATGAACTCTGGTCTGGTGAACTTAAGCAAATGCCTTGCTTTGGCCACGGGACTAGTTCTGTTTGCCCTGATAATGGGGATATTTTCATGCCCACAATTAGGTTTTAATGCTTTACCAGGCTGGCTGCTTGGATTCTGTGTTCTGTTTTGTAGGTGAATTGGATTTATTGTTAGGGTGCTTCCTTAGAGGCATTGTTTAAAAAAACCCCATACTAACTTAACACAGCCCTCAGCTCAGTGCCATTTGTTTTTTTCACTTAATCTGTACCATAGATATAATTAATCTTTTTGCCTTAATTTTGGAAAAGTAGAGGGAATTTCTGTAAGGAGTGAACTGATACTTGTGCAAGACAAGATGGCACTTCACAGCATTGCTTGGAGAATATTAGGAAATTGTGATGCTGTATTCAAACTTGATTTATTTACTGTTTGGCTTGTGAATTTTGTTGATGACTTGAATGCGTTCCTCTTTTGGACATTTTGGCTCAAAACTGATGTTTTTAATGTTGTGTTAAAACAATGCAGTTATTGTATAGGAGCTCCTTCAGTGTCTGACAGGCAAGCACTTATTTTCAGTTTGATATGTTTTGTCTAGTTTTTGACCCATGAGCTTGTTCCAGTGTAATCTGATATTTCTTATTAACCTACTACTCTGCCTTAAAAAAAGCTAATTATAAACGTATGTAGGTTGTGGATTTGACTACCTTTATCAGAATCAGATAGTTATTGAGAACATACTTTAAAGTGATAGAAAGCAGAAATTATTATCTTAATGATGATGTAACTTAAAACCAAGCTTGATAGATGAATAAATGAGAGGAAGTTCATGCGTCCACTTTGATTCTTTCCGAAGAAGAGCCGGCTTCATCTAGGTCTCTTTTTTTTTTTTTTTTTTTTTTTCTTCCTAGTACTTTCAGGGTTGATTGAAGGAAGTATTCAGCAGTATGCAACCCCATAAGAATCACATTTCCTGTTTAAACTTTCAGTTGGTTGCTTGTCCTGCTGCTTGCTTTCAAGCCTCACCATAAAATAGGTGTTAATTATAATACCCATTCTTGGCCCCCTCATTGGACTGGTGTGCTCAGGGTCCTTTTGAGAGGTCAGGGTTCAGAAGAGTTTGTTAGGTATCAAGAAACATTGCCTGTACTATTTTAGTGACTTGTAAATTGAGCCCTGAATTGATTATATGAGACCTGATTCTACAAAGTGATCAGGAGATGCCATCTTCTTCCCCTGAAATCAAAGGGGATGGAGGGGCCCTCTTCACTTCTCATTTTCAGGTCAAGGAAGAAACAACATCCTGTAGTTTTAGAAATGCTAGAAATGGTAACTTCAGTGTACATGTTTTTCTGACAAATTTGTTTTTCAGGAAGATAAATACTACAAGTAATCCTTATCTAGAGGGACAGAGCAGCATGAAAATTAAGGGTAGACTGGCCACATGTGCTAGCCCAGAAAAATAAGGGCAAAGACCTAAACTAGTAAGATTTTTTTTGTCCTCTTCTGTTCAAACATTCACAGCCAGGTTGTAAGAGGTTAAAATTAAAAGAAGGTAC
>VXBU01015071.1:470863-755863 GCA_013400315.1 Bombycilla garrulus | reverse complement strand
CTTAGAGATATTTTTTAATTAGAGATTGAAAAATAAATATTTTAAATCCTCATTTTTTTTCCAGAAGCTCAGCGCTAGCCAAAATGTATGTTAAGCTGCTAAGAGAAAAGATCTTTCATTTGTAAAAGAGTAGCAGTCCTCTGACTCTCAGTAGTGTGGGAGGCTGGACAATGGGGTTTACTTGTCTACAGAAGAGTGGTGTGCATGAGCAAGCAGTACAGGACTTGAATCTGACTTCACTGTGGCATAGATGAGGAGGATGGGTGCTGTGAAGCTGGAGTCCTTTCCTAAATATCCTGCTTCTAACGGTATGTTGTGATTTGAATGAGGATTTTAAAAATACACACAGACTTTAAGAAGTTGGAGTTAATTAATTATTTTTTTACATGCAAGTTTTCAACATGTAGGGTTATTAAAAAATGTCAGTGTTGTTTTTGTGTATCTCTTTTCCCCTTTTTAGTGGGTTGGCGTTCTCACTCTCTCTCTCTTTCTCTCTCTCTCAAATCTCCTTCGCTCTCTCTTTTGCTGTTGTGCATTTCACACCAGGAGATGACAAGTCTTGTGATTGCAGCAGAGGCAATTGAAAGAAAATAAAAAGAGAGTTCTTTTTCTCTGGTGCTGGCCCATGAACATACCGTAAAAATTGGATTAGACACACCTAGACTTGGGATTGATTGCGTCTTGAATGGGAAATTAGAACATCTGAAAAATTCCTTTTCGGATGGAACAGAAGCACAAGAAGGAAAAGTTGGATGGAAACCAGAGAAGAACTGTAAATCACTATTGAAGTTACTTCCTATGGTTTACCATTGGCTGTCAAAGAAAATTGCCTCAGGCTTGTTTATAGCTAATTCCCTCTATAGAAAACTTCAATTTGTGGACTGGCCTCTGAACGGGGTTGATAACTCTGTTTATAGACCAGGATGGGTATCTAAAGATAACAGATAATGCAAAAGAGCCTTTTTTTGATAAGCCAGGGAAGCCATTATGGATACAACTTGGTTGATGGATTTCAGAGTGCTTTTTCACAGATTATAGATTTTATTTCTTTTTTTTTGCATTATAGTTTTCTTAGCAGTGTTAGAAAAACAAAATCAAAGTCATTCAAATGGAGCTAAAAAGATGGAGTGGCTGATATAACCAGCTTTCCTACCACTTGTAAACATAGTGAATCAGATTAAAAAACAAACAGGCCGTCCTCAGCCTTCTTTGGGAGAAATATGATTTGATAAAAATGTGTGTTTAATATTCAATTTACGGTTTCATCTGAAGTGTGTAAACCTAGATGTCCCATGGGAGTTTAAAGCCGGTTCCGACTTTAACTCAGATAAAATACTCCTCATAAACTGTCTTCCTGCTTTTCTTTTTTTAATTTGTGTTTCTGCTGGAGAGGAGGAGGGTGGAGACTAAACCCTGCCAGTTGCTGAAGGCTCCCTGGGGTGCACCGCATCTGTGATGAGCCCTTAAGCCTGGACAGGTTTCAGTGCTGACTGCACGGCGCAGTAATGCAGAGTGGGCTTACTCAGGAGATGGCTGCACTGTGTGTTGTGTTTCTCTCTCAAATCCATGGATTTTCCCATTGGAAGTGTCTGGGAATCCTCAGCTTCTCACAGCCAGGATCTCTCTTTGGTTGGGGATTGCATCTGCCAGAGGTCAGAGGGAAATTTGGTATTCTCTGCCGACCTCAGGCTTTTGGCTTAGCTTGCTGGTAGTTCAGACTTCTGTGAGTTACAGGTGGTGTCTCTGGTGAGGAGCCTGTGCTTTCGTTACTCCTTCTTGGGGTTCTTGGGGCTGCTCCAAGCTGCCTGCACCCTGCATGTCAGGAAAATCAATCCCTTTGTGGGGTCAGGGCTCAAAACAGGGAGTATGACTTGCTGGATTCACAGTGAGACAGGGATGAGACAATATTAACCCTATAAAAGGTGTCTGTAAGGTGTGGTTGTAGTTATAGTTTCATATTGTTCTTTAGTGGTAGATTGATCTTTTATTAATTTTAGGCTGAAGTTCACAACTCACTGAACTACTGAAAAGATTTTTAGCAACTTTAACCAGTCCAGGCTTTAAATATTCAGTCGTAAGTATTTCTTTCCAGTCCTTACTCAAGCCATAGTCTTTTAGTTGGTTCCCTTCAGTAAGGTATCTTGATCACGGAATTATCACATCTCTGAAATTTGAGATAACTTCTCATGAAGCTATCTCAGGACCTCGTGCTGGAAATACGCTTTCTTTTACAAATATTCTATTTGAAGGCTCTTATGTATTATTGGAAAGAATAATGATATTGTAGTTCCTATGCAGTTGTAATTGAATCACTCCTTGTAGTTTGAGCATCTCCAGGTTTCAGAGATTTGATAAGATCATGACTCGACCTCTATTTTGAAGTCAGCTGCCATTGACTTCCATGGGAACAGCATGGGAATCCTTTATTTTAATCTGTATTTAAGTATTCAGTCACAAAGTGCTATAAAACCTGCTGGTTTTTACAGGAATTTTCAGGGCCTTCATAAAGAACAGTTTTTTTCAGAAAAATTGAAAACAGCACAATTTTGCTTAGATAAAATGCCAGACTTGTAAGCTATTTTCTGAACATTATTGCAAAACTCTTTTCTGAAGGTGTATATGATGAATTATTCTTCAGAGACATTTGGCTGAAGAGTTTGAGTGAGCGGACATTAGTACTTTTCAGGCATAGGGATAGGTACATAATCACTGTGTCCCTTCCAAAAAAACATGAATTTGGAATTACTCAGAGGATTTTTACCAACTTAATTTCCAACATTCATTTCAGTCTAAGTCAGTGCCAAGTTTTCTAAAGTATTGGTGAAATAAAAAGATAAATAGTAGCTTTTATTTTGTATTTTCTATTCAAGGTGCATCAGCATCTTCTGATGGTCACCCTTGAGCTTACAGTATCTGTTCCAAGACACCATTTTGCTTGCTGATATGGTAGAGGAAAATGTTGCATGTAAAAGAGTGGAAATAATTTAAAAAGTCCTGTTCTCAGCTTTGAACACTTTTGATTGTTCAGAGAATAGGGGGAGGTAGATTCGTTTTGCTGTTTAAATTCCCAAAGACCTTTTTCTTCAGCCATCAAACTTAAATCAGAATTTGAGACTTGCATACATTTTCTTTGGCACCAAGAAATTATTTTTTTTCCTCTGAGAAATAACCTTAGTATGAATGATACCAAAATATCTCAAGTAATAAAATATTTTAAGGGGCTGTAATTATTGCTACATTTATCTTCAAGGCTCAAGGAGATGCTAAAAATAAGCCTATTCCTAAAAAAAAATAATAATTATGTCTATAAGTGAGTAAGAACCTTGAGCAAAGATGTCAAAAGCTTCACCAGGTATTTAAAGAGTAAAAGAAGGAAAAAAAAAAAAAAAGGAAAAGAAAGAAAGAAAAAAGATAGAGCAGCTTTGTGTTTTTCTGTGGTGCTCTCATTTAAGCAGATTTCAGGTGAATTTTTTGTTTGTGACGTTGGACTTAGAACCTTTCAAAAATCAGTATTTTAGCATTGCTAGACAGAAGTCATAGTTGTTCATGGGACCAGTACTTTAACTGCAGGAATGTAAGATCTTACATGTAGGTGCATAATAATTGATATAGAAAATTTTGATTTTACTGTAGGTGAATCTGAGAAAAGTATTGTATTTCAGATTCCTTAATTATGGGGGAAAAAGTCTTAGACATGAAGGAAGAGCAACAGAGTTTTTTGTTTGCTTAGGTGAACACAATTTGCTGTTTTTGTGCTTGCATTTTCACAGACATACTGTGCTAGATTTTGCTTGCCCTGTGAGAAGTGTAGCCTCTTCACTTCTTTGGGAGCTGAAGACAGAACCTCTGCCCAACAAAAGAACAGTTCAGATGGGCACAACATTTTCTGCTGGCTTTTTGACATCCCCGAGAAGTCAGACTTACTGGCCAGGGCTCTGTGCAAGTGGAGTTGCCCCTGAGCATGTGCTCAGCAGGGATGTCATGGGCATGCCTTGTATCTGTAAAGTCTCAGGCATGGTCTGGCTGCACACAGTATTGCCTTGTACACATGCTTCTGGATTTCCAGGAGTCTTGGCTGCTGTGGAAACCAAATCCTTGGCAGTCTGGTAGTGAAAGTCCCCTGTGTTGCAGGGTTGAACTTAATTTAATGTGGAACATACCTAAACAATGAGAAAATTAGAGGAGTCTAAGTAAAACCCTTTATTATGTTGGGCTTATATTTTGTTTAGCAATAAAGAGAGCAGTGAAATTGCTTTTCTAGGTTCTGCTGGAGGAGTTGCAGAGGGCAGCGTGTATATGTTCCAGGCTATCAAGCTGTAGTTGAAAGGGAGAGCATTCAGAACTTAGCAACAGTCAGTTCTTCAAAATGTAGAGTCCTTGAAGTTAGGTGGATGTTAACTAGAGTAAATATAAGCCATGAAGAGGTATGAAATGATCTCACTGAAAATCTGTTTCCTGGCTTTGTGTCCCTTCAGGTTATAGACTTTTCTTTTACTTCTTTTGGAGTTCAGACAGAATCAGTCTCCAACCTGAAAAATGAGACATAAAAATAAAAATGTGCAATAAAAATAAAGATTTTGCAAACTGTGACCTGTCTCCTTCAACTGTTCCCTTCTAGATAGGTCTCTCTAGTCTAAATTTTCTCTTAAGAGGTCAGCAATGACTGTGAAGTGTGCTCATGTGACTGCCATCTTGTAACCCTAACAGACTTCAAGAGATGGAATAGAAAAGGAGAGGTAGAGGGTGATAGAAGGAAGATTCTACTTAGAAATATAAAGTGCTTTCATAAAAAAATACTTTTTTTTTTTTAAGTTTGAAATGTGGTACAATATTACTGTGTTTTTAGAAAACATTCAGGCAGCTTTCTATCCATAAGCATGTATCTCTTCTTGTTCAGTCCTAGAAATGCTTTTGAGTGTCTTAAACCAGAAGATCATGAAGGCAAGTGAAGGGAGGAAGTAGATTTTACCTTTCAGTGTTTTGGGAAATAAGAATTATCAAACACTAATAGGTGTCTATTCTTCTCTACTCTTTATTAAAATTCATGGGACGTGTGTCAAATGACTTTATTCAGCAGTTAGCTTTTCCAGCTACCTTGAAATGAGAGACTGCAGGCAGTTGGATAAATTTTCTGGAAAGTTGCCCAGTTTCACTGCTGGTTATATAAGCTTGCCTGTATCCTCTGGGGAAGGCTATTTTGTAACTCTTTATATCAGAATAAGTATCCTTGCGTTCCCTTTAGCTCTGGGATGACAAAAGTAGGTGAGTGGTAGTGGTGGTGGTGATGATGATGGCTGTTTCTCTCTCTCCCTTCTGGGGTTAATGAAAGACAGTCATTTGAAACCTCTTCCAAATCAGTGTGCCACCCCTCCTCTACTTCACTATCATCTGAAAATAGCATGTAGTGTACATTACTCACGATAAGCAGTTATGGTTGAGTTATACGTTGTTTTACATGTTTTGGAATTGCCTAAAAGATAGTTAAACTTGTTTTGGAGCCAGCATAATTAAGGATGTGTGACTACCTTATTAGACTTCCTTGTTGGATTTCAAGAAACAAGCCATCACAGCTTGTTTATATGCTGGTATTTTATCTCTGTAGATGTATGTTCAGCTCTTGGTTCTGCTGCACATAAGACAGGGTTTGAAGCCTTGTTCTTACTCCATTGGGTAGCTGTTGCTGTCAAACAGAAATTCATGAATTTCGTATTTTGAGACCAGTATTGTTAAGTCACCATTAGGGCAGATGAGTTGAAATCTCTGAGCACTGCAGACTACATCTTCTTGTCTTTGCCATGATGGTAGCACTGGGAAGTATCTGTTTGTGGAGGCAGACCCTTTCCTTTCATGAATGCACATTTCATTTTGGAACCTGCAAATGATCACATGTTGGGTTCAGTTATACATATTCCAATTTACCACTTCATTTTTCTGTTTGGGTTATTTCATGCAGAAGCATGAAGTCATGCTTTCAAAATTCTGTGCCAGTAGGGAGCAATCTAGCTTCATTATCTACTGGCCTAATTTTATATCAAGAATTGTCCTCAGCTTGGCAATAAACCCTTGCTACTGGGTACTCAGTCTGATGATACTAGTTATTTGCATTTTGTAGTTCTTGTTGGGGGCTGGAATGCTCTGGGGAATCTTGCGACGCTTTGAGTGACAAGGACAATACATACTAAGACATTTTTCATAATAAAAAGAAACCTGTTAGGGTATTTGTGATCCACAGAGTCATTTAACAGGAAGGTCCTCCCAGGCAAAGCAGAGAGATGCTTTCCTAGCAGAACAAGCAAGACCTGCAGTGGAGCAGATCTGTTGAAACAGGCAGTGTGAGGCTCAGAAGTAGGCAGGATAGTGACAGTGGTCACTAAGCTGAGGTGATACAGGTCACCTCATGGGGTAGTATAGCAATCATTTTATGTTACTTTAATTCCTTGCTGTCTGCATAACTGGTGGGGTCCATTCCTATTCTTGGAGAAGTCCCTTTTGTTCCTTGCCTGAAGTCCATTAAGCTGAGTGGAGGAAACTTTGTTGTGCAGAGCTTTCCAAACTGTCTAATCCAACCTTTTACTGTAAAATTGTCTTGAAACAGCGATTGCTTAAAGAACTTGACCTAAAAATTCCAGATCCAGATAGTGGCAAATGGTCTTTGGATGGTGTTGGGCAGGCTGCTGCCCTGGAGTCATTTATATTTATGTATGTTGGCAGGATTGGGATGTTGCATGTAAAATACCCATCTAAGAATAGACTTATGGGTTGGATGAAATTGGAAGAGACTCTTCTGGCTTCTTTTTATTGCAGTTGTAAGAGGGGGTTTCTCTCTCCTGATTTACATGGTTCAATGATTTAGAATAAAGTGGCAGGTGTGATTCTGAACATGTGAGTCTGCTGTGGCAGAAGCAATCATTCGTATGGCTTTTGCATATGCTCCGGTAGATGCTGTTAAGTCAATATTTACTTCTCAGGGAGTAAATGCCAGAGTTGTTTCTGAGAGCTGCTACTGCTGCATCAATGGAAGAGTTATTTGCTATGTCATCAAGTATCCTACAGTGCAGATTCCTGGAGTTTTAGAAGCATTGTGATTATGAGCTTGTGGACAGTAGCTGGAAGCACAAACTGTGTTTCAGCAGCTCTGTATGACCAGATAATCTATTTAGAAAATGTTGCACCTGACTCACTAATGTTTCACAAATACTACAAACAGCTTGTCAAGTGTTTCTCCTTTAGGGTCTTCAACACCATCAAGGAATGTGTATTTCAATTGGCATTACTGAACTTCTGGTTAGAAGTTTTATTTTTTGGGGTGAGGATAATGGGAGAGAGAATTTGGCTAATGACTGTAGGAGCTCTTTTAATTAGTGGGCTTTACATATGGACTGCATTTGTTCTGCATAAGAGACCCTCCCAGCAGAAAAGCAGCGTGCTTCACTGAGGATAACAAAGGTATGATATGAGGTAGGATATGTAAAATGATTCTTTTGTGTGAATGCTGAGGAATGCTTTAAAAGTGCTTTTTCTTTTTTGGTGTTAGATCACCATTTCCTTTGGAGGACCCACCTGTGCACAGCTATGCAGCCAGGTTCTCTGTATAAGGGTGGGAGCAGGCAATCTGCAGGTGCAAATGTGTACTGAAGCGGCACATCAGTGCTGGGCACACCTGGCATTCCTTTGTGTTCCTGCATAATTGCATTACTCCTGCCTCCTTTAATTTCTGCAGAAGGTGCCTCCCACTTTGCAAGTCTGAGGGAGGTAGGCGAGTTGTGTGAGGGGGTGTTATGCACTATTTGACCTCTGACTGCATCTCATGGGATGCTAAAAATCTTCTGGGAAAGAGACTGTAGCATAAGGCTTTCCAAGTCCTCTCCCTCTGCCTTTAAAGCCAGAGGGAGCATAACCTTTTTGGAATCTAGAGACTTCTGTGGCGTTCAGGGACTGATCCACAGCAGACTGAGGTCAGTACCCTCCTAATGGGCTTTGGCTGAGTCCCTCTGAGAACAGGAGCAATTGGCCCACAGAAAGGCTGCTAACCCATTTTTCATGCTTGCCTCCTCTGTGCTGAAGGAATCAAGGGGGAAAAGCATGACTCTTAATGACTGCTGATTATAAATAATTAGGAGTAATTCAACATTTACACTAACATATTTAGGTTGGGATGTGTTCTGCATTTATTAGAGTATTGGCTTCTCTCCTGTGGCTCGGTGCCTTTGCTTAGTATCTCTCAGCAGTTCCCTGTGTAAACACTGGGGGAAGATGGGAAGATGGGCCCCCAGTTTGGCATCCCACAGAGGCTGGCTGCCATGCAAGTCCCTTCTGTGCTGTGCTTCACTATTGAGCAACTGATCAGCAAGTGTTGAGTTTTATCTTTAGTGCTTGTCCTTAGCTGAGTTGGATTTTGCATGGAGTGAGAATTATTAATCTATAGGTGATGCACAGCAGAGTCCTTACATAATTCAAACAGCTTTGCTTGTGCAAGTGCTTAATACACTGAAATATGGTAAAGCCAGGTTGGTGGTGTAGGGTCCAACCAGTCCATATTGCAGCCATCATGGTGCATCAATTGTGCTGTTTTGGTATAACCATGAGTATGCTTTTTCTTCTTTGCAGATCATGTAACAAAGCGATAACAGATGAATCTAATAAATATTCCAGCAATGCTTTCATGTGCTGTTTTCTGTAAAATAAAATTAAAACCTGTAGCATATGTTAGTTTTTTAGGGAAATAAGGGAAAAAAATAGTAAAAGAGTAACACCTCAAAGGCTAGATGTTAGCATTTATATGTACCAAAAGGAATTTTTAACAGACAAATAATAAAAAATAAAAAAATGTGAATTTGCACATCAGAAATGGTATTGTCTTCATCTATGGTATTGTCTTCACATAGATGTAAAGCTGAGGTGAAACTACACAGGTAAACTGTGATGTGACAAAGGCAGTGTATAACCTCTTTAAAGTCTATATAAATCAAACCTTTAACCTACTGCTTTTAAAAGGGAATGTCTAGAGAATGCTTTTGAATAACATTTTTTGTATTCCATTTAAATGTAGATTTTTAAGGCCGTTTGTGTAGTGGTGCATCTTTTGCAATGAAATGCTAATCAAGACTCTTTTGTAGCAACTTGGTTCAAAGATAAAATATTTAGTGCTGTTGTATATTGAGCCCACATTCTTTCNTTTTTTTTTTTTTTTTATTCTCCACACCATCAGAGTTGTAAGGAAATATTTTATTTAATATTTGGAGGCCTGGTCTGTGCATTCCCATAATGATAAAACCTGACTTGGTTATGTTTGTAGCAGATTGCTAGCAAGGAACTCTAATACTTGGATGACTGAATATAGTTAATGTCCAGGATCAGTCTCTTTCCCATTATCCTGTTTTACTGAGTAGAAAACTATATTAACTGTCTCTAGTTAACTTTCTTTGCTGAGCAAATTTGTGATATTAGAGGAAATCTGGGTTTCTGTTTCTACTGATTACAGTAATTCTCAACTCGCAGATACAGCTGCATTGTACAGTCTTGTGACTCCCTTGGGTTTTGGTTTGTACTGCTATAAGCAAAATACTTCAACATTCAAGGTAATGTGTGTGTCCTGAAACATACACACTACTAGGAATTGGGTTACTTAGGTCTGTAAATCTAAGTATATGCATAGACTACTCACTGGTTGAGTGCTTAAATAATCAGTTTATTTAGTTATTAAATCTCATTTTCAAAGTTTGGAACTTTGAAATAAAGAAGCACGGAAAGTAAATTTTGTTCTTACCAACATTCCATCATAATAAGCCTAAGCTGATTTCCTCTGCTGTGATGGGTGAGTGTTTGTTCCAATAAAAATACTTGTTTCTCAGAAGTCATATTTCATTTAAAGTGTGATTGCTATTTTTTTTCATATTTTTCTTATTGATATCTTGATCTTTCTGGATTTTTTTTTTTACTAATTTGACTATATTCATATTGGTAGAAGTCAAAATGATAAGGATGTTGTAACATTAGACTGATTTAAACTGAGTTCCACAGAACCTTAGACTTCACAATACAGGAATGTTCTTTCTTGATGTAAGGATTTACTTCAGTTGTGTCTCTTGTGTATCATTTTCATTTTTTAAAGGAACATGTTAATAAAAGAGGTCAGCAGTCAGTCTGTCACAGAGTGGAAATGTGGGATTAAGGGCATAGTGATTGCTTTCAGTGAAGTATGGAACACACATTTGGACCCTGAGGATGAGAGGAGCAAGGAAGATTGTCCAGTATTTATGCATTGGCAGGAATTTACTCTTGGATTATAGTTTGTCTTGTCTAATCTCTGCTTTCAGAGAAATTGGTGAGTTTTCTGCTGCACAACCTGTGTCAGTACAAACAGTCTGTTGATGCTTCTCTTCAAATTTCATAATGGCCATATCACTGAAAATACACAGCTTGGGGTTTTTGGTCTCCTTTTTAACATAGGGGAAAAACCCCACCAAAACTCAAGAGGACTTGATGATGAACACTTGGACACCTTCCCAGACTCTCTCTCTTAGGCTCTTCTTCTGAACAAAGAGATATGTTCTTATCTGCCCCAAACCATTTGCTGCAGGTGGATGTTACTGTGCAAACAAATACAAACCAAGTTTAATGTTCGAACTCCAAAAGGCAGATTGCATGATTTTACTTAGTGTGCAACACCCTAAAACTCTCAATGGTACCTCCAGTGGGGCAGGTGGTATAAAAGTATTTAATTTGGAAAACCATCACTATAATTACACTGGCAAGTTAATACCAAAATAATGCCTGATGTTTCAGTTTTGTGTTTATCAGGAAACTAGTATAAACATTGTCTGAATTTTTTTTTTTTGCCAGTCTCTTCCAGTTCTGCAGGAATCACCAGAGCACCAGGAAAAAGAAGTCTTTGACTATTGTATATGTGGACTCGGTGTCTCTGAAAAGAACCATTTTTGTATGGAATGAAGAGGCTAACAGCTCATTGCTGTGTGGGTTCCAGATTTTATTTCGTCCTGATAAGCCCTGAAATTTTGGAACAATATGTGCTCCACTGGTCTTTGAGGAGTTTCTTGTTCCATTTCACTGACATTTTTACTGGAATCATGAACTAAATTTCCATCTGGTTTCTTACAGCACAGCTACAGCTCCATTTGTCAGTGACAAAGCATTTTTAATAATTTTTTTTTTTTAGTTTTATAACAAGGAATCATGGTCTCCAGACATGAAAACAAACCAGTAACAGTAACCTGTGAGTGCCGAAATCAAGCAGGCAATGCTAGTGTATCAAGGTATGGTAAGAGCCCTTGTGCTGTAACAAAGGAAAGGTCAGTTTGGGTGCCAATAGGTAGCTACTGGTGTTTGCAGACTAGCTAGGATTGGCTTAGCAACTAAATGAGTGATAGCGTGCCCTAGGAAGGCTTTATTATACAGAGGGTAATTTTTACTCATGAAACTTCATGAGATAAGAGTCACTGAAGTCACAAGTCAGCAGTGAGAACAATGACACTCATTGATTATAAGCCAGCCCGGGCGAGGGGGAAGCTTGTCTCCCCAGTGCAGTTCTCCTTCAGAAGTTTGGATCAGTTTTATCTTGGTGTTGCTTCTCTGAATGGCTCCTCTTGGTTTACATTGGTTTTAAGTGAGAGTGTAAACAAGTTTACACTGTTTATTTCATAGCACTTTGTGTCATGTACCCTTTGGAAGTGCTTTCTGAGATCTTCCCCAGGACTATTTGGGCGTGAGGTGGGATCCTTAAATTTTTAAATAGCAACTGTGATTTGCCCTGGCTGTAATCACCTCCACTCTCCCTTTCAGTCACTGAGCACGGCTTTACCGAGCCTGTAAATGGTGTTCCTTAATTGCTTATGAGAAATAAAAAGAACTCTTACACTCACCAGATTTTCTTAAAAAATGAGTGTTAAATATTAAGCTGTCTCTTACAGTTAAAATGAGGCAGCCTTGTTTTGTAGGAAGCGAGAACTGAGGACCGAACCCGTTGCAATCTGAGTCTGATCAACTTGCTGTGTGACTTGGGTCCTTATTCTTTCAGAGCATGTTAAAGGGAGGATTATATATCTTACACTTAATAGTCTGTTGTTTAGGAAGAATTTCGCATACAGAGGACTGTTGGATGTAGATGTTTAAGAAGCTGGTACCTTGATGAGCATTAGGCCTGTTTTCCTGCTTCCTGGAGGACTTTGCTGTTAATATGAAGCCATGTATCATGTAGCTTCAGCTCACCAGGAAAATGAGATCTTTATCCTTTCCTTACCCACCTTTGCAAAAGGAGGAGGAGGAGGAGAGAAGTCAGGACAATAGAACAGCTTGCAGTGGTTTCCACTAGTTGCGTACAGGAGGGAGGATCTCTTCAGATTCTCACTCCCTGCTGCCTGGGAGTGGAGCAGTGGGAAGCAGAGGGTGGTGTGCTGACTGCAAGACTGCTCTGAGCTCCTGCTGCTCTCTCCTCCCAGGCCTTTTGCCTCCATGGTGTGTTGTCTCTGTGGTAGCAGGCAGCAGAGCTGGAGGTGTTGACAGAGGCAGCAGCCTAGATCAGACTGGCCTTGCTAATTCTGTAGGTGTTCCTACTGCCAGGGCTGGGGAGGAGAAATGGGGAGGGACATGCTGCAAAAGGAACAAGGGCTCACAAGCTTAGGTGGCATTGCAGCCAGGCAGCTGTGGCTCTCTATCAGAAGAGGGAGTGGACTCCCACCAATCCAGTTTTGACTGTTGGAATTTAAGTCAGGGCTGTATTTATTTGCTTCCTGCTTTGGTTCATCTTCCCTTGCCTATGCTTTGCACTCTGCTGGAGGCATGTTTCAGTCCTGCACTGGGATGATTGGGCTATGGGATGCTGGAAAATAAAATAGGAAGTGGTGAAAGATGGTAGATCAAAAAACAAGGAGGCTTTCTGACAAGGTAAGGGAAATGACATCTAGATTTAAAAAAAAGAAAAAAAAAGGGAGAATTACGTCTTTAAAATTATGATAGATAGAAGGTAAAACAGCTAAAACAAAGCTAAAATAAGTGTTAAATAACTAGGAGAAAGAGATCAAGTGGGTGGAGGAAGACAGACATAAGCTTAAAATGAAAAGAAGGAAAAATTGAACATGTGAGCATTTTTTTGGGAAAGGATGTCTGTGGTGACTCAAAAGCTAAATAGAAAAGACAATAGGGTAGCAGAACTAGGATAGAGAGAAACAAACAGAAAACCAACAAGTAGAGAAAAATATACAACAGAGAATCATGTCTGAAAAAAAAAGACATTTTAATGACAAAACTGTTGCTTTAACATATTGAACCCCAGTTTCTAGTCCTGCTTCTCAAACTGAGAGTTTCCTTCTGATTAATGAAGTAATTCAATACTGTGTGTGGAAAAGAGAGATGGCATTTTCACACCTATAGAAAGAGTGATGTCACATGTTTTGGTTAGGATGGTGAGAGTTAGAAAAACAGTCTGTATGAGTGTTTTTAAGTTGGAGGAGATGGTGAGATCACAACTTGAGCTGAAATCCAGACATTCTGCTAAAACAACCTCATGCATAAGAAGTGGCCTGTAGAATTTTTTTTTCCTTAAGAAAGCCAAACAAACCTGAAACAAAAATAACTTCTCCCACAGTTTGGTGGCAATCTTCAGTCAGGCCCCAACTGATGAATCTCATAACAGGAAACCTCAGTTTGCAAGTATTTTGAGAGTCACCAGGGTTCTCATTATTTTATGTCTATAAGTGATGAGTGGTGTAGTATGTAGTGGTAAGCATGGAAGTAGAGTGGTATTTACAAAACCAGCATAAATCAACTGGTGTTGGCTTCTTGGTGGCAGAGTTCCTGGTAGAGTTGCCCAGGAGAGGATGACAGGAGTTTTTACTGGTGCAAGATCATGCCCTGCTTCAGGAAAGGCAATAAGGCTGCATAAGTGGGAGAGAAGGAAAAGCAACACAAGAAGTTGCTGGATCTGCCAGAATTTGGAAATGGAATTCTGTTTGTGTATGCTGTGGCGAGAGTGGCCATTTCCATTTCTTCGCCTGCCTTTACCTCTTCAGTTTTCTTCCCTTCTTCACTTAGTTTTCTCAAGTTACCCTTTTGTCCTATCTTCTGATCTCCTTGCTAAGTATTTATCTTTGCCAGGTTCCTGTTGTTTACACCTTTATTGTTTCTCTCTCAATTTTTTTTGGTCTTGTCATATGCTTGTTTCAATTTTTTTCCATTTCTTAAGTTGACTCTATTTAAAACTGCCTTGCACTTCTGAAGCCAGTGTCTGCTTTGTCACAATCCCTGTCTTTACTACAGCCCTCCCCTCAGTTCCCTTTGTTATGAGGTTATTGTCCATGATTTTCCTTACATCTTTCAGCCTGGTTGCCTATCTTGGGTTGCTGCTTTGGCAGCATAACCTTACTTCATTTCAACACTACCTGTGTCTGATGCTTTACTTACTGAGATGTAGTTGGAGCAGAATTTACTACCTTCTGTATTCCTAGAGCTTTCTAGAGCTGCTCTTCAGCTGTGCTTAGTTATGGAAATAGCAAGTCTAGTTTTCTTCAGGTTGTTTGGAGACCTAGCAAAGTTTCCTTTTTTCTGTTACCTATATATTTTAGTTTTAGTGGGAATCTCAAGCACTGACTTAGTGAAGTGACTCTGGTCACTGGAGGATGGAGAGAATGAAAGAGACAGCATTGCTAGTACATTTGGTAGAAAGTACATAACTAGATTTTATTTATATTCATTCACCATCCCTAAATCCTTTATGCAGTTGGCAAAATGAGAAGGCTTTTATTACAAAAACTGTTTGGGACAAGATAAGGTGATAAATGGATGCCTCAGGACTCTGATGAAAGCCTATATTTATTGTTTTAAAAGGCCTTCTCATTTAATGAAAAACAGTCAACACACTAGACTGAGCATGCCCTCAAGATATGCCAACATACACAAAACACAGAAAAGTCTGTGAATCACATCGCATCAGTGGTTGTGCATACTGGCACTGCAGTTCTCCACAGACACATGATGGTGATATTTTCAAGCTGTAGGCATTCAAACTTGGTTTAGAGATGAGTGTGTAACAGATTTTACTGTTGCAAAGTTTGCAGTAAGCAAACAGTATCTGTTGGTGTTTTGTGTTTGCTTATTGATAGTGTGTATGCCCAAAGAAAACTGTTTATCTTTGTATAAATATTTACTTGAGTGCCAAATGTTGATCTAAAGAAAAGTGAATTTCTTAAATAAAGTTCTGCCAAGGTTACTTAGTCTTTGACTAATCTTCTGTATACTGGTCAGCAGTGTTCTCATGACTGAAGGGGCTACACTGACCAGTGATATGGATGCCACAAAATTTGGCACAAAATTTGACAGGATGCGTTTAAAGATGCAATGAGAGACTTTCATAATTGTCATTTCCCTCACTTATACTCTGCCCGCTGCTATGTTTTCATTGTAATTTATTTTGATGTAGTGATTGGTTGCTATTTTCCAGATGAAGCTGAGAGGGAAGTTGTTTATTCCTGTCCCAACAGTGTCCTGCCTGTAAGAATTGGGAAAAGCTAACAGAAATATGCCCATCATAAAATAAATGTTTCCTTGAAGCCCAGGTCTAGGTGTTGAGCAGCTTTTTTCCTTTCATTCTGCAGCCATTCTGGAGGCTGGTTTGAGCTAAGTCAGCAGAAAAGTTGTTAGTTCTGAAGATCTCAGGTAGGAATGTGACCTATTGAACAGGTCATCTTATTGATGCATCAGTATGGCAGGCGTTGTCTGCAGTTGCAGTGATGGCGACCAGCACTACAGAGAGCTCTGTGAAAGCTGAAATGACTGAACTGCTAAACACTGCTGAGCAGGGCTGGTGCTGCTGAGTGCCTTCTGCGTAGAACTGGAAGCAGGGATGTGTTCCATGCATTTATAAACAGAAGTTATATAGAAAAAATGTGTTACACTTCATCTGTTGTTACCACCTGATTCCTTGAATGTGATGATGAGCACAACTAAAAAGTGCATCTCTCTAAAAGTGTTGTATTCTGTGGTATAAAGATGCAAGAGAATATCCTCTCTGATTTCTGTGTTGTCGTATTTCTAGGAATGATACAATCTCGCAGTAAAAGGTCAGCACTTAGTCTGATACTCAGAACAAAACATGAAAACAGTTTTTTCAGACTGAAATATGAGTATTTTTGGGGAGGTTATGTTGTAGTGTTTTGGATAGTTTCAGAGACAGGACAGTGCTTCCTCTTTTAGCTTGCTGAGAGTGATCACAATCCAGGAAATAAAGGAAAACCCCATTCTCTTCATTTTTATATTTCAAGTTTTTCCCACAGCTACCATCTGCAGCCTGGATGATATGAGAGTGGGGAAGAAAGTCTTCGGTTTTTGTTGCAAAAAGGGAAATAATGACATGTGTGGAACGCTATGAGTTACTAGTGAGGATTTTATGCTTGGCTGCTTGTGGTTGTTAGCATACTTTTGGGAGGCCAGTAAGGTGAAGACTTCCGTGGAATTCACTGGAGTCCTTTAACATATTTAATCATATTTCACTAACTTGCATAGACACATTTATCGTTTGTATTTTGTGTGCTGCATATCTGTACTCATAACACTGTAATACAGATTCTAATGATTTCCCCATGCTGAAGTCTGTAAAATATTTGGGGTATTCAGTCTCCACTGTGAACCTCTAATAGTCTGGAGAAAATTATACCTGTGTGTTTGTGGCAACCTGAGTGTGACTTGTTGTCTGTATTTAAATGCATGGGTCCATAAGTATTTTTTTAGTCCATCCTGGGTTATTTCTAGGAAATTCTGATGCACCACTGCTGACCAGCTCTGTCTGTGCTGCTGCTCTGCTGACTGGTCACATAACAGTGGCTCCTTGCTTGCTTGAAGCTGCTGAAATGCATTAGGCACGGCTAGAAGGTTCATGTAGTTACTGGTTTTGGACAGGTAGTTTCTGTAGTTGCTGTCAGTATATGTGATGTAAATATTAAAAATGTTACAATCTAAGCCAATCTAATGACTAAGTTCTGAGCAACCTCTTAAGAAGTTTGAGGCACCCTGCTGTATTTTCTTTTTACTTGAATGATTTCTGGGGATGTGAGTACTTTGAGGATTTTTTAATAGTCGGGGCAACTCTTTGGCCTGGGTAAATCAAATGTACGTTCTTTGGCTGTCACCTAGACGGTGTTAAACACATGACTTGCTGAAAACTTTATCTTCTAAAGGAGCAGGCTGCACATTTCATCTTTACTCAAGAAAGTGGGAAAGTTCTCTTAGTGGAAGAATACCAGCACAGATGTTAAATGAAGAGGTATAATATTGAAGAAAAAGATATGTGTTTTCTTTGTGTTTTTCAATGTTTAAGATGTTTTTTCAAATGGAGGTATTACTGGATGATGCTGTTTTACCTTGGCATATGTTAATAGCTGCCCTGAACCCACTTATGCTCCTGTGCAAGAAGAGATTTGATGGTGTGTAATCAACTTTTGCCAGATGCTTAACAGTGCAAAGCCTTTAACAATTTGTACAAGAAAGGTATAAAACAAAGCATTTGTATTTTGGATACAGCAGCTCCATCTGACTGGATAAAAATTGATGCAAGAGTGGTTGGCACTTAATGTAGGCTGCTCTGAGCTAATATTGACCCAGTATATCAGGCTAGTATCTGTCAGAGAAACACATGAGGTCACACAGAGTAAACACTGATCTTAAATGGAGTAAACACTTGAGTAAACACTGATCGTTTGGACTACGGGTTTTTTTTTTGGTTATTAGCTTGCTAAAAGGTGTGGGACTTGGTTCAACAACAATTTTGACTGCCACGACTGAGAGTAAGATTTTCAACCACATGGACTCTTGCAATTGGAAGATGATAAGTGTTTTGGGTGTGGTTATGACAAACTGCAGCTGCTGGAGTGTCTTCCAGCTCTGTCACTGATAGCATAATCTCTCTGCCTTGGTGTGCACTGTTCCAAATCCTGGAACCCTGGGCTCTAGGGTCTGGCTGCTGTTGCTAATGTCCTTCAAGGATGTCACTGGAGCTGACTGTCACTGTCTTACTGGGAAATTCTAGAGGCCTTGCAGAATGAAATGCTGCTGTTTGGCGGATCCTCAATACTGAGACTTTGCTGTAGGAAGGATGGATCTGTTATCACTCACCATTAAAGTGAACTTTAATAATATATGAACTTTCTGTATCCATAGGCAGATGATTTATTATCCTGGAAAGTTGGTCCTGGCAGCTGATATGATGGACTGAAAAAAAATTATCTAGTTTGCTGTTTTATTTTTCTATTCATGCTAGGAGTTCAAAGAACATAGAGGAGAAAGAATGGGGAGTTTATGGGATAGTATCAGTTAAAACTCTTCCTCAGCATGTCGTGTGTTGTTTGAGGTATTGCAGTATCATGAGTGGGAGTATATGTAGCCTAGCTTAGCTGTGGTTTCTTGCTTATTGGCATGCTTCAGGAATGCTAGGAGTATTTTGACTTTTTTCCTTGTTGCTTAATTTCATTCACAAGAATCATATTTCTGACGTTACTGCTCATACTTCAAAGAAGAAACACTTCAAAGTCATGTCCTTCTGGATGCGTGACACCAAACTTGCTCTTCCTTTAGCCTCAGATTTTGTCTTCTTGATTCCAAGAAATGTTCATCTCTACTAATGAGGGATAACTGTCAGGGGCTTTAAAGAAGTCCTGTCTTGAACCCTGCCGACCCCCTCTCTTGCTGTCTAAGTTACAACTTCTTACTGAGGAGAGTTTATAAGCAATATGTGATTGGATCCTGAGAGCTAATGAAGGCCAGCAGCATAAGCCCTGCTATTTTTTGTTACTGGTCAGTCATGCCTTTATTTAAATGGGCTGCTGTAACCATCCTTCTGTGTCTGATTTGGGCAGTTTTTTGCAGTGAGACATTCCAGTACATGTTACTACTGGTCTGCTTGCACTATGCCTCTTGCTAGAGACCTTGGGGGTAGATGGCCAGATACTTCTAGAAATAAGTTCAAGAAAAGCACAAGTGGTTTAGCCAGGGCCCTTCCAAATGGTGTGTAGACGCAGCTTAGCTGCTCTTCTTGCCACTGTATACTTGCGAGTAGTCATCTGTATTTAATGAAATGCTTATTAATTATATGGACAAGACCCCTGACTTAAAGGCTGTAAGTAAAATGTCAACAGTGATAACATCTATGACATACAGTTGTGTGCTAAGACAGTAGCCTTGTTTATGTATATTGATTCTGAGAGGGAAGAAACCTTGTTTTTTTGGGTGTTTCTGTTAAGGGATGCATGCTACCCATGAAGAAAAGGATACTGTTGTGGTGCTTTTGTGTGCAGTGATGTCTGGGCAGTTTGACCATGGGAAGAGAAGGTATGGACAAAGGTTGGAACGATGCACTTCATGCTGTTAATTTGGGGGCATGGATGGATGGACAGATGAAAAAGGCAGTTAATGAGAGAGCTTCTGGCTTGTCATTTAGAGTGTGCCTTTTGCTGGGAAAGTTGGATGCTTCAGAGGAAGTCATTGTGATTGGCATAGTAGCAACTGTGGAAATACCAGACTGAGAGGCTTTCAGGGTACAGTACTTTCCAGAGTACAGTACTGATGCCAAGCTGTGATAACGAAGATCTATTAAAATGTTAAGATTAGATAAATGACTGCTGTCTGTAGCCCCACAGTACAGCCTCTTCTTGCCATGCTGTTAGCAGAGCCCAATTAGTATCAAATAACTAGTCTGTCAGAGTTGGGTGGATACATCAGACCTTTTTGTTCAGAATTACTGGCTTGTAATTGTTTTGGCTGTTTCCAAGCTCGTTGTGCTGTACAGTTGTCACCAAGATAATGCTGGATGCCATCACTGTGGCATATTTTTCTATTGTGTCTATTGTTTTTGAAGTTCATTTATAGAGCATTTAAACATCTCTTCGATAGACTTGTCTTCCCCAGTACCCTTCTTGTCTTCCACTGCAGACTTGTTCTGTGCTGGAAGTCAGTACCACATCCAGAGCTGAGCAGCCCATGGGATCTAGCTAGAATTTCCTCTTTGCTGTGCATCACCCCACCCCCAGTGCTCTGTTTTCGCACAGAAGAGAGCTTTTTTTTTTGCCTGTATTTGCATAAGCTGCCCCCAGACCCTGTTATCTCTACATCTCAGTTATGCTCTCATTGGGTTTCTGCCAGCTGCTTTTATTGTTAATATTAGCAAGATGTAGCTGCTGAATCAGTTTTTATACATTTTTCTATGCAGATTCTTTGCTTTTTTTTCCACCTCTCTCTGGGTGCAAAATGGACAAATAGCATTACTAGCCATCTGGACCAGCAATCCACTTATATGTACGGTAAAATTCTGCCCCTGTATTTGACACCAAACCGAGAAAGATGGGCGGGAAATTAAATACGTTGGAGCCTGCTGGAGTGGGTGGACAATGCTCTGTTTTGTTGGAAGTGTGAAAACCTGTGATATTTCAGTTGTTAGCTTTGCTTAAAATTGCTATCAACTTTTCTTTCTGTGTGACTATATTGCCTTCAGGATGGCAGAGGAAGAGGTGATAGGGCAGTGGGAAGGAATTATCTGTTCCTGTGCTAGCGTTTTATATTTTACTCAGCAGTGACTTTTTGTTAAAGAAAAAAGGCAAGTATGAAAGGGATGGTGTATAAAAGAAAAAAGTGGAATAAGGAGAAAGGTGGGAAAGTAAGCTTGGAGGGGAAGAGGTAATGCAGGTATTCTTGTCAAGTTAAATTCATCTTTGTTTAAGTACTTTTGTGCTAGACACAGAGCTCCTCAAATGCTAGCTGTGTAAAAATGAATGAATTTTTATGTAAGGCAGTATTTTTACGTGTTAGTTCTTACAAAGCCATTTAGCTTATGCATATGATCAGAGAAATTATTTCCTATTTAGAATACCCATGTTCAATCTACATTAAAAGCAAGGAAAGTTTTGCTGTTGTTAGTTCTGCTAAAAGCCTTGATATGTTTACTAACAGGAAGAAATGTAGCTATGTTTTAAAGAAAGAATAGATGCAAGCCATATGTACTGTGCACGGAAGGAAGCATCTAAAATCTGGTTTGAGTAAAGAACTGTTCTCTGATCTCTTTGTAGAGCTGAAGGGAGAAGTATTTTTTTGTTAAAAATTCCCTTGCTCCAGTTTTGTTCTGTGGTTGATAGTCTCTCCAGTTTGGTTAGCTGTTAAGCAATGGTAACAGTGTAAAACTCATTCTTCCTCAGTGGTAAATACAGCTGCTTCCAAACTGGAAATCCAACATTTTGACAATGCAAGCTAAAAGTCAAAAGATAAAATCTAAGTGTATACCAGCTAAGCACTAATACTTGAGAATTTTTCTTAAACTTCTAAGGCTACCCTTAGCCTTATTTACAAACACCGACACTTAAAACAATTCTTGGATGGTTTTGTATCCCAGCAGGGGCTGCTTCAAAGTTGTCTTCAACTCTGCAAGTAAAGAAATCTATAGTTTTTTCTCTCTTAGTTCCACCCTCATTTCTCCAACATGGAGATTGTCCTGGCTGTGTAAGAAGAAAGATGACTTGTGATTTAATTACTTCACAGCTTTAATAACTCATCTGGGAATAGTGACAGTTAACTGTCTGTACAGTTCATCAGTCTTCACTGGATCCTGGATTTTCATTTTTTTAACAGGTCTTCTCAGCAAGATAGTACATGTGCTTTTCCATTTGATCAGACCAATGATACCAGACAGCTCCCCCCATTTTAAGTGATGTTTCCCAGTTGTTACTGGAAGTAACACTGATGGAGGTAGAAGGAAATACTTGAAAGTTCCCAACCTTTTTTTGTTCAGGCAACTACCTCTGCAGTGGCGAAGAAGGGCACATTCAGTTGAAAATTAGAAGGGAAGGGTGAATATTCTGAGTGTTGCACTCAAGAGATTACTTTGTAAAACATTAGTGATACCAGTTAGACATGGAAAAATTTCTTGTACTCCTTTTTACTTCCAACATGAATGAGACCTCACTGTGTTTTACACTGAAAGAACTGTACACTTTTTTTTTTTTTTTTCCAATGGTAAAAAAAAATCTATTATTTGGGTAAATGATTTTTAAATATGGGATCTCTGGTAGTTCTCTGAGAAACTGAAATTGTGTAGCTGGAGAAAAACCAAAACATTTTTGTGGTGCTTTTGAAGAACCTATTCTGAGAGGCCTCACTTTGCTAATTTGTGGATATATGTCTGATAACAGACAGTTCCTGCTGTGGAGTGTTTATAGTCTAAAGAGCCAAAACAGATACAGAGAGACAAAAGTCACAGAAGTACCAGCTGCACAACATTTGTGGAGATCCTGGTCCCTTGCATCTCCAGACTTCTATGTAGGCACAGACCTAGTACCAGTTGTTCACTAGGACTGACATGTTTTGGAAGTTCAGTTGCTAAACACAATATAGGTCAGTAAATCATGACTGCAATTGTTCAGTGATGATAAAGTCTGTATAGTTTTGAAACTGCAAATTTCTGAATGATTCACCAATGTAAATGGTCTTACCAACGTTCAGTACCTTTGTGGCTCAGGCAGTCAGATGTCTGTAGCAAGGTGTTTCTGAAGGGAACGGATTTTGGAATGGGTCCATCTACCTATCTCATAAAACACCTATTGTAGGCTTACAGATCATAAGTCTGAAAATGCTTTGTGTTCTCCTCTAGGCTTTAGAGGAATATGGGTGTATTGATTTGGCTGTGTTATCTTACCTTCTTTACAAAATGGTAGACTGTATATTTGATTGAAATGACCAATCAAGACGAGTCATATTGTTTGATTGATGTTTCAGTGCTGATGTTCCAGTTTTGGTGCTGTTTGGCCTGGCTTCCTTATCTAAGCAGAGAGGGAAGGTAGTCAGATCTATCTGCACATATCACTGGGACTTAAGTTTTTCCAGTATAGATTGGATGAATCATCTGAAAGTGAGAATTATTCACTGCTCTTCAAGTTCCTCTGCAATATTTGGTTGTTGTAATGAAATAGAGAATGAATTTTTTTTAGCTTCAGTTTGGCTACTTATGTTATTTAAAGATTAAATCAAGACCAAACATTTGCAGAAGTAAATTGAAGATTGAAGGCAGATATTATTATTAGTAATGGATAGCAAAATAGTACCTTCTATAGAAAACTGTGAAAAAACAGTTTGCATTCCCCATCTTTCTAAAAGCTGGGTAGTAGATCCATCTTATCTACCCTTATGTTTCTGAAAGGTAAATGTCTAATCATCTAATGATCTGTAGTCAGTATTTGTACATTCAAAGGATGAGTCCTTCCATTTTGAGATAGGCTGAATCACAGTCTGGAGGTATAACTTCTCAGCCAACAATAGAAGGAGCCTAGACAACAAGAATACATTAGAGTTACATGAGATGGATCCTACTTTATGACTCTCATTGTATGAAATGGCATTTCTCATCTTCCACACATTTAACTGCAGCTGTCAGAGTTGCAGAGATAATTGTCCTCAGGTATGATTTTTCTTCTTCCTGCAAGTGGACCTTAGGACTGTGTTTTTGTCTATCACTATTATAAGCCAGCTGCACCAAAGAAGAGGCAGTGCTAACAACTTAAAGGGAACAGCGAGAGGAAACTGAGGTAGATCTTATAGAATCTACTGTTCTGAGTATCATGTAAAGGACACCACCAAGTTTCTTCTGCTAGTCCCGGGTTTCATGCTGAGAAAACGATGGGGGAAGGTTTCTGTTTAGTTGAGTGTGGGTTGGAGAGTGGGAGCTCTGTCAGAAGGGAGAAAAGGGGTAAGAGAGAAAAGATCCCATAAAAAGAAGCTCAAGAAAGGAGACCAAGCTCGGTGTGCTGAGATTGGACAGAGGACCTAGAGGGAGGGACAGGGAATTGTCAGAAATGGGACACAATGACTGGCATGCATGACTGAAGTTTAAAAAAAGACATATTGAGAGAGAAGATGGGAACAACTGAGCAAGGAGATTCTTCCCACAAGGAATAGGACAAAGAGCTTAGATTTCATGGCTAACAGATACTATTTAAAGAAAATGGGTCTGAGATCAGAGGTTTGTGGAGTGCAGTGTTAGAATAGCAAATAGGTCTGTGAGGAGGAGATAGTAGTTGGGAAGATGAAGCATTTTCAAAATTATGAGGGGAAAGATTGAACGGAAAATATACATTTTAGTGGAAGAAGCAGCAAGTTTGTTCTCATTAAAGCAAATTTCCTCTTTAAAACCTGGGGTGGGATTCAACATGCAAAATTTCCTCTTATCAGCAACTGTCTGTGAACCCTTGATATGCTGTCTGTCATCTTCTGCCCTGAATGTCTTGGGAAATGATAATTTATGGAGGTTACAAGGTGTTTTGTTTGCTTTCAAAGGGTCAGTGGGTTGAATTAAATCACCCATTTCTTATGGCTGCCATATTCATCTCCCCATTTTGCTTTTTCCTTTTGCTTTTTTTTTTTTTTTAATACTATGAAGCTCCACGCAAGTCACTAAATAAAGGAATATTATTTATGTCACAAAATCAGGAATGCCAACATAGAATTTTCTGTGCCTGTCCATTATAGTGCGGTCTTTAATGATATGATCACAGGCATTTGTCCCTTCCTTGTGTGGTGACCTGAAGAAACAGACATGCAGCTGTAATATTTCTCTATCTCTCCCCCACTTTCTTCTTTTATAATAATGGCTAACTTTTGCTTCATTGACAGTGAGGTGGAGGTCTTGGTGATAAAAATTTCTGCATTTCATTAAAATACATAATGAAGAAGACAAAATATCTCTGCTACCACAGAAGGAGATTTTACAGACTGAATTCATATTTAGATAATAAAATAACTGCTAAGAGAGTGGCTTTTTGTAAATGGCCCCAGAAATGAGGAATTCCTCAGTCACAATTCCCCCTTTTTATATACTTTAACCACAAAAGTGCAAATATGTAGGAATTTTTGCAGTGTCATTAATTACATTGAATCTAGAGCTCTTACTACTTGGAGCAACTCAACATAACCAATATAAGTTTCTCTTTTTGTTTCTTGGTATTTGACTTGCATCTTGTTTTCAGAAAGGCAAGCATGTGTGGGTGCTAACAAATAAAATTTATAGATACTGCTTGAAAACAGAAGTGTAAGTAGATTTGATGCTAAATACTCTGAAAATGTGTTCTCTGAAAATGGATTCTCATGCTCTCTAGACTATGCATGTACAGCTAGGGACACTAAGTTGATAGTCTCTGTTGGCAGTGAACAAGACCATCTCTTCACCTTTTGAGAACTGTTGTAAAAAAAACATTTTCATGCTACTAATGAAGCCCTGGAATATTGTAATGAGTACCAGAGAAAGTTCAGGAGGAAATTAATAATCTGTTTGCAGAGGTGGGCTTCAATGAAGCCAGTACATGGAGCAGAGGGGCCATATAGTGAACTCCAAGATGAGAACTAAGTAGTGATAAATTGTTTATGAAACACACACTGTCCACCCTGTGGGTAGTGCTGGATGAAGCTGGGGTCTTGCAGAGAAAAATGACATGTTACCTTGTTGGCATCTTGAAGCAGATGGAAGTTACACATGTGATGATGCATAGGCAACCATAACTTTGTCAAGCCTTTCTCTTGTGGGCTTGATGTTACTTTCAAACTGTCCTTTTTCTTGTGTTATTCATGTTCCAACAGTTCTGTGTGTGCATAGATGTGTAATGCTTCATAAACAGTGCACGATAATTTTGTTTTACACTTGTGGCAAAGATGCATACCCACTCTCAAGTCCTTACAGGTAAACATTAAAATTTGAGATGAGGGAGGATAAATTAATGACCTACTGCTACAGAGCAGGTAGTTGCAGTGGCATAAGGGACTTCTGTGCTCCTTAGATGAATAGCTGGAGGACAGAGTCCTAAGTGATTAAGCACTGGTGGTTGATTTTTCTCCATCCCTCTGTTCAGTGATATTGTTGTTGTGTTCTGTTGCCTAATGATTTAGAAACCTGCTTGCATGCCATTAAAATTTTAATTACTGACTTCTCAGTAACGAGACAACTTGATGGACCATGAGTATTTTATTGGTTTAAGGTGCAATTTTTCCCCAGCTTCCTTTGGGCCCACTCCTCCATTTTTCCTGCCTCCGCTGAAACAAAGAGAGGTCTTGTTGAGAAGTTGAGAAGAAAGCCCTTATATCAGAAGTGAACCTAGCTTCCGATATACAGGTCTGATATTTCTGCAGCCATGCTCCTGGTCTATGAAGATGACAGTGATCACTCTTGGACTTCTATTTACTGTTCTTCATCAAGGCTGTGCCTGTATAGTTTTTCAGTTTGTGATGAAATTTGTGGTCAGCCTGACAAAACAGACTCTGTAGTCAGTCTCCATCTTCATGCCTGCATATAGTTTCATGAGTGGTTGATAAACCTGCTGGTTAAATGAAAGTATTCCTGTGCATTCTGTTCCTCAGTGGTTGAGGGGGATTGTGGAAGACAAATGCATAGTCCTCAACAGAATACTTAATAATTTGCAAGCACTGTGGATGTTTGAATCGTCTTATACTACTGAAGTCCACATAACTTCATCTGATTCTGTTGCACCCCGGTGCTGATTTTTTGTAAGATTTATCCTGGAAACTTGCTCTAGATCACATCCCTATCAGCAGCTCTGCTCAAAATGCAAAAGCTGCTTGGAGTAGAAATGGACCTTCCTGGGAATTGCCTCCAGGGCATGGCTTTCTGTCTTGATTCTCTGGTGTCTGATGAGATGCTGGCTCTGGTCAATGTTTTTTTCTGATGGAATGCTTATTACACCTTGCTTCTTAATACTTTCTGTATGATGTAGAGAAATTACTCTGCAACCTCGATGTTAGAGGATTAGTAATACAGCATCTCTTCTACCTAGCTACTGCCTTTTTCTTGGTAGAAGTCCAGGATAGAAACTCTTGCCTGAGTCAAAAATAGCTTAATCCAATCAGTGAGTTTCAAAGGTATGTAGAATAGATACCAAACTTGCTGCCTACCCTTGATATTATTCAGTGTTGTTTCCTTCAGAAATGAGGCAAAGGAATGTTGTATTATGGGAGGAGAGCCATCCCCCTGAGTACATCCCCCTGCACTATGTGGCATCACAGCATGCATCCTGGAATCCTGGGTTTTGTCCTGTTAACATAAAACATTAATAGGGTACCAAAAATGCTAGGAATCCAAACTTGAGCTTTTTGTTTGCGGTCTTCTTTCCATTTATCCTGAAGTTTATACTTGTAACTGGAGATGCATATGCTATAGTTCAAGCCATGATGTGTTGCCCTGGTTAAAGTTTTATGATATATTATGAGTTAACACATTCTGAGCGTCCCGTGTAGTCTTAAGTATGAGCTAAGCCAGTGAGTTAAAGCACAAGGGAAAGTTAAAATTCAAAGTGTTGTCCAGCTATCTACCTGCATTTTTTGCACTGCCTTTTCTGTAGGGCACCTGCTTGGTTGAGTGTGTTCACTGGCCTTTTGTGAGGTTCTGCCTGTAAGTGCTGGTGAAGACTCATTTGAATGCAAGTTATGAAGAGGGCATTGGAATAGTCTTCAACAAGAGAGGAGTGTGTTTGACTGCTGATGAAAACCCAGGTTTTTGTGGAAAATAGCGCAGGTTAGGAGATCATAAACATATTTTTTACCTCTTTGATGAGAGAATTTGAAGCTCTGTTGCAGACAGTGCAGACAGTAAGAGTGATATATATGATAATAGATGGAATGGGGGGAGGATAGGGGAATACAGGTGAGATAATACACAGATATTAAGCTATTACATAATTTCTTTATGCACTTGTATTTTCTTTTTTTTCAGATGAATTGTGATATACAGTAATTTTTATGTAAACCAAAGGGCAGGGATCTTATGTAGGCCATGATTTGATCCAGTGCACAGAAATTGCTCTGGATGGAGATGTTAAAAATTTTTAAATGTATTGAAGGAAAAGAAAGAAATAGAAAACTTCATGTGTTAGGAAATGTGGACAGATAAATGGTGAAAATGCCAAGAAGTGAATTTGGATTCCTGCTGCTTCCATGATTGGCAGGTAGTTGTAAAAACATAGAGGGATACTGTGCTTTGAAAAGTCAGTGAGCAAATGCAGGCCACGGCACAGAGCTCAGTTCAGCTGTGTCTGAAATTATATAGACACCCCTGATTTGTGCCAGTTAGATTGCTGGTTCAAGGCTTTGGTTAATATCAAAAGTAGTGCATATACTTTGATGTTAACACTCTTTAATGTCCGAGTTTACATCTTTGTTTCCCTGATTTTTGAAGATAAGACCCAAAAGAGAGGGAAGTATGTAGTTCAGTGCAGCTGACAGTGGTAACCTTACTGCTCTGGAAAAGATTTTTTTCTAGTCTTTAGAAAGGAGTTGCAACAAGCAAGCCCAATATATATTCTGCTGTGAGAAGGCTGTGGACTGTCAGTCTTTTTGCCATGAAAAAACTGCAATTTCTAATGGGAATTTCTTCTTTAAAGCTAGCTGGTTTTGATGTTACAACTCTAGTGCATGAAATGGCTAATTGAATTTTATAGGACAAATGTGTTAAATCTCATATCCTCTGCAAGGAGAATGTGTTAATACAACAGATGATTGTGGCACAGTTGACAACGTAGTCATGAATAACTGTAGAAGTACTTGGAGGTTTATAAGCTGTAAGTTGTCTTCTAGTTTTCATTTTGCAAGAGTTATGGTAAACTGGTTATGAACAATGAGATTACCATAGAAGTAATTTTCTTAATTTGATGAATTTGACAGCGTAATGTGGGAGGTATCTGTATTGTGGTTTCAAAAGGCTATGGTTTATAAAGGAAAAACAAGAATTCTTGTTGGTGCCAGTAAGGTAGAACTTCTGTCCTGCACTGGGGAAAAATGAACATAGTTACTATTTGGAGAAAAAGCTTCTTTGACTATTTAGCAACCTGCTGAGATGCTGGTAAATTAGGTGCACTTATTCAATAATTCAGGATGTTTATTAAAAGCCATAATTCAGCACTTAAGGTAGTTGGTTCAAAGAGGGAAATGCAGAGTGTTTTGGATGAGATTTCTCTGCTACTGGAAGAATAACAAAGGGTCTGGATGGGTAAGCCTCCTGAATTCAGGGCAGTAACACCTTAAAGGCTGATTTATTAGTTTTCTTCTGGTTTTATGTGTTTTTGTGGTTTCTTTTTTTTTGGTCTTTTTTTTCCTTGCCTTCAGGGGGACATGATAAGCAGTTATTAGTCAACAGTTATGTATTTGTGGACAAGCTGTGCAAGTTGTGAACAAGCATTTGACGTAATAGAAATGGGAGGGCACGCTCTGTTTTTTCAGAATTGGAACTTTTAATATGCAGGGTGTTTTGTAGAGCAACTTTGGGCTAACTCTTCAACACACTTTGCCTTCAAATCTAAGTGGATGTTTTTGTATATAAATTAAATGGACCTTGAATCCTTCTATCACACTGTGCTTATTTGCTGTATAAAATTCTTTTTTCTCTTATGAAATCAGTTATCAGTATTTTACACATTTGGTGAGTGAAGAAGACAAAGTTGTGCTGGCTACAGTTCTGCATTCCTCTGCAGCACACAGAAGTCATGGAACTGATTATACTGCTGGGTATTGCATGGTGAATTTTTTTTTCTCTTTTGCTTTGTATATAGCCAAATGAACTTTGCTGGTGATTCCCTTTTCCTTCCTGAGCCTTCCTTCCATACAAATCATGCTTATTTTATGTTTTTGAGGGATGAAACTTAGTTTATTTTTATTTGAAGTGGATGTTGCCTGAGAATGTAGGTAGCCAAGAATACAAATGAAAAAAATTATAAGGAAACACTGAAATCTCCTTCTCCCAGATTGTGCATAGGTGAAGCTAGCAAAACCTGATTAACAATTTAAGAATGCCCTTTTTGAGCTCGCATGGCTGCTGTAGTAGGAGGAGAGTGGTGTTTTAAATTGTTCTGCCGTTTTCTTTGTGAAAATAGATTTTTTTCTAAGCTGGCTGTCTTTATGATCTCAGGGGCCCATTGTATTTTGATAAATGGAAATATACAATATTGCTTAAGGAAGTTATAAGCACCTAAGTACATGTATACCATTAATCAGTAAAAGCTTGAGGCCCATATTCCACTGTCTTTTAAAATCTGTTATCCAGCATTAAGGTCAGAAAGACAAATGCGTAAGTAATCAAAAAGGCAAAGTCTCAAAACCAGTTCTGCTCATCCCTGAAACTCAAAAGAAAACATTAACCATCAACTTGTTTTCATCCATAAAGTGATCTGGTTGGCATTCAGTTCCTCCCCCTTTGGGGTTGTGTTGAGAAGCTGGAAAAAGCTGGTGAGTCTCATCTTTCTTGCCTTTTCTCAAATGTAGCAGGCAGGGCTGGCAGGCCCTACCAGAGGCTGGAAAGCCTGGCCAGAAGTGTGCAGTGGAAGTGACAAAGGGAGGAGAGTAGGCCAGTGAGTGGTAGTCAGTTGTCTTAATTCTCCAACTCCATGCTTCCAAACATCCAAAGCTTTTGAGAGGATTCCATCCCCTAGGTGAAGTGAGGGGAAATCGTGATATGAAGAATTTGCTTGCAGGCTCTCCAATCTCCATCCCTCCTTGCCCATTCACATGCAGCCATTTTGGGACCGAGGCTGCTTGCTGTGGCTGTTGGCAGTATTTTTGTTGGCTGGAATTTGAAGGCAGGAGCTATGAGAGTATGGCAGCATGCACCTCTGCCAGAGCTTGTACGTCCTCTAAAGTGGAGAAAACTGAGAAGAAAATGAGCAGAGGCTTGAAAAAATAGATTGGTCTTTGGGAAGGTCAAGATCTTCTTAATGCTTAAAGAGAGTTTTTTCTTTTGTAAGCAGTGTCTGCAGGCAGGGAAGAAAGCTCCTAAGCTATAACTTGAGAGGAAAACAGGCCAGGTTTGGGGCCTTCAGAATATATTAATGGCAGAGAAGCGGTGTTGATAAAAGGAATATTTCACAATATCTGTGGATTAGTGGCTCTGGTGTTTTAAACTATTGCACTGATGTCCACAAGATCATACAAAGCATTAAATTGCTTGGGGTACAGGGCTTGAGAGTTTTTCTTTGTTTGAAAACATGCTTTGCTGTAAACCTTATGACTGTTTTGCAGCATTCTTCTGAATTATTTAGACTACTGATGAGGACTGTAAAAAGTCTCATTTCTACATTCAGGTATCTAGCCTGCCTGTGTGGACACTTATTTGCAGACATCATGTATCATGCATCTGCAGTTGGTTGGATTTTATGAAATATCAGGTGGAGCTAAATTTGTGGGTGCCTGTGACCACACTTCTGTGTGTAGGAGTATATACACATCTGTGCAGAGAAATGTATATGGCATTCAAATTTTGCCCTTAGAAAACTTTGGTGAAATCATTGTCCTGAGATTGCAGCCACTGCAAATCAGGGCAGAGTAACCCATAACATATTTTTAAACAACTGGTATTTTTTCAGAGACCAGAAGTACCGGGAAATAATGGAAACAAAATCTTACTGTAACTGTGCAGAAGAATGCAGCAATAAATAAATTTCGCAACTGAGTAGGTGATATCTGCCATCTAAACTGAAGGGTTGCCTGGGTTGTTGCAAACCACTTAGTGATTTGCTAATGATTCCATTTAGCAGTTTGAACCCACCAAAGGAAAAAGGGAAGAAATATAATTCTTATCATATGCAACACCATAAATAAGTGGTTTTTTTATTCTCTCTAGGCTAAGGTGTCTGTGCTGTAGATGGTACAAAAGGAGATGGTGCACCAAAGGGTTTATAACTCTTCTTTCACTCTTGTGGCTTTTAAGCATGGCTAATCAAATTTATATAAAGCTTCAAACAGCTTTAAGGCCTGGTCTTGCTGCTGGCTCGGTAGAAAGTGACAGCACAGAATATGTCCCCCAGTGTCTGAGTGAAAGGAGGCAGTTACACACAGATAGGCATAAACGTGCTATTAGATGGTTGAGAAATATATCCCCCCCCAAAACCCTCCTGGGAAT
The DNA here is from genome assembly GCA_013400315.1 of Bombycilla garrulus. Taxonomy (NCBI): domain Eukaryota; kingdom Metazoa; phylum Chordata; class Aves; order Passeriformes; family Bombycillidae; genus Bombycilla; species Bombycilla garrulus. The sequence continues at coordinate 723,939 of VXBU01015071.1, read as the reverse complement.
TTATTGTAGTGCCTTTGATGTAACTAATTAGCCTGCTCAAAGTAAGCAATGACTAACAGTCTAATAACTGGCTAATGGAAAGAACTTCATAATGTTTTTAAATCAGGAACCTTTTGAGAGTTTTACAATAGGCTGAGGAGCTTTTTCCTTCTGAGAAATAGTTGCCAAAGGTCAGATCCTGATGTCTGTTGTTGTCTTTCAATTATATTTGACTCTCTTGGCTCTTTGAACAGTCTAGATGTTGGAGAAGTGCAATGATCCTGGAGATATTCTGAAAATGCAAAGCTTGAGCAAATGTTCTAGTTTGCTGAGGCTGTCACACAGTAATCTGCAGTCTTTGCTGAATTTTGTAAGGTAGAACAGTTTTCTGAAAGGGGAAATGAAAAAGTAAGTTTGTTCTTGAAAGAAATATTTTTTCTCATTTGAATTCTGCAGTCCTCAAGTAGCAAAATTGAAACATAAAATTTATTATACCAAGAAAGGCAAATGCTTTTGACTGCCTTCTAGTTCTGCAAATTTAAAAAGATAAATGACAGGGTACATGTTAATTTTGCCAATTAATTCTACCTCCAAATGTCTTCTGCATTACGGCTTCCTTTTTTTTCTTGTCCATTGGAACTACAAAGCACTAGTTCTACTAAGAGCTCCTTTCTCGTCAAGTAATGATACAGCATTTCCATGTGCTAACCAACATCTTCAGTGCATTTTTCAGACAGGCTGTTTGTGCCCCATGGTTGGAGCATTTCTGATGCTCAACATGAATCCTTCTTGCTCTACTTGCACAAGTAGTTTCACTGAATTCCCAGAATTTCAGTGTGAGTAAAGCGAGTAAAATTTAGGCCTTGTAGGCCCCAGGAAGGTAAATTTAAAATCTTGCCACCTGCTTGGTACCTAGGTGTGGGGTTTAGTGTTTCTCCTGCTGCAGTCAATGTCGTCACTAACACCTAAACCAGAGGGCTGGGGGCTGCACTCTCCAGCGGTGTTAAGTATCACCGCAATAATCCACTGTCGCCATGGGAGAAACATGTAGCCCTGAACTTGGGAAGGAAGAAAATGGTTTTCAGCTGTTTTGATTTAAATTGTTTGTTTTTGTTATTTTAAAGCCTGTGTGGAAATGGGCTGGGAGCTTGTTCTGAAGTGAGGCTCCCACTTCTTTGGAGGTTGACCTTGCAAGTTGCTGAGAATTAGTCTGTCCATTAGCTTCCCAGAGACTCTCAGCCCTGCAGCTTGGGGCTGTGGCTGGGCACTGCACGTGTTCAGGCTCCATGTCTTGGCTGGTTGGTGCCTCAGCTGGGCAGCTTGAGGCAAACTTGGCCAACAGGATACTGCGGGAATCTGGTTCACAGCAAGGAACTTCAGCAGCTTGTTCTGAAGTCATTGAAGAGAAGTGGGATGGCTCAAGTGTCAGGTCAGTAACTTCAGCCATGTGCCTAAATGTTAATTCTTTTTTTTAACCACGTCCTGCACGATCAGCTAGATGCAGGATCATATGTAAGGCAGCCCAGCCCTGCCTCCTGCCCTTTTTGTCCACCGTCTGAGGCTGTGTCCTGGGACTGACAAGGAAGTTTCCACAGCACTCTGCCTTTGTGTGTAGGTAGCTGTGTCTACAGCTACCTCTTGTGTTTCTTCAGTAGGATTTTTTCAGCTTATATGAGATTTTTATCATTTCCCTATAGATCTGATGAAGTGATTTGTAGATGAAGACTTCACAACTGAGAATGTGAATGCAGTCCCCTGCTCAGCTCACAGCTATTGAATACAATAGGTGTTTGCTTGTATAAAATTCTAGAGGTGATTTTATTTTACATAATTTCCTATATGTCTGTTCAGCTTCAGCCAGTTGGTTTTAGTTGAGAGTGGGGAGGTAACAAGCACTGTAAATTCATCTGGATTGAGATAAATTGAGATAAAGACATTGCTACTAACAAGGCTCTCTCTGATTTAGGGGTCTGAGAAAGTTTACCTGAACTTTTCAAGCTGCTTCATGCCATTCTCAGGTTCCCCATCAGTCTTGGGGAAGAGTTACACATTTGGAAAGGGCTGTGAGCAATGTTCTCCTGATAAGAATGCACTGCTAGTTTAGTGTAGAGCAGTGTGAACTCTGTACAGGCCCAGTGGGAACTCTGTCATTGACTCAGAGGAGTGCATGATCAGGCTCTGTTTCCAAAGTCAGAGGCACTGTATCGATGCACTGTTCTGTCCGCCTCTGTACTGTCAAAAAAGGAACTGAACCAAGCTGTGCAGCAGATGCAGCAAAAATGTGTCATTTGAGGAAAATAAGTGTGCATTGAGTATTATGTAGGTATTGTAGGGGTTGGGTCCCCTTTCTCCCTCCTTGATAAATCCTTTCTTATTCAAGTGAAAGCCAAAGTTGACAACAAAAGAATAGAACATGTTTTTCAAAATAAACAAAACCACAAAAGAGCTGTGTATTCATATTCCAAAGATCACAAATCAGTTTTTGGAAAATACTGTGTGTAGGATAAAGAAAAATAACTAAGCTAAAAATCCATTGCAAGTGGGAATAGCAAACTACATTTTCAGTGGTAAGTTCAGATAATGTACATTATTTATAAGCACAAAAGTCTTGTGTAAGGTATGCTTAAGCATTGCAAATAAAGTGAGTACAGTATTGTTATCTAGCAGATTTTGTAGCCTCTTGTGTGATTGAAATCTATTTTTAAAACCAATTATGAGCATCGTGTTTCATATCAGTGTTAGTGTTTCCAGAGTGCTTCCTGTGCAATTGCTCCAAATGCAGGAAAATAAACTTGCGACCAAGGGTGTCCAATTTAAACTCCTGTACTCACCCAATCCAAAATTCTGCTTACAAACATACACTGTTTTTAAAGGCAGGCACAATTCTACAGATCTGTTTCCTCCCATGTTGCTCTTAAGGTGGTCATAGAGTAGTGAAAAGTGTGTGTATGCAAGAAGGTGCAGGTACAGATGTCCTAATGAGCCTGGCAATTGCTCTATTGCATCATTTCAAGGAAGAAAATATCAGGCGTCAAAAACTTGGACTTTCTTAAATGGGAAGGAAATTGCTTTCTTACTTAGGTATCTGTTATGTTAAGAATCTAAGTAGTCAATCTTTTTTACATTCCACCTTCCCCCTTCCTTCTGGCTCACAGCATCTAAAATGCTACTTTTCTGGGAAAGACTGATATTCTGATTTCAGTTTTGTAATTTAATGATGGAGAGTTTCCTTAGTAAACCAAATTTAGAGTCCTAGAATGCTTATCTTATATCCAGACCTTGAACATAAAAGGCATTTTATACCAGCAATTGTTCATTTAATGAGCAATTGCAGAGTGCAGGACGGTTAAGGGATTGAGCTATATGCACCATTATTGCAAGAAGTATTCTGAAATACCAGAAATAGGACGTAAGCTCTGATCAGGGGGACTGTGAGCACAATTACCTTCTTTTCAAATCCTTCTGTGACACTGCGGGAGGAAAAAGGACTTTGAAACTTGAAAGGAAAGAGCTTGCTTTCAACCTCAAAAGCTAGGAGGAAAGGGCTCTGAAATTTGCTCAGTATTCCCAATTCACCATTAGCCTGTTTCTTCCTTTAGCCTCAAGGCATTCTCCGCTTTTTGAAAAGATGTTAAGAAATTCAGTCACAATAGAGAGCCTAGTTTTGAACATGTTTCACTCGGTCCATTGAGGTCTGGTCTTCAGCCTTTGTGTGGGGTGAATTGAGCTGAGCAGCAATCTGGTTGGGGAGAGGTGAATGAGCAGTCTCTGTGCAGTCACAAATTCTGGCAAAGAAAAGATTACCCTTTCCTTTATTTTACAATATGCATTCCTGTACAATCCTGCTAGTGGCAATATGCAGAGCCGAGCTTGTGCTTAGGTCAATATGGAGCACTTGGTTTATAGCAACTCTTGTTAAGTTTGTCTTGTAATTGAAGCTGCTGTTGACCTTGCTTGGAGACCATTTGTAAAACCGTTTATTTAGCATAAACTGAAATAATAAACCCTCCTTCTCTTAGGCTGATTGTGATAGGGTGACATTAGTTTGATTTAATGATTAGCCGCCTGACCCCTCAGCTAGAGAGAGCCGCTTGAATAGGGAGAGTTCACTAGGAAGCACACAGGAAGAATACTAATGAGCTTGTTAAATTTAGCATGGCACCAACCACTTTTAANGGGGAAGAAGGGAGAGAGAGGAAAAGAGGGAGGAATGCCCATGTCCTGGAAGCCAGAGAATTTTGGTGAAGAGAAGAGCTTAGAGGGAACATCAGCCAGGGTCTCTTGGACTGAGTTGTAAGTACCTTGTTTTTCTCTTACTCAGCTGAAGTGCTGTCAGATCTCTCATGAGATAGTAATGCTTTCTGGAAGTTGCAAGCAGAAATATGGTGATGGAACTTTAATATATAAAGAGATTTAACTGGGCTGGTGTTGTCTTGTTTAAGCAGGGGTGTCTCTGAAGTGTATTGGGATTGACTTTTAGTGTGATCTATCAATAGATTTCAACTTCTTTTTCGTTTGCTGACTTTAGGTGGTTTAAAGTAAAATAGCTTCTACTTTGTCTTGGTTTATGGTAAAAAAAGGCAAAAAAAGTTCAACAAAGAAAGTTTAAAGGATTTTTGTGTTAGGTTTTGGCTTGTGCTGATTTTTTAAAAACTTTCTGAGTAAATTAGCTGTGCAATTAAAAGTGTATTTATTCAGGCATGCTGTCCCAGTGTGAGTTTTTTGAGGAAGCTTTTTGATTAAGTGAGAGGTGCTCCATTAAGTGAGGTGCTCAGCACTTGTAATAAATTGGCTTCTGATCAAAATAGCAGGACTAAATCAGGTATTTCTCAGTGCATGTGAGAATCCTGGATTAAAGTGATCATTCAAGACTGGGGACTTCTAACATGTGTCTCTGGCTATTGGCTCGTTAAGTCAGAGAAAAGGGTGTGTGTGAAGAAAGAGAAGCTTATGCAGATTGCTCTTGGGCATGATTCTTTTTTCTTTTCTTATTTAACCCTTCACTCTTACACTGGCTAAAGGTGGGAGGAATTATACTGGAGTTGGTGGGCTGCCACGCACTTCATCTTTCACTGGCATTTGTCTCTCTGCAACATTTTAATAAATCAAATGTTTCTTTTGGCCCTAAAGCTGGTCACTTCTAAAACGTGAGCAGAGCAGTAATAGAACAGTTCTTGCATATTTGGCTGTAAAACCCCTTTGGCAGATGCTGCTGGAGAAGTGGGCTGTTTGCTTACATGTTTGCTTTAGAATCCCACTTGTTGCCATGGTGGACAGCGTGTTTCTGTCAATAATTTGGCCTGGCGCGCCTTGTCCGCACTTACTCTTGAAGCTTTATTGAACGCTTCAGTTGAACCAGAACAAGATTAGACAGCTTTCCCCTTTTGGCACACTGGAGTGGCTCGCCTGCCGTGAGAGTCGGCAGCATTGCTGCAAGAGGAGTTTCCTGCTCGGTGCCGGGGGAGCTCCTGCAAACTGCTTGGCTCTTAGTGTCCTGGAGCGTGGGTGCTGTCAGATTTCTCATCGGTCCCCTATCACAGGCAACCCAGTGGTGTGAAGTCAGTGCTTAGCGAGCTGTTTGGCTGATGAATAAGCCTTATTATTATTGCAAAAATGCCATTATGTTTAGTCAAATACTTCTGGGGCAATTTTTTGTGGCAGAAAACATACAAAAACTTTTGATTTGTAATGGCACATGGCTATAACTTTGTAGTGGGGAGAGAGATTGTTGATGTAGAAGGAAAAATAGTTTTGTTTTCTTTTTTTTCTCTAGTAACCAAAAAAGGGAAAAGCTTGTTGAAACAAACTATATTTTTCCTTTAATTTCTAAGTTACTGAAAGTAGGTCTTGAATTTCATTCAGCAATTTGAAAAATCAGCCTTTTCCATAACAGTCACTGATTTATGACGCGTGCATGTTTTGGGAAGAAAAGTATGAAATGGAGCCTGCAGACAGATGTCAGCTTCTTGTTGTATCCCAGGATGGCAGTTTTAACAAATATTATCTTTATATGGAAGAGTAAAAGAATTGAAATTTTATCTGATCATCTGAGTGATTATATAGCCCCAAAAATCACTCTAGCTTTCTTCTTTCTGAACTCTTGTAGCACTGGTTAGCTTGCTCTACTTAAGAGTCTGTCAGAATTTCAAATGGAGTGTAATACCCTGTTTTTATAGTAGTTTACATCTCATCAGTGAAAGTTCACTCTAGGTTGACATTTAATGTTAGACTGTGGCTAAAGAGAAACCTGATGGAAAATATATCTTTGGGGTGTTTTTTGGTTTTATTTTTTTAGTTATACAAGTGGGTTTCTAGAAACCTCATATAAGTTTTAAAGTTTTAGTTCCTTATTTGCAGTTCTCTAACTAAAACCAGCTTCAGTGTAAAAAGTTGAAACCTTAAACCCTGCTAATCCAGAGCAGGGACCCATGCCTGTGTATATTAATAAAAAGTAGAAAAGGGCAAAGGGTTTAAACTCTGTAATGTTGTTGTCTATTTATATTAACTCTTTCTCCTCAGACCCAACCCTGGAGAAGCTCTGTATGTAGAATTACTGTCTGTAAAAAGAATTCCATCCCTGGAAGATGCTGATAAGTCAGCAAACCCTGGTTGCTGACTGTAATACTTGGAGATAGAAAAATAATTAAGTGCTCAATAGGCTATGCTGTTGAGTTTTTGTGTTGTTGCTACTTGGGGGAGAGGGGCAGGGAAAAAACTGGTTAGCGTTTCATTCAAAGCAATGGTATAGCTAGTTTATGCATATAATGGCCAGGTATCTGTATGTACAGAGCCTGTTTCTAATCTAATTCATATAAAGGCACACAGGTTGAGTTACGCTGGTGTCAGTCTTGCTGAAAGTAGTCACTTGGTGAATTGCTGGCTGCTGCTTTTGCTGTGTGAACAAGTACACCAGGGAAAGGTACAAGTGAAAACTTAGCCCTGACCTCAAATCTTTGACAACTGAAGTGCAGTCTTGGCACTGGTGTCAATCATTCTTCTTTGCATGTGGATTTAGAATAAGAGCAGTTTAGTTTTATTTCCTAAGGGTGTTTTCATTTCCTTTTCTAGTTACCATTTTTGTGTCCAGCACTTAATAATTTGAGATTCCTTGTGTACTTCTAGAACTGCAGGGCAACTTTTGAAATGAAGAAGCTTTATCAGTACTCCTTCAAGAGGTATTGATGTGCACTTGCACGTGCAGCATGGTTGATGGAAAAAGATTGTACCTGGAGCATTGGTATTGGCCGAGAATTACAGCCAGCAAGAAATCATGCTTGTTTAGAGAAACATCTCTATTTTAAGCAAATAATGCAACTGAAGGAGAGCATTTAGAGACTTATGTACCTAGCAAAGCCCCTCTGCCACATGGCGTGTGTGAAATGTACCTAGGAAGACACTTCTTGATTTTTAAGGAACAGAACCATTTAGTCTGGTTTTTGAAGGGTGTGTGTAGTCTCTAGGGGTTAAAATTCTTGTGGGAGCAGTGGGTTGTTTTAGCACCTAGTCCTGAAGCTGTCTGCTAGGAAGCCTGGAAGAGCCATGGTCAGGAGGTTCTTTTCCCCTTACAAGTGGTACCACAGGCCTAGAGGCTTACTCCAAACTAGGGCTTGAGTTTGACCCTCTTAGTTATTATTATTTTTCTTTCCTCTTGTTCATTAAGAGTTTGTGGCTTCATTTTTGTGGATATGGGAAAAGAGGTGGGGGGAGTGTATGCAGCCATCCTGCATGGAAGTGGCACTGAAGTAGTGACACTGTCAGAGCAGGTGGCCTTGCTTGTGCCTGCCTGTTACTGCTGGTCCTGTATCTTGAGCAGTTCCCATTTTGTTGTTGCCCACCTTCGTTCTGATCACTGCTGACTGCCCTGCAAGGTTTAAGTCCCTCACACAGGCGAACCCCAGTGACCTGGGGCTGGGCTGCAGAGCTGTGGTTGGTGGCTGGGCTTGATTTAGGCCCAGCTGGTGGGGTTCATCTTCTCCTCTGTGTGACAAATCATGTCATGACTCCCCATCAGGGAGCTCCCAGCTTCCTTGTCCCAGAGGCAGGGAAACAGCAAGCCTCTGTCTGCTCCTGCACAATTGATAGCCCTGCTGGTGGGAGCATCAGTGCATGGGTGACGGTGATCTACTGCTCTGCTGCTGCTGGCTCTAAGCGGGCAAGCGTCCCCAGGCCATCCCTCACAGCCACACAGGCACCTCCTGTCACAAACTTACACCGAGAGGAGGAGGAGGGCAGCGGGGGGAGAACTTTTCTTTATTGTATTTGCTATAAATGGGCTAAAAGTGTGTGTCTCTCTTTTTTCTTCCCTTCTCTCTTTCTTCTCCCTCGTTTTTTTGCAGAGGATGAAAGTCCTGGGCAGACCTATCACAGAGAGAGAAGGAACGCGATCACAATGCAGCCGCAGGGTGGGCAAGGCCTTGGCAAGATCAGTGAAGAGCCTTCCACGTCGAGTGAGGAAAGGGCCTCATTAATCAAGAAGGAGATCCATGGATCTATATCGCACCTTCCCGAACCTTCCGTACCTTACCGCGGGACGCTCTTTACCATGGATCCCCGGAACGGTTACATGGACCCTCACTACCGTGAGTATTGATTGCTGGCTCATTTGGGGATGCAAAGTTGGAAGGCTGTCAAATTGAATGTGATTTTGTCACTTTGCATCTTTCCCCAGGGAGAGCTGCTTTATCTGGAGGGAGTGGTGTTTTTGGTAAATGTAGTCTCTTTTTTTTCCTGAAGTTAAAACCCAGTTGCATTGCAGCTAGAAATTATTGCAGGCCTCTGCAAAACGACTTCCACAGGGCATCTCATGTGTTGCTAATCCTCCTCAGCCATCCAGGGTTGTGTTTTGCTCCACCTCCTTAATACATGAAGAAAAACGGGCCTCATTATAGAAAGCAGAAAAGGAAAATGAAACAGGCCTTAAAAATCCCTCTTTTAAAACAATGTTAAAGTATGTTATTGAGGGGAAGAAGGACTGTGCCCTGTACACTGAGAATTTTGGGAATTGGAAGGCTTATTTTTGTGCTTTGGGACTCTGTTTTATTTTGGAGGGTTTTTTTTAGACATTCACAAGTGTGTTTGAGAATTCAGGCTTGATGGAGTGGTTTTGCAATTTTCTTTCCCAGCTATAGTTCCCTGAAGTTGTAAGGGGGAGAAAAAAAGGCAAATGGTTTCAACTTCTGAATTCTTGCTCAGGCATTAATAAAAAAAGTAAGAAATTAACTGACACTTGAACACAGATGTGGAGTGGATTTCTCCACAGGCGAAGTATGAAGGAGTTAAGCAATTTTTTTTTTCATCTGTTTCTAGTTTACAAAAAAAAAAAAAAGAGGAAAAAGATCATTTAGTTGTGTAGTAATGAAGTACATCTTGAGGTGTCAAGGCTTGTGCCTTTTGATTATAGATTTATCACCCAGTCAGGATACAGATTTGCCATTTAACCTTTTCAGTCTCCAATTCCAGATGATAGGCTTAAGACCCACAAAGAGAGAGCCGTCTGCATTGGTTTTCCTTTTTTTTAAACATCATTCAGAAATTTTAGTGTTTTAAGGCAAAAGGTCATTAGCCAGACGACTGATTAGTGAGGACAGCTGATTAGTGCATGTTTTTTTGCTAAAGAAAGTGCCAGGGATAAAAGCTAATTTTATCCCTTCATTAGTTGGGCTAGCAGCAAAGGGGAATGTTCACTCATCAGGGTGCAGATCAAAGTATGTCTTGCACAACCTTAAGTCTCACCAACCTCCTTTAGAAAAAAAAAAATAGAACCTGATTGTTAATAAGGATGGAGGTATTATGAGAAAATTAACACTTGTTGTCTGTATGGTTTAGATCAGTATTTAGGGGAAAAGTTTGCAGTTAAGCTTGGGAGCTCTTTTTCAGTGTAGTGAGTTGGTTTCTGTACACCCTTCTCTCCTGCTCTCATACAGACCTGATCAAACTGTCTGGGGAAGTTACTCATCTCCCTGTGGAGGAGCGTGTGCTGCAGCACACCAGCAGCAGACTCCTGCCAGGGACACGTGAATGTGCAGTGCAAATGGCCACTCGTGAGCAGCAGTGCATACAAGTATTACCTCGGGGGTTGGAGACACCATTTCTAGCTTCTGCTTAACAAATCCCGAAGTCTAGCTTCAAAGAAACCCAACAAACAGGTCTTATTGGGGAAGCAAAGTAGCTTCTCTGTTTGTAGGCAGAACAGCTGGGGAGAAATGGAACATGTGACAAAAACAACCCTCAACAAACAACAAACCTTATGCTGAATTTAGTCCTTTAGATTGCCATTCTGACCATCTGACCAGCTGCCAGCTCACCCCTTAAATCTTGTTCAAAGTGTTACTGAAATTACTGAAGGTTCAGACAGAAGAAGATCTGGTCAGTCAGGATGTGTCTCAGTGGTTTGCAATGAGTTTATTTTGGTTTATTTTCTCAAATTCACCTTTTGACAAGAGTTGTCAAGATTTAATGAAGCTATTGTGTCTGCTGTATTGCAAGCATTAATGCTAGCTGGTTAGGCTGTGTTGACTACTAGAAAAACATTGATGTCAGAAGCTGATAGAACACCAGAAGTTACCCACCGTACGACAGGAGAGAAACAGGAGATGAGTTAATTTTAAATGAGCAGTAAGATCTTAAAGCAGAAATCTAAGTCAGAAAGCATCAGATGGACAGACTTGCTTCCCTCTCTTGTAATGAGCAGTACATTTGTATTCACTGATTTATAAAGTCCCTCAAGCTATTAATGTCATAAAAAGAGCCATCATGCTTTTATTTACTTTTAATACCTATAATACAGAGAGACAACTAAAAAGACAAATGTCTAGTTAGATTTATAGGAAAGCAGACAGTCTTACTGAAATTTTCATAGTAGTTACATCATTTATATTTGCAAGATATGCTTTCATCAGAGTGGTGACTATATTCAGACTGACACTTTTAGTGGTCCATATGAAGGAGGCTGACTAATGTAAACTGTAGCAACAGGTAAAGAACCAGAGAGGCTATTGTTTTCCTTCCCTAATTTCTTGCCAGTTTTGCTGGGCATATGAATAGAAAGTATTTTAATTCAACATAGTCAGATGTGTAAACACTCACAGTAATTTCTCAGTTTCCCTGTGGTTGGAAAATATAGACTTTTCAAGATGCCTAATTTGTACTTCTGTTTATACCCACTTTGTATTTAAAAGTGTGGGCAGGCTTCCTGTAACACAGGAAAAGGGAAAATAATTTTTTTGAAGACAGACATCTGTATATTTTTATGGCAAAAAAAGAGAACCAGTGTTTAAGTCAGTTGTGTGTGGAACGCATGTCCCTTCCATGAGCTGCAGTTATTAGAAACAACTTGAGTGCTTTGCATTTTTACATGTAAATATGTATGTTTCTGTTTGTGCATTGCAGGATTTTTGTTTAGTTTTCATTTTTTTTTCTAATTAAAGTGACTGATGTTGTGAATGTTGGTAATAATAGTTACTATAAATGTGGAATAAATCCCTCACTGAGGGGGAGTTTGCTCTCCTGCAGAGTGTGGGTGGGGATAATGGTTGTGTTTCAAGTGAACCAGCTTTTCAAACAGCTGGGATGTAACGTGCTATGGAGCTGACGGCCCTTCTGTACTGCCAGAGAGCCCCTCAACCCATTTTTACAACTGAGACTGTGAATGCAGTCCCATGCTCAGCTCATAGCGTTCTATCTTCCAACAGATTGAAGGGAAAACATAGGCCTAAACCAAAAGTTTTTCTTTTCTGTCTTTTTTGTTATGGATTTCTTAACCACTATGTAAACACAGATCACAAAGGAAGAGGGGGATGCTGTTTTTGTTTGTTTAACTTTTAATTAATTTTTTTTTTCTTTAAAAAGACTTTAGGACTGATCACAGAAGTGCTGGAGTTAGCTCCTTTTCTTTGTTGAGGAGAGCAGAGTTACTGACCTTAATCACAGTGTTTCTTAAAAGGATTTAAAATCCTGACTTTCTCAAACACTAATTCCAGTGGTAGCTGGATCCCCTTGTTAATGTAAATTCCGTCTCTAGAGCTGGGACTGAGGCAGGGAAGGTGGGGATAGCAACTTTGCTTTGTTATTCTCTTCCAGAATTTTAATTTTCATGTAGATTTATGGCAATACTAAGACTGCCTGTCTCACAAGTCATTCCTCATGGAAAAAATGAATCATTCCTGATGTAAACACTTTGATTTAAAACACACTGTTGATATTCTTTCCTGGGTTACACAGCTCGTCTGAAAGAATTGTTAGTACCTAATTAGCAAAACCTGAAGAATTAGCTTTAGTAAAAAGCAGTGACAGATCACTTGGCTCTGATCCAAAAATTTACATATACAGGAATGTGTGGCCCTTGCAGGATTCTCTTTGCGGTAAATCACTTCATCTCTAAGCGGTTGCACTAGCTAAAAGCACCAACTCACTCCTTTTTTTTTTTCCTTTTCCTTTCCTTTTTTTCCCCTCTTCTTACCGAGGATTTATTTTGCTGGTTTTGAAGCTTCTTTATCTATCTGGGGAAGTGGGAACTGCTTATTGCACATTTCATAGGATTAGCCCTCCAAAGGTATTGATTGCCCTCAGTTCCCACTGACTGTTCTTGGGCTTAGCTTTGTAAGGACTGGACCTTGCATAAGTGCCCAAGTTAGATTACCCAGTGTTAGTGTCACCTCAAAATCAATTTGCAACGTGAAGGAAAGATGCCACCAAGGAAAATACAATGCTGGTTCACTAAGTGCACATACTCATTTACTAGTTTTAATTTCTGTTGACAAGAATTCCCCTTCCTTCATATTCCTGTAGGAAAGGAAAAGGGAGTGTGAGGAATAAAAAAGGGGGAATTGGATTCTGTTTCTAAAAATGCAAACTGTTAACTGGAATCACTGTTTTAAAATGCAGTAACTGGAAAGCAGTGACTGTTCATGGCAGTGAGTCTTGAACCACAGTGGCCAGCAGTGCGTGGCATATTTGTCAGTGAGAGCAGCCCAGGTCACCACCAGCAGATGGGCTCATGGAAAGGGCCTACAGAGGGGTAGGTGGTGGCCTCCCTTGTCATCTCCCTGGCATAATTTGGGACTCAGGAGAGACAACTGAGACACTTCTGGATAGCCCCATAGCAGGCACTTTTCTTATCTCACCTCAGGTTTCCCAATGTCTTTCGGTGACAGGAGACCAGGACAGCTTTTTTGTAGAGAGTTTCTACCAGGCCTTCTTGAGCAGTGGTAGGAGAATGTCAGTGGAGAATCCTTTTGAGATTTAGGGTCAGAGTCTTTAAATACATTTAGGTGCTCTTCAATTTCAAACCGAAATTTGGCCTCTGAGAATCTGGATCCTACTTCAACTCTGCAGCATTTTGCAGGGAAGAGGCTTAAGCACTCTAGTAACAAAACTCTCTACTGACAGTGATTTATGGGGTGGTTTCCAAATGCTGTCAAGTAGGAGTAGTTGAAAAAAGTAAAATCTAAAGCTTTTAATTGAACTCACAAGGAAAAAAGCCTCTGTTAGAAAAGTGAATGTCAGACTGTTCATGTCAGCTGAGCAACTGAAGTGTGGGTCTTTAAAAAAATTAGTGTGTTTCCAAAAACATTTTTGGGATTAGAAGTCTAACATATAATAGTGTCTTTCAATAGCTTCCAACAAAAACCATTATTGTTCAAAACTTATGTGTTCAAACGTACAGTCAGAGGCAACTTCAGTGTGAAATTTAGGAACGTGCTGCAGACCTTGTAAGCTTAGCAGCTTATAAGTTGAAATAGGTTCTCCAAGATGCCTTCCAAACCTCCTGCATTGTTTTTGAAACTGCCCATTACAAGTACTCCTTCCCATTTCTCTGGAGGCCTGTGAAATCAGCAGTGTCTCTTGAGAGCCCTGGAGCTGCTGCCTCAGTGTGCTGGTCTCTGATTTGGAAGTAACAATTGCACCTATAAATTTAAAGTATGTAGATATGTTTTTTCTTATGCATTTTTTCTCTCCTCAGCATGAGACAAACTCCATAACTGCCAGTATCTGGAAAGCTTTGAAGTGTAATGTGATTGAGCAATTGAAAGGTTTGAAAGGTGATCTTGTAGGTTTGGGTGATTTTTTTTGTTTGTTTGGTTTTGGTGTCTGGTTTTTTTTTTTTTTTTTTTTCTTGGTTTTTGTATTTTTTTTTTAAGTTTGGTTTGATTTGGTAGAATAGAATGTTTGAGATTTCTTATTTCTAAATAAGCAATTATAGAAATCATTTCTAGCCCTATAATTCTGTTAGATTTGAAAATTCTAAAAATGTTTTAAGAAGCAAGTTAAAATTGTTCTACTAATCTCTCCTTGTTTTGGTGTTCAAGTGTATTTAAGGAAGCTGTGGGGTGAGCTTTTATGTGTGTGTGTTTTGTTTTGTTTTTTAAAGAATAGGAAAGATGAAGACAAGACAAATGCAAAAACACTTCTCTAATGGATTTGATTTGTTTTTTCCAGCTAAAGCTTTTTTAGCTGCTTTACAGTATGTATTTGTTATATACTGCCTTCATGGAAAGAGACAGAATTCGTTGCTCAGAGACACAGAATCGTGGTTAAGAACTGTGAAGAAAAAGTCAAGAAATAATGTAATCCATCCCTTGAGCATCAAGGCAGATCAGCTGTCCCTAAATCAGGAGAGAGTGAAAAGTTTCTTCAAAGTTGCAGTATCCCTTGATATATGGACATATGTCACAATGCTTTTAAAACAGAAGGTCTATAGTGGGTTTGGGCTGATCTTGTGTGCCTATAATGTAAGGTGGGGAAAAAAATGTGAGATGGTTCTCTTGCATTGGTATTCTCTCTGGTCTAGAGGAAACTTAGACCCCTAGAGGGAACTTAGTTGCCTAAGTAGAGATTGGAACTTGAGTGCTGTTTTCATGCCCGTGAGGATCCCAAGTGGTCTGGCTGTCAGCCTGGTCAACCCCTGTATCCTGGTCTTACCTGTTAACTCTCGATGAATGTTTGGATATATCAGAGATCTAAGATGGCCCTATGTGTCTGTATTTAGGCAGCAGAGTCCTCAGTTGTTGTGTCTATGCGTAGAAAATGAACATTGAAATTCAGGTTTTTTTACTCCATCTCTGCTGTCATGGTCCAGCTTTTGTTAAGCAAACCATAGCAATAAATAGATTGCTAATGTGTGCAGAATTCTGTCATGATTCTCTTATGTTAATTTTCTTTCATTCTGGGTGCTTGAGATCTAGATGAGCCCTATTTTTTGTTGCTCTTTCCCCCAGGCCCTTGTGTGGGCACAGAAGGAGGGCCCTGTGTCACAGAAGATGCCTCAGGTGGGCAGCGTGGGCACCATGGGCCTGCTCTCTGCATGGCACTGACTATGGACTTGTCAAGGGAGGAGTTCAAAGACTGCGTGGTCCTTGTTGTCAAAGTGCAGTTTCAAGCTTGTTCCCATGGAAGTCTCTCAGTATTAGCCTCCTGTAGGAGTCCAGGGCTGAACAGGCCTTTACTTTTGCAATTTAAATGCTTTGGTTGCTGAACCATTTTCAGGATCGCTAGCAGATACAGCTTTATTCTTATTCACTGAGCTCAGTACTTAGGAGGAGAGCCACTGAGCCATAGCCTCTACTTTTATTCACACCTACCAGCACAATTAGCTTCCTCTTAGCCTGCTCTTTACCTCTTAGCCTTGGTAGTTTACACAGTACTCTCTAAACTCTTATTAAAACACTGCTCAAATTACTTACAACTGGGGCTCTTGAGCTTGCTGAATGGATCACATCTGAGTCTGGAGATCATGTCAGGAATGCTTACCCCTTCAGTCAGACTTATACTGGCTACCTTTATTGATTTCAGATAATATAGTTTACAGTCGAGGCAGCAACCACCAAGTGTGGGGAAGCACTATTACCGTCAGTAATGATTTATTTATAGCTGTGTGTTATAGAGTACAGCTGCTGTGTTGCCATGTGGTCATTGGCATGTGTGGTGGTGGGTACACAGCAGCAGGAAAGGCAATATGTGTGTGGGAATATATGTATGTACAGGTTTGTACATCTTCATACTTCCTTATAAAACTAAGAGTTATCACTTACAAAGTAGTCTTTTGACTTTGCTTTCTTTATTGGATTTTTTTTATTGTCTTGCAGTTTTTTGGAGTTCAAAACAGATAGCTCATCAGATAACAAAATTGCTTTCTAATCTCAATTATGCTTTCATGTTTCACTCTGAATAAGGTAGTATAGAGGGTCCCCCCTTGTTTATTCTAGTTTCCCTTTCACATTTCAGTGGTGCCCTGAGCCATCATTTTTCCCAAAGAATTAAATGATGCTGATCCAGAACCCAGTGAACTAAATGAATCAACAGCTGCTGGCTTCAATAAACTTGGAAATAATCCCCAGGTGCCTTAGATTACCCTTTTATGTTTCCTGTTCTCCATGCTAGTTGTAATTTAAAATCATAATTCCCAAGAATCCACGTTACCGTTTTGCAGATGAAGAGCTGAGCACTGTTATTCCTCCATCTACAGTCCCCGTTGGAGTAGCCAGTGGTAACAAGCCAAAAGTAATGGCATATGAAATGCTTCAAAACAAATGGCTGATTATGGTAACGACTGAGTGTAGCACCATACCAAGTGTTGAAGCAAATAACTAATGAGTTAGAATGGGTTGGATTAAATTTCATTCCAGCATGTCAGACTCCTTAGTGTGAAAAGGTACTGAATTTGATTTGTATGGGTTTTTTCTTTTTCACCAGCCTACATACAGATACAACTTAGGAAAACTTCAAGCTTTGGCCTTGACTTCTGCTAGACATTGTTGTTGAAATAGAGTTGGATTACTTGGATGAGTGAAATTTGGATCAAGGCCTATGTTATGTATAAACATTGGTTGCTCACTTTACCGGGATGGACCAGCATGGTACAGTGATAGGAAGCTGTTGGCACTAAAACTGTTCTTCATGCTGGATGATATTTGAATTGGCATTAACAACACTGATCTAACAGTGCTGTTAACAATAAAATTGGTGCCAGACATCAAAAACATTAATTACTGCTATGATAGGAGTGGATTTTTTTTTTCTTTTAACTAGGAGGGAAAAGAGGAGCACTAATCATACATTGCTAGATAATTATTGAGCTGTCCAGTATTTGGGATGTTTGATTTGGAAAACCTGGTATATGTCCTGCTCATCTAAGTCCTCACATTGCATGGGACTGGCAGTGAGTATGGTCTGTGCTTTTTTTCACTCTTAAAAATGTTTGGTTAATTTTTTTTTGTTTTTAATTTGAGCACATAAGGGGGAAGACTGGAAAAAAAAACCCTTTAAATAAAGGCTAAAGGCCTGATTTGGCTTCATATAATCCCACAGAATAAATTGAAAACCTGAATGAAGCACAGAATGCTGGCCTGTGCAAATATTTCTGCTTCTTGTGGGGAAATAGCACCTTACTTCAAAATCAGTAGTTGCTTATCAGATTAACACACATCTGACATTTAGTAGTGCCATTCATCCTGTGTGAATTATAAACCAGGGATGGGGAGGACAAGGGCTGCTGTAGTGGTTCTTCCCATTGATGTGAGCTTTGTGTGTATTTTCTGCTCTGAAAAGGTGGTCTGTACAGTGGGTTAAAGCGTGCTGCGTCTGTGTTATGACCAGCCTTCCTGTCTGGAATTTTTTGGTAGATAGCCTGTGGGAGTGTTGCCTTAACGCGTGGGGCTGGCCTGGGCATGCAGGTCCTGCTGGACCAGGGCTGTGTTGGGCCAGTTGCTGCTGAGGCTGTGCCTGGAGGCTGTTAAAATGCAAGGTTGTCATACCTTACTGTGAGGGGGTGGCCTTTGGGCTGCCTTTAAGAAGTGATGCAGACATGGACACTGTTTGTTAAGGTTACACAAGGTATTGGCACAGCTCTCTGAGGAGGACATTCATCTGAAATGGTGTGCTCTTCTGTCTTCTGTTGAGAAATACCTTTGGATTTTCCTTATGGGAGCCTGGTGCTTAGCCTGACATTGCTCTGTGGTCTTGAAACACAATACCCTGTTGTGGGAATTGTTACATGGATGGGAAGAAGCCATATTCAAATTCTTGCTGAGCGTGCTTCTAGGCCACATTTATTTGTCAACACGTGCCAGTAAGTTTTGGCTCCAGAAAATGCCGGGGTCTGCTCAGTGTTTTCTATGTAATGCCTTTTTTTACTTATTATTCAGACTCAATATCTACTCCTTGTTCGCTGCAGTCTTTCACAGACTCTAGCTCAGCTGTTTGATTCAGAATCTTGCCATTTATATGGTTGGTTGAATTCTTCCAGCTGTGATTTCCTAGGGAGCTTCAAAAGCACTCAGGAAAGCTGCTTTCTCTTCCTGCTTCCATCCTGCTGCATAGAGCTTCCATGAGTCCCACCTAACTGCAACTAATGACACCCTTTTATTTTGTCAGCGTGGGGAGCTGAGAGGTGCTGCTGGCAGGCAGCAATCCTCTTAAGCCTAGCTGTATTTTCCTTCTTGTTCTGATAGTGCCATGTAGTTAGAAGAAAGGGACTTATAAAACAGTCCAGAATTAATTGAGTGCAAAAGTGGGAAACCAGAGGTGGGAGTTGTTAGCAGTGTTCTTCCTCAGCCCAGCTTTTTTAGAGCCAAGGTGACTGGTATATTATGGCTCGTAGCTGTGTGATGAATTCAGGGGAATATCATCAGATTTTTATCGGCAGTTCTGTAACTCTGGCTGATCCTACTGCAAGAACATGTCACCAAGTCAGCATGAGTGTGGCTGTCAGCACATCACTGGTTACAAACCAGCCCTGATGTGCAACATCCATGGTGAAGCCATATTCCTTTGTGGGAGCTGGGTGTAATAATTTATGTCAGTGTAGGCATGTCTCAGGTAGAAGACCTGCTGTTTTATTTATAGTGACCAAGTAGTTTTCTTTTAATCTGGGATGATTTTGGCACTGTATGGTGGACACTGGAATTAAAGGCTATTGGTGCACAACATGAGTGCATGCATATACTACAATAATTTGGTGTTTTCTCTGAGGCTTGGTGCTTCCTGGTTATTTTCCTGCTCATTTTCCTAATGTGATTTTTCGTATACTTCTGTATTATGAACCTTTTTGTTTTTTTAAGCTATCTCTGATATGCAGCTTTCATATCTTGGCTCCCAGCAATGTTGAACCTCATTTTAAAGTCCCTTCATGTAAAAGCCATCTAGTTATAACTCTCAAAAATAAGAGGCTTGTCTCCTGAGGACAGCTCCATATTGCGGGTGAAGTATAATCCTTAACATTGTTTTTTTGCTTTCAAATAGCTGGGGACAGTAAGTCAAGGAGTGAGAACTCCCTTTGTTTCATGTAGTGTGTGTTGCAGGGAAAGAATGTAACAGAGCAGAAAATGAAGAAAGACATTAAAGAATCTCAGCTCAAGGAGGTCAGATCCGTCACAGGCTTAGCATTGCCTTCAAAGATGTCTGGGACAGGTGGCAGTTCAAGACAATCAGAGGAGAAGCATCCGCTAGCGCCGAGATAAGGGATTCTTGCAGAATCCTGCTATCTGGTCCCAGTTTGCTTTGATGTAACTCTGCTAGAGAAGACTTCTGGGAGCAGACTACTGCTTCCCTCCATGATAGGCTGCTGTTGTTCAGCCTTTTAAGGTCTCATTACAGTGGTCCTTGAGGATTAATCCTCTTTAAGGTTTACATGGAATGGTTTTGTCTGAAGGCCCAGCCAGGGACCTCACTACCACCTGTACAAAGCATTATTGAATTCTTTCATTCTATTTTTTTTAAGTGGCTCATATTTAACAGTATTTGACAGAAAGTAAAGCCAAACATCTTGCCTTTTTTCACTTCCCTCTTTGGCTATTACTGAGTTTTTGTTGAGCACAGCTTGAGCAGTCCTTTGCAGACACTGAACCATTAGCAGTAAATTGCACGCTTCCGGTTATTCTACTTAGCCTGCTGGTTTTGGCTGTCTTTCTTTTTCTTTTCTTTCCTTGTCCTCACTCTCATTTCTGCTTCTAAAAGGAGGGGAGTGATAATGTTTGACTTCAGAATCAGAAATCATCCTTTTGCTGGTTTATTCCCATGCCTGCACTGGTGGAATTTGCATTCATGCTGTTCTGCTCACTGTTCAAGGTATGGGAATGTCATCAATTATCATAATTAATTTATTAAAAGAACACATCGGCATTTTATAAGGGTTTGTTCATGAAAATACGTTTGCCACTTTGAAATGTCAAAGCTTGCTTTTGCTGAAATTCCCATGATGTGGGAATCATACCTGGTTTTGGTGGTGCAGTTGCGGGCAAGTGCTGTTCAGCTCCCAATACGTTCTGTTCTTGGTATTGTTTCTGTGTAACGCTGTTACAGATCTGCCTCTTGAAGATAGGAAAGAGGCATATATTGCAAAGGGAGGAACTTTAACCTGGAGTCTCTTTTCACAATTGAACTAAGTGTTACAAAGGCATTTTGATACTGTAACTTCAAAATGGTGGCTGAAGTAAAAGACTGACAAAGTTTCTGCTGAAAACAGATCAGGACAGGTGAAAGTGACTGTTCTGAGGGTAATAAATGGTGTAAGGGACGCACATCTATGTGTTGCAGTGGAAGTCCTTAAGTTTAGCGCTTCTGAACGCATATTGAGCATTGTGATGGTCCCAATTCAAATTATTATGACAAGTGATAGTGTGTTTTAGTTTAAAAAAAAGGCAACAAATCATTTCTACCTAGAAAACTCAGCAATAGTTATACGGTCAATCCTTTTGGTTTAAAATAATGAGTTGTGCATCATTGCCTACAGAATAAGTTGTCACGACTTAAAGATTTTTACTTTATGAATAAAACGCAAGCAAAACAGCACCTTCATAAATCTTCTGGGTTCTGTTTTGAGTGTTCTGTTTGGAAGTTATCTGGTATGTTAAAGAGTGCTTGTAATGTATGTATAGCAGATTAGTTTTCTTTATATATAAAAATATTATAGGAAATGCTATAGCTAATGCTGGCTATATAAAACTGTATGGTACCATTATAGCCATAAATATGCCTGTTACCTTCATACATTGCACATAATTTAAAATTAGTGCATGTGTTTAATTTTTACTGTGTTTGTGAAGATTGTTAAATTCTGCCCGTACAGTTTTTTTCCCTGTTAGCTAATTCTGAGAGGGTGGAGGGATGAGAGAAGCAGAAACTAAGGGAAAAAAAAAATACTAACTCAAATAAAGGTCATGAAAAGTCATGATGTGAGGTGCTGTAGATCCCTTCAAGAAGACCTGTTGTCTGAAGAGCTACAGACACATTCTTGGCAGCCTAACTTTATATAAATCAGACAGGTGTGCCATTTTATGCACATGCAATCAAGTGCTGTAGCCATAGTCTTGATGAACATATTGAATATGTTTATAAATAAAATATCCTATACTTACTGTCTCTAAGGTACAAATACTTTAAATAATGTGATGTTAAATTTTTATTCATCTTCTTCAGTTTCATGCTAGAGCCAGTTTTCAGCAGTTTGGACTTCTATGGAGCTAATCGGGAGGTTGCTGTTTCATTTCTGAGTTCATAAAACACAGGAAATGTGAGGGGTTTTTTAATTCCACTTGATGATAAATACATGAAAACTGGCAGTGTGAGGTTTGGCTGAATTTAATGGCTACTTATGTATTTTTAGTGTAAAGGTGTTATTATGAAGCATCTTTTCAAACTGAATGTCAATTGCACTGCAGTTTAACAACTTCCATCACAGAGTTAAGTGTTTTTCAGGTGGAGAAATGTACTTGACAATACCAGGCCAAGTTGTGACCTCTTCTCTAAAGAGCCCTGGCTCCTTCTCACCCAAACACAAGTGGGGTGGATAGAAAAAAGGGGAGGGCTGATTTCAGACCTCTTGTGTTCCAAAGATTCAACTGCACAATCTACAGCGAGGCAAGAAATGGACAGAGCTTCCTTCTAGGCCCTGGGCTGACTCCTGAGCTTGTCTTTATCCAGGTTGTACGAAATAATGTTTCTTGGAGACAAGGAGGTGAAATGGCTGGCAGTTGCACTCTTAGTACATACACCATGGGAGCATTTACTAATAATAGTAATAGTGTTTTCTAAATAACAAAAGTAACTAGAAGTCAGTGGGAATTAGCCATCCTGGGAGTTCGAAGTGTGATGTTCAGCCATTTTTTTATTGTGAGAGTAAAACAATCTGAAAATTAAAACCTGGGTGTTTGTTTTCAGGTTTTTTCCCTGTTGTGCCATAAAGCAAAAATATAGTATTTGATTTTGCTCAGTCAAACAATCATGGAAAAATTAACTCCTGAAAAAGAAGTTTTCTGAAAGGTGTAATGGGCTAAAAATAGGGTTTTATAAGACTTTATATAAATCCACTGCAGCAAATGCTACCCAAACCTCTCCCTATATATGTGTAAAAATACATATACACATGTGTATATGTATTTGTATTACATATGTTAAAAATTTCTTTGGAGCTTTATGCCTCTCATGAGTCTGAAATTTTTCAATAGTAGTAAACTCTACATTCTATATTATTACCTATGGAATCTTACTTTTTTTTTCTTACAAAAGAACAAAATTGTAGACAAAACTGATCCCATGTTAAGAAATGCAGAGTGGACTAGAAGTTGTTCACAGTCCAAGGTTATACCACAGTATCTTTATTTGTATTTAGAAAATAGTGAACAACCTGAAAATTTAAAAAGGCAATATTGCAGAAGTGTGTGTATCAAATATTTTATTTATTTATTTACATATGCAGATGCTATAAGCTGCTAAATGCTGTTGTTAGTACATACAAATTACTTTCAGAAGTGGCTGTAGCATTTGTAGTTGCTAGCCCTGTAAGAAGAAACATATACTCAAAAAAATCAGTTGTAAGAAATGTCATCTGAGAACTGTAGGAATTCACCTCAGTTAAGTTGCTTCAGTGAATTTTAGCTGCCAAGTCTTGTGTTAAACACTAAGTAAAGATCCAGGTCATTAACAGAAGTTTGATTAGGAACATAAAACTGGATGTATTTTCAAATTGTCTTCCTTCAGAGCCTTTTAGAGTTTCCTTGTGCATGACTCTAAAAGTCTTGCCTTTCTGTCAAGGTAAGCCAAAGTTTTCTCCTTTTTTTTTTCTGTGAAGTCTTCTGCACTCTCCCTTATCTCCGATATTAGTCTCCTCATCATGCTTAAATATGCACAGGATCATTAATTTTCCTCACTGCTCTGTATACTTTTTTCCTAGCCCCTGTCTTGCAGAACTAGAGCTGTTTTGGATTTATTGATCTGTCTTCTGTTCATACTAAGAGAAAAATCCTCAAAACTTAGGTTATTTCTGTTAGATCCTGTCCTGAGCTTGCATGTGCTGCAAAGCTTTTCATCTTGGAAAAGGCAGCATAACTGTGGCTTATAAGGTCTAGCAAGGACCTGAATACTGGGTGCCAGATCAGAATCAAAGTGTTAAGCAGCTCTGACAGGTTTGTACATTCAACAGGTGTCCAGTCATTTCCCTCTTGTCTAAACACTTTGCAGCTTTAGAGGAACATACAAGTCTTGGGTATCAGGTGGGCAGAGGGGTTCTCTGTGGTTGGTGCTGCAGTGTGAAACCCTGGCCTTGGCTCTGCAGGTAGGCAAAGCTCATTCAAGAAAGCTGTGGTTGTTCTGTAGAGCAAACAAACTGATTTTGGACTCATTGGGGTGAAATCCCACCACACCTAAAACAGCTGAAGGCTCTCTACTATGTTCAGGATTGGGTTTTATAATCTTAAAGCTAGAACACAAATGAAGTACTTCTAAAAAGAGCTTGATTAGAAGTGATTCCTTTCTGGAATTTTGATCTACTGTCTATTTTGCTGTTTTGTACTACATATTTTTTTCAAGGTATACCTTTGGTGAGGGAAAAGTAGTTTTTTCCATCTGCTCATGCAAGCAGTTTTCTAAGATAGTAAAGGAGTTGTAAAACATGATTTCTAATAAAGTCCGTATAGAACAGTGATTAGTTGAGAGTGTTTTTTCCTCATTGACCCACATTTTTTTTTCCAAAAAATGAATGAAGCTCCAGGATTGGTTAAGAAAAGTTCCATCTCATGTTCTATATGAAGTGCTGCTTTTCTCTCAAAGCAGGTATGCACAGACCCATTTCTCCTTTGTAGCAGCTGACAGGCAGACAGTTTTTGTTGGAGATCTCCAAACAAATTTGTGGCAAAGCCACAAATAAAAATCTTTGTAATGTGCTATGCTCATGCCTTACTAATTACCTAGAAAAATTTCCAGAGTGGATTCAAATCTCTCTTCCTAGCCTAGGTTTCAAGTTGGGTAGCTTTTTTTAACTCTTTATTTTTTAGATGCTGTTTCAAAGTGTTATTTGTCACAGTTTTTTCACCTGAATCTTAAAAACTGAGATTGGGGCAATAATTTGAGGGTTGATTATTGTTTAGGCTGTAAACTTTGCTTCAGGAACTGGAGTTAAGCTACAGCTTGATGCTGCAATGTAAGTAAATGGCTGAATTTTCAGAAGTGCTGAGCATTGAGAAGTTTTTCTGGAAGCTCTTTGGGGCTTGGTAATTTGAAAATGAAGAGTGTTTTCTCTAACTCACTCTTAAAGTCTAACTTAAGAGTTCTGATTTCTAAAAATCTTCATCCTAGTTTCTAGACTTGGATATCTTTGTGTGTATTTTGCCAGTAACCAAGGTGAATATGGGCTGTGCTGTAATGTGTGTGTTTAACTTTGCTTCACAGTGAAAGTGCAGATGATGTCAAGTGTGCAGTGAGTGTGTCAGATCTCAGAGGAGCAATTATGAGCCTGGCCAGCTCTACTCACACCTAGATTTTTACCTGATGGGCTCCTTTTTTTCTCCACTTAGTGAAAGAGGTTTCTGTGGTGTTTTTCTGTTTTGTTTTGGGTTTGTTGTTGTTGTTGTTGTTGTTGTTTTGCTTATTAAAAAATTAAATACTAAAGCTTATTGTCATATTGCAGTGTACTCTTTTCCTAGTAACCCACTAACTGCAGATTGTTTCAAAAAATCTCTTATAGTTGAGTATTGGCTTAATTGTCCCTGAGATAGGATTTTCATGCAATAAGGTTGAAACTCTGCATATCCCAACAGAAGAAGGAAAAAAAAACAACCAAGGAACTTGGACACAGAAGGTAGTGTAGGGACCTCATGGGGAAACTCCCTAAAGAAAACACTCATTGTAGTAGTCAGTTACAGTTACTAAATGACAACAGTGGAATTAACCTGTCTCATAGTTTATTCAATCCTTGCACTTATAAATGTGAAGATAATAGTTAAGGCTGTCATAAATCTTGCACTACCCTCATAGTAAATAAGCACATTATTCTTATTAACTTTAAACTACATTAACTCAACCCCAAGTAATTTCTAGTTGAAATTTTCGTTTCCTAGTGGAAGGAGACAACCAAATTTCGACTCTTGGTTGGAAAACTCCGAGTGCTGCCCTTGTAACTGTAATGTCCGATACTAAGAACTATGAAAGATTACTAAAACTAATATACTATGCTAAGTACTTATTAATGATCTTTTACTTAAGACCCCAAATACTAGTCACTAGCTATTGATTTTTACCAAAGTCTGTGTTATGTGCATATCCTTTTGAGCACTGTACAGGATTGTACAGGAGTTTTTTTTGCCATTTTGAAGTGCTAAACAGAAATGCTTGCTTTTTCAAATAAACTTATAAAACAGAGAATGTGCTCTCTTACAACAAAACAGTTTATAAGGTGATATAATACAATTGTAAAATCTCATCAGTTTATGCCATGACATTGTAAGTTCAGGTAGACGGATAAGTTACGTCACGAGAATCATCAACTCCAACCCTTAAGTGAATATCCCAGACAGAGACATATCCCAGACAGACAGAACCCACAGCCTTGGTGTTCTAGCACCACCCCAACCAACTGAGCTCATCCCAGAGTCCCCTTATCTGATGAGGATATAGGGACAGAGTCAAATATTGTCCGCAGCTACTCCTTTCCTGACTTTTAAATTGGTAGGGTCTTTAAAGTGATGTGTGAGCTAGGTAGGGTTCTACCTGTCACCCAGCAATGTTAAACAGAATTTTGAAATGCTGTATTTGGAATAGGCAGTTTCAGACTATCAGTGAATGGAACAAACCCGGGTGTCCCTGGCACTCTCCAAAAGTAGATATTGCTATAACTTTTTCAGATGTTCCTTTTGTTAGGAAATCTTTGGAAAGCAAAGGGCTTTCCAATTGTCTTGAATTTTAACAACATTTTTAGAGAAGTAGATACCATGAAGTAACATCCCGATCTTCCAAAAACCCCACCTGTGTTGGAAGCCCAGGAATACTTAAACAGTGCTTGCTGAACCAACACCACAGCAAAAATTAAACTGACCATTGTTTCAAAGCATGAATCTTCGGAGTGTGTAGTTGCTAATAAAATAAATGGGTATTTTCTGTATGTAGCAAGCTCAAAACCGAAGATAGCTAATAATAACGCTGAGTATCCAGATTTTTTCTTTTTCATAATAGAACAGATGGGGGTACTGTTCATTATCAGAAATTACAGTATTTATTTAATTACAGAGATAGGATATGTGTACATTCTAACATACATAATCAGCAGGCATCATTCAGTAATCCTGATTTTCTTGCCCTCTTCCCCTAGTCCTCTTGCCCTGAAAGAATAAAGTAAAAAAAAGGCAAAACAAACCTGCATTACAACCTTGCAATAAGAGACTGAGGAGGGTGCAATGAGCAGTACTGTGCTGATATGTTTTAATAAATATTAGTTTACTGCATACCACAACAGAGAGTAAATACATGCAATTACTTGCAAATTTCTTCAGTGTTTGTACTTATAAATCTCTGCCTAAATCTTCCCAGCTGGGAGTTAGTCTGGTCTTTCTGCTGTGGAAGCAAGGCTTTGTTCTCATGTTCAGCTTCGGCTCAGTCTGGAATAATTCAGAAACGTATTAGATAGATTGCTGCTCCCAAAAGGCATAATGAAATAACCTTCACTCCCAGCCTTAGGGAAATAAGCACACAATCAGGGTTTGGGCAGATTTCTCGATTAAACAAAGAACTAACTGTGCACAAATTGCTCCCTAACAATTTGTAAAGAGTCCACTTTATAAATTTCTTGCAGATGTAAAGCTGATATTTTTAATCAGAATGGCAGTGCTATTAAAGTTGAAATGTCTTCAACATTCTCCTTTTGCTCTATAATTAGCATCAGAAATATTTAGATTTAAAATGGAATTGGTAACACATCCTAGGTTATTTTTTGATTTGTTTTGGGCAGTCAGTGTAATGCAATGTCAAACCTAAGCTAAAATCTCCACTTAATACATACGGTGAACTTAATCCAGCTGGAATAGATTCAGGATAACTTGGTGCTGTCAATTTTTATTTTGTTTAATTTCATATGGTGTTCAGCAAAGGAATGAAAAGTTATTGCATTTAATGTTGTTGTGACTTAAGGTGTTCTCCAGTCAAATTATTCAATAAATCAAAATCAGGCTCTGGTTGTAGCTGCAAAGTGTTGTTTTGAATAGAGTATTTAGGAGATTTTTTTTTTTCAGCTTTTCATTGATTGAACAAGAGGCATGTGTCATGCAAAAAGCATGCAGTATTTTGATGAATAGCTGTATTAGATGGCAAGTCCAGGGACCCAGTAAACACAACTTATTTTACTAGCCTTTGTTTTTAGCTTGAAGGCTTCAGTGTAAAAGAAAATACCACTTGAGTATCATTTTGATTCCTTAACTGTTTATGTACAGCCTGTGATCTTATAATCCAAAACATCACCATACATTTAAAAATACGTACTTATTTTCTGTCCGTTAGCTTGCCACTGATTACCTCATTCTTTATCTAGTTAGATGGTTCAAAGTCTTCCTGTCACTTAAATGTGCAAGGATATTACTACAGTTCATGGAGAATGGTAGAGATTTTTAGGAAGTCTTTTCTGCGAAGCAGTGTTCCTGATCCTTTTGCTGGTGTCTGTCTGCGTCTCTGGCTGAAGTCGATAGTCCTGCAGTCGCAGAACAGAGAGCAGAATCCATTCCCCAGTTTTCTGTGTCACGCTGAAGAGTAGCTGTGCTTGTATCAGCACAGCTGTCAGCAGATGCTGTTAGGTCCTGTTTCTACAAGCACAGTGTTCAATTTCAGTTTAAACAGACCTGATTTAAAAAAAAGAAAAATGTGAACTTTGATCAAAACGCATGCAACTACTTGGCATGAAGCTGTGCCGCTCAGCTGCGGGAGTCCTGCCTGGAGCTGTTCTGGGACACCAAAGGTGTCACTGCAGCCTGGGGAGCTGCTCCTGCCAGTCTGGGGCTGAGCTGGGTGTCCTGCCCCAGAACATCATCTCTCCACTGCTCTGCTCTGACGGTGAGTTACCAGCTGGGAAGGTTTTCATTTGGAGGTTCTCTGCAATGTTTTACTTCTTGCGGCTAATGAGTAATTTCTCATGCAGGCCCAGCTGGCCTGACATCACCTATTGCTTTCAAAAAAGCAATGTGAGACATAAGCAGGAAGCCTGCTTGTATGGTTTATTACATCAATGACAGAACTCGAGTTCTAGAGTTGTGTAAGTTTAGGTGTGGTTTGGGCATGTGTTATGGGGAGACAAACAAAAATATCTAAATGCATCCTCACTGAAGAATGGAAATGCCACATTTCCACATAAATACATAGCACCCATGTTTGTCTTGTTTATACTTTATGTATAAAAACAGGAAAAAAATACTAAAATGGTTTTAGGAGAGATAAGTGAGAAAAAATAAATAGGACTAGAAGCTGGACTCTATTCAGTCTGCTCACTGTGAAACAAAACAGCTAAATGCTAACCAGCATCTTGAGCTAAAGAGAAAAAAAGACACAACTAAATTTACCAGGAAATTAATCTTTTACTCTGTTTAATGTTTGACAGGGCCTTCAGACAGCTTTTACCCATCAAGCAGATATGAAACACTGTTCAAACTACTTGTATTCTGATAGCTGAACTCGGGGTTAGGAAATGAACTTTACAGTTCTAGTGGACATTTAATTAAATACAGTGTCGTTCTGCCAGTAGAGACTGTAACAATTGCTGGAGGTGCTCTGCTTTTACGCTGGAGAATCTGCAGTGGCATGTTGAACAGGAAGGTCCCAGCTTGGTTTTCTTTTAAAATTGCGCTTAAATGTATACTAGATATACATTCATCACTTTAATCTAAACTCTACTGTAAATTAACATGTATAGCCTCTGAGATCATACACTTTCACAGAAGTACTCTAATGAAACTTGGCAGCTTTCACCCTGTAACATCATTTGTTCCATTCACCAGCAAAAGCAGACCTTAAACAAGTCAAAACTGTGCTCAGTAATGAGTTCCATTATTTTTTCTTCATCTTTTTGGAGTCTCAAAAGCCTCCTGTCCCGTGTCTTTATTTTACACTAAGTCAGAAAAGCATGACAAGCCTGTAGATGTATCAAAGGAAAGCGTTCTTGTGTAAGATCCCAAGATGTTTGTCATTTACTGTACCCTAGTGTGGGACTTCAATTAGCATGAGTGACTTGTTGTCAGTAAGGAAGCTTTCTTCTTGAAACTGGCACATGAGCAGCTTTATGTACATGGATGCTGTTATACATACAGTTGCCTGGATGATTCTGTCATACTTGTGCATCCCTATTAATGATCATATGGTGCTGACGTGAAAACCAGGTGCCAAAGCAAGCTCATAAATATAAAAGTTTTATTTGAATTAACTGTTTCTTCTGACCTCGTGGAAAAGTGCATGCTATTTATCACAGATGCACCACTGGTGCTTGGCTGAGGCGTGACTTTGTGAGAATCAGACGTTGTTAGTGGGAAATGAGGTGAGTTGCTCAGTTTCGAGGTGGAACATGGAGAATTTGACTTGACATGATGCGTTGCTCCTCTGTGATGGGAAACCAGTGTAGTTCAGTTTTGGCCATCTTAACCTATAGCAATGAGAAGGGGAAAAAAAAGCTATAGGAAGAACCTTTTATCCTGACAACATTGTGTATCAGGGAGAAAGTAAAGGAGCATCTTCATGCAGTTGGTCCCTTGTATGAGCTGCGATGTCTGATTTGTCTCAGCTCTGAGCCCTGACTTGAGCTCATGACAAGCAAGCTGGGGAGAGAATGAGCCTGCACCTTGATTTGGTTTATACAGTCTTAGGGTTTCTGCTAAAGAGGGCAGATAAACTTTGAGTTTATGCTGTGTCTAACTGCTCCGCCTAGCTGTGTACATACCACTAACATGTGAAAGACATGAAAAAGCTGTGGGCTTGCATATTTTCACATTTCTTTTTTTTTTTTTTTTTGTGTGTTTTAGGTAAATCTAATAAATCTAATTCCATTAATCTTCAAGATAAAAAAAAAATCATGCCAGCAGCCACTTCTGCATAGAAAACAATTACTGGAATGCAGTCAGTACAGGTCTTTCACCTTCACTAA
Organism: Bombycilla garrulus; assembly: GCA_013400315.1. NCBI lineage: Eukaryota > Metazoa > Chordata > Aves > Passeriformes > Bombycillidae > Bombycilla > Bombycilla garrulus. Next base: position 693,587 of record VXBU01015071.1, on the reverse strand, counting down.
GCAAGTGGTTTTGTAGTCATTCAGTAGTTAATAGTAGGTTTTATTGCACTGAATTAACAACCTATTATGGCAGCTAAAAATAACCTCAAAGTCTTAGTGAGATCTTACCCATATTTTTTTCTAGGTAAACATGTATAAATTTAATTTTGACTGTTAATATATGTCAATGCAGCTTCTTCATGAGTTCTGTTGGTTTTTTAATGTTGAAAATAGCAATAAGTGTTAGCAAACTGAAGTAGAATTCTAGTTACAAGGGAAGGAAAATCAGTTCTAAAAGAAATACCTCCCCATTAAAAAATATGCCTGATTCAACATATGGGCTGATGGCCCACTGAAGTCTTTTGCTGTTGTCAGTGTTGGTGTACATGCTATCGGTGGCTTTCAGTTTATCTGTATGGATTAACCTCCTCACCGTGTCTTTGGGGCTTTTCTCATGAGCTCTCTAGATACATAATTGTGGAAGCAGAATGAGGTGCCCAAGCAGTTAGAGGAATTTGTCTTAGAGGTGTTTCGCTTCTGTTGTATATATGTATTGCTTTCACTTCCTATTTGTTGTTTCTTGGATTCTGCTCACTTTGTACTTTATTTTAGTTAGATATTTTACCTTCCCTTTTCATACAGTGTCTCTGCAGCATGCTCAGATACTGATTAATGGGTACCCTGACTCAGAACACCTGGCTACAGTGAGTTTTCATTTAACCAGAGGATAAGGCAGCAAAATTTAGGGCATAGAGCTCTCTCATACTTTATTCTGGTCGTCACATTTAAACAGCAATCTCATACATTTAGACTCCACCATGTAGAGGAAAACTGCATATGCATCTGTTAATATATATGTGCAGTTGTTGTTAGTTGTTTTCACTTGGGTCTCTCTAGTACCCCATAGGTCTTAGTTGATGTGTCACTTTGTTTTATCTTTACTCTCCATGCTCCAGAATCCATAGGTATCTCCCTCTTTTTGTGAAAGAAACTGATGATGCTCTATATATTTTTCTGTGACCCTGCCTGTGGTTAATTATTTTCACATGGAAGTCATAACCAGTTTCCTGGTGTGGGAATACTTTTGCTCTCTGTTTCTCTTACTCTGCACATGTATGTATGTATGTGTCTTGTATTGCAGAGCATTTATTGATAGCCTGTGTTCTAGTTGTTCCCTTCTTCCTTTGGTTTGTACTTATTGAGAAAGAAATGGTTGAAAGATGAAGGTGAAGAATTAAGATGAACATAAATAAGGGAAGATTATGCTGGTGACTCATGTAAGGCTTGTGTAGTCAGTGGTGAGAGCTGGAAGCATGCAGGGCAGCCTGTGACCTGTAGACACCTTCATTAAGGTGCAGTAAATTGGTCCTGCAGGTATTTGGATCCTAGATTTTTCTGGCAGTGTAGAAAAAAACCCTTGAACTGAGCACTAAACTTTTGGATGGGCCAGTTTTCTCGTTCACTCAAATGCCTGGTCTAAGACACATGTAAAAGTGGGTGCAAACAGCATTCCAGAAACCAGATGCTAGGGATGAAAATGTGCACAGATGTCAGTCTTGTCACCAAATTCTTAGGTGCCTGCTGCATATAGAAGTGATTCTTCCACTTTTGTGGTTCCCATCTTACATGCCCAAATTGTCTTGTGGAGATCTTTGTTTCCAGTTTACCTGTTAGTGAAAAGGGATCTGTGTTCAGGGCTTTCAAGAAGAACGTCACTGTTTTTGTCCACTTCCTGTGTCTGTGTTTGCTAGTCTCTAGAACATGCCTGAAGTAATAGGTTTTTCTGTAGTGCGAGCTACCTCATAGATGTTTTTCTCAATAAAACTTCAATTTAACTTTAGAAGCATGAATTCTTCTCAGACTTACTGATGTTACCTAATAGGTGAAAGAATATACTTGATACATCTGTTCAGCTTGAATGCTTGCATCCTGGTGTTTGAGTGAACTTGTGCTGAACTGAAAATAAGAATATTGATTGAGTGGTGGACAACATGCATGGTATACTGTAGTTAAGTGTGTATATACATCTTACCCAGATCCATGTGGAATCATGGTACTGAATATATAGAAAACCACAAACAAACACAAACAAAAAACCAAAACAAAATACATGCTGTTCCAGAAACCACAGTAACCTTCAGGGGCTGGATATATATTTCTTTTCAAATAATCCTGCCAGAAAGGGCCTCTTCTCTTTTTATGTCTATACTTGAATAAAAACTGAATTAATGCAAGGTGGCAGGACAGCAACAAAGTACATAACCTTTCTGAAGGTAAGATATTGGAAGAAAAACAGAAAGTTTGTAAGAAATTCTAACCCTGAGAGAGAGAGATTGAAGAGATTCAAGGAGAACTTTGTTTGCTTTGCATGGCTGTTCGGCTCTTCTGTCAGCCGAGCCCAAGGTGACAAGTTGTTGACTCAAAAGGCTCTGCAGGAATGTTAAATGGTTATCATTATTTAATACTTGTGCTCCATTAAGTGACAGCCTCTACTTTGCATCTTCAAAATGCTTTTCAAGCACACACTAGTTTTCAGGGCTGGAGGCTGTTCTTTTTTACAGGTTGGCCCTGAGGTCTCACTTTAATCCTGAAGTGAAGCTGAGCTGGGGAGGAGTTATAAACAGAGTTTCTACTTTTGCTGGTCCCTACTTGCCATTTGTGGTACAGAAGCAGACTCAGGTTGGCTCACTTTGGGGCTTGTGACTGGTGGGCCTAAGTCCACCTTTTACTTGTGATTACTAAAGCTGTTCATTTAGAAGCTCTTTGATGAACCCGTGGGTATGCAAACTATACAAATGGCTGCTGAAGTTCCCATGGGACAGTCCTGCAGCTTTTCTGCTGCTTAGGAGAAACCTAAACCTCCTTCATTTTGTGGGTGGCAGGGCTAAGGTATATTTAATTTTTGCTATTCCCCCCCCCCGCCAAATTAAATGCCATTCTCTTATTCCAGTATCTTACTCTGAGCTTTACAGTTCTCACTGAAAACACTACTGAAAACCTGAATTAGAATGTTCAAAAAACTTAACTGTCAATTATGGTGAAGTTTGGGTTTGATTTGACTTTAGGGAAATATAACTTTAGGAAATTTACAAGTTGTGTATTTCAGTCTCTTCTGGGGAGCCCTACTCTTTTATTCTTGGCTTTAATTATTCTTTAATTATGTGTACTCCTTCCTCCTAGGTCTGGTCCCTCCTGCGAATTTTGTGGCACATTCTGGACAGTTTTGCTTGCTTTGTTTTGCAGCTAACTTTCAAACTGCTGTATTCTTTTCAATGCTACTTGATTATTTCAGCTTAGAATATCTCTACCACACAGTTGATATGCTTTATAATTAATATACATTTGTACTTAAAAACTAAATCCAAACAATGAATGACAGGGAGAAGATTTGATCATACAGCTATGGAAAAAGCAGCAACACCTCAAACTTCACCATGTTAGACCTCTAATTTCAATTGTGTATTTAGTTATTGTTTTTGTCATCAGATGATCTTTCCTTTTTTGTCTTGCCAGCATTGCAGTAAAATAGTTATGCTTTAAATACTCTTAAGAGAAACTGTAATTTTTACAATACCTGTGAAATTGTCTCTTAGACCTCTTGCAACACTGCTGCTGCCTCTTTATGTTGGGAGCAGATGTTAGCTCAGCAGAAATCAGAATAAGAATTTAAGACAGTTAAAGTACATTAAAGTCTTTATACTCATAAATTCAGAATTTTTCACTTAAAGGGCTTGCATTTTTTATGAATAGACATTTAGTGTGTAAAAGTTGAATACATTCGGCACACAATGAAAAATATCTTAAGAAAGAAGTTGGGCTGCAATAAAATAGCCATAATACTAGGAAAATATCAAATTATGTGACAGTAGTTGCACATTTTTGAAGCATGACCAAATAACATATAATTTGAAGCATTTCCCTACCTCCTTGTTGTTTTTTCCCCCCTGGAACTGGGAGGAAATGGATACTATACACCCACCCATTCACAAAAATCCTGGCAGGAGGCCAGTTTCCCTCTCTCTCTTCATCCATGAGCCAAGCTCCGGTCTCTTTTTCCCTTCTCCTTTCTTACTCCTCTTTGCAGTTGCTGCCTGCCAGATTTGTACCTATTTCAGAAACAAATGAGCTCTATGAGGCCTTCTCACAGAGAATTTCTAGTATTGCTCATTATCCACCCAGATTCTAAAACATGCGTTTATCCTGGGCTCTGGCTTGTTGGGGAGTTTTTATTTTAGTTTGTACTTTATTTCCTGATTCTCCTTCAACTTTCTCCCTGTTCTTTTCTGTTGTTTCAAAGCGTCTGCATTGGCACAGGCTGCTGCCAGCAAGTGGTGGGGGGAAAGGAGTGTAAAAGCCCTTGCACACATCCGTATGCCAGATCTTTGCCAATACCTCTTCCCCAGCTGCTCTGGCAGCAAAAGAGTACCTGTTATGGAGGCAGCGGCTGCTGCAACCACTCCAGATGCTGTGGCTGGAGCAGTGTGGCAGGATTTAAATGCACAGTCCCGCATGCCAGCGCCCAGGGGTTTGAGCCTGAAGCTGTCGGATGAAAAACAGCGTGTGCTGAATTGTCCCCATGGTGATTCTCAGCCGCTTTGGGAATGTGAGTTTTGGATCGTGTCCAAAGTCTGATTTTTATCCACTCCTCAACCCTCCTTTTTTTTTCTTGTTTCCATGATGGGGTTAACACCATATGAAGAGGCACTAGGATATTAAATCGAGAACATTGGCTTGTAAAGCACTTCCCAGCAGACGCTTCTTTTATTTGACAGACTGGAAACTCCCTGGCTCACTTTAGCCCTCGGTCTGCTGAAGAGCTGGTAAGGTATGATCGTCTACAGGAGAGCGAATGTGTCCGTATATGTCAAAGAGTGCCTAGTACAGCTGAGCCCCACTCGAGGTGCTGGCTCTGATCACTGCTGCCTTGGGAGCAGAATTGGGGCATTCCTTTAGCATCCTGCTGGCCACAGCTGGGCTTGTGCCCATATACCTTGGGCTGGGGAGTTAGCATGGAGCCTGCAAATCCATCGCAGTCAGAGGTGTGTCTGCTGCTGGTGCTTGTGCGCAGCGGCGTCCCACCAGCTCAGGTGCCAATGCCGAGTGTGGTGGGCAGCAGGCAGGCTACCCCAGCTCTGGGCTCACTGCCTGAATAAACGGGCCAGGATGGTAGCTGCAATGCCAGGGTTTATACTATCTGGTATGTATTAATATATATTGCCATAGTTCTGCTCTTGTGAGGATCTTCTGAACCAGACTGGGCAAATACAGTGCAGGCATGGCTTTGTGCATGTGGGGCAGCAGCACCAGGCTTTTCATGCCTCTCCACTGTCCCTGCTGTATTAGCAATGGCAGGGGGCTGTGATGAGGGGTGAGGAGTGTTGCCAAGGCCGAGGAGGGAGGCTGTGGCTGCAGGAGGGAGTCCCTGTGATAGCTTAGCTGCAAGTGGTATTTTGGGGCTGAAGGAGCATACCAGATCATTGTGTGGCTTGTGTATGGCAGACTGCTCCCAGTCCTCAGCACAGCTTTGCTACTATTTGATATCTGCACAGGCTAGTCAGATCTCCTGCATGCAGGCAAAGCCTCAGTGGGCTGCTCTATGCATGTACCAAATGTCCCTACTCCTGGTAGACTTGTGCTTTCCTTAAAGAATGGAACATATATTGCAGCACTTAACAAGACTGCTTGGGGTTGGTTAAATTCCTTCTTCTGCCAAACCTCTTTCAGCCTCCCCAAAAGTCATTACAGTCCAAGTCTGCTGTGTAGTTTGCTGGGTTTGTGTAAGTGAGGTGAGTGAACTGGGTTTTCAGTCTTACTCAGCAGCATATTGGTGCAAATCTGGTGCTATGCACGTCCCCTTAATTTGGCTCTGGTTTTAGCAAGGTCTTCACAGTCCTCTGTGAGCACCAGCTCAGTGCCAGAGAAGAAGGAGTTTCCCTCTGTTCAAAGCACACAGCTTCGAGCTGGGGATTTCTGTCTGCTGAGCTCACGTGCACAGGAGAAACGCCATCTGCCCGTGAGCCAAGTGCTTCAGTTAAGAATGAACTTAATTGGGGATTACTTACAGAGAGTTTGCTGCACCCCCTGACCTCTACCCCGTTATGTGCAGCTTGGGAGAGGAGGGAATGTGAGTCTCTTGTTTTCTCTGTAAGCCTGTGTCTGAAAAGGAAACTCTCTCCTGATTTTTTTTTTCAAAGGCAAATTCTATGCCAAACCCGTAATCAGATACAAATAGAAGTGAATGCCAGAAGCAAAAGCAGCCAAAGGGAGCTTTTCATCTTGAAAACAGCTTTCCCACCTGGCCAAGAACTCCCTGCATGTGCCTGGCACAATGGGACAGCCCTCCCTGAGTTTGCCCATGAGGGCTTGGTGCTCAAATGTTGATTGTCTTCTCCATTCAATCCTGGTTGTTGCTGCCTGACTTGGACTGTCCCAAAATCTTTCAGGTCAGAGGGCAGAAAAGGCATGTACCTCTTGTCATGAGGATTTACATGCTGCCTGAAATGGAAGCTTGGTTGCTTTAGGAAGTAGCTCCCTAGATTTCTGCCGGAGCGGGCCAAAGGCCAGCCTTTTGTGTGAAGAAGAAGGTGGTAGATACTGGCCCTTTTGAAACAGCTTCTCTTAGTTTCAGCTTCTGCCATACCTCATCATAGGGTCATTCACTATATCCCAGTAAGAGTTTGGTGGTGGTGATTGGCTCTGTTGTTGGTTTTTCCTGTTATGTACTAATGAGTCCTATGAAAAATAACTTTCCACCTACTAACCTGCTACCTACTTTAACCATTTGGGAGTGTTCAACTAGTTCTAGAGATCTGTTTTGGTAAACTGGAGAAAATGCCAAGTGTGCATGTTGCTTGCTGCTTTATAGCTCTGTTGGTGTGTGTGCATGGGAAAGGGAAAAGCCCCTCTTACATGCTCTTCATCTGCACTGAAAGGCAGCTTGTGCCACCATTATTATAAACATCAGTGGAGGATTGCCATCCCATTTTGACTAATGAGAGTATGTCATCAAGAGGAATCTAGGAGCACAGGCTATTGTTGATCTGACTTGTTCACATTCCTCTATCAAGAAGGCTGCTGAACTCAGGCGTGATTGAGAGTCTCTCAAGGATGACCCTGGGCTTGGGCATCAAGTGAGAGGTCATTTTTTGCAAAGAAATGTCACCCCAAGTCAAACATTTGGAAAAGACAAAAGCCATGGTGATATCTCATGGAGCTAACATAGAGACCTGGATTTCTTCATTGAATGCTTGTTATGTATTTCACTCCTAAAAGTGCATTCATAAGATGCCTACATGAGTTGTTCTCTTTAGCTCACTTGAGGTTTTTATTGCTGCTGTATGGGTAGAAGAAATGGAACTAATTGCAGAATGCTCAAGTAAACAGAGGAGCAGAAATGATACTTCTTGAGAAAGATGCGATAATGCTTTTCCTGTGTTTCTAGGATTCTTCCCAGTGTTTGCATGTTAGTGGATGTGTGATTTCCTTTTCTCCGAACTGACTCTTCCATGCAGGTTGGACATTTGTGGCAAGAGAGTTTAATGGATTTGGAAGGAAAGCTGTGGTCTGTTGGCTGGTGCCTGAGATAGAGTTTAGATTAACTCTGACACCTTCAGCCAGCAGCCTCACAAAACCATGTGTTGTTTGGGTAGGTATAACTTTTCTCAGCTAGTAGCTGAACGTGCTAGGGAACAAAAAACTGCAACAGAGGACTCACTGGAATGTTGTAAAAAAACTGCAGAAGTGGTCTGGTTTAACTTGAAGATTGGGGAATGGCATGATAAAAATAAATTGTTTCTCCTCTTTTTGTATTAAGCCTCAGGCCATAAACATCTTGAAAGAAATGGATTTTTATTTTCCTTTCACCCTTCTGAATGGATCAGAATTGCTTGAAGAAAATCTGTACATAAACCACAAGAGCAGCAGGGTTTGAAGTCCTATTTTTAGTGTCACTAAGTCAACCAGCTTGGTATGCTGGGAAATTCCCACCTCCTGGCACCTAAAGGTTAGTATTATCAGTTCTCCAAGAACTGGTTTAGAGCATATGTTAGTTGCATTAGATCAGCTTGTGCTGTCTGTTATAATAATAATAGTAAATATATTGCGTGTATTATTGTAGCCCCTAAAAGAGCTGGCTGTGACTGTAATGTTCTCTAGTTCATGCTGAAACTTAGTTTTTTTTATTTCCACTTTAAACCTAAATTCAGCCTTTCCACTAAAATTCTCAGAAAGGATCTTTCTACATCATGTCGTTTAGTAAGCAATCTTTTCACACTATAATCTGGCTCTATATAAGGAGAACTTTGAAGATTCTCAACTCTTATTAGCTAGGACAAAAATTACTTTGTGTACAGGAAGCATCTACTTAGTCAAATAAAAAAATCATTGAAATATGAAGAGCAATTCTGCAAAATCTCTGCAAACAACTTTAAAGATAAGCACTGTTGAAATGCACAGATTTTAATGCAAACACATACCATATGTAACACAAATGTACTGTCCTGCTATCACCTAGTATCTAGGTGTTCAAAATAATAATAAATTTGTATATGTTATTGTGCAAAACACGTACATACCAACTGTCTATACCTACATACCTGCTCGTGTATGGTTTTTTGTAGCTTTTTATTTGCTCACTTGTTATGATACATGGGGGTTTCTCATTTTCCAGCTTTTCTCTGCAACCATAACAGCTGGAAACATCTGTGTGGTTTCTGGTTGGTTTTTGTTTGGGATTTTTTTTTTTCCCTGAATGAAAGCTGAAATTCTTACTTACTGACATTATTGAAAATACTGGAGCTTTAAAAAAAACAACTCAAAACCAAAACCAAAACCAAAACACTGAAAAGAAAAATAAGACATGATAAAATCACAAGAGCTGGCTATGCTGACTCTGCTGAAATTAATGATAAAACAGTTCTGACTTAGTGGGACTTAATTTTACCCTGAGAATAGAAATAACTGAAAGGTATGTTTTGCATCATTGCAGGATTGAAGTTACAGTTGCTGAGGTGTTCTAACCTTTATGTCCATATTTGATAAGACTTGATTCCCCCTAATAAAAATGTCATCTGTTCCTCTCCACTTTATATGATAGTTGGAATAACCTCAGCACTTTCACAGCTTGTGAGCCCTCACTGTACAGCCAGGTGCAGTGTGTTCCCGTTCACAAATTTTCTGAAGGATATTTAGATTTTTGGTTGTTTCTTTGTTGCCTGAGAATTGATTTAAGAGCATATGAATAGTTGATAATTTATTTTTGAAGGCTGTGTGAAATCTCTGGGCTTACTGGGGGTCTGTGCTTTATGACTGATGAAGAGATGCTGTCCCTGTAGCTTGCTGTGATCATTCTGGTGATGACAGTAGTTATGAACACAGTGAAAGTGCCCTTAACTTGTAACAGGCTGCCTTGTGTCCTTCCCCTCAAAGTGCAAATGAAAGTATTTTGATTAAAACTCTTAAGCTGGCATGAAGCAGTTTTTAGCTGTGTATCTCTCTTGAAGGTGCATTCCCAGCTCAGCAATGAGTGTCCTCAGGAATCACTATGAATGTGAGAAGGGGAGAGCAGGGAGAGGAGCCTCCTAGCATTGGCTGCCTTCCATTGCTTCTCCGTCCTGTGTCCAGTTGTCCTTTTTCTCCTTCACCTTCCGTACTTGTTTCAGGGATATAAGAGTACTTTGTGTTCTGCTGAGGCATTTGAATTGCCATGTGTATTTTGTCCAGAAGCAATTAGCTTAGTGCTTTACCTGGTGATTTGTTGGCTATGCAGCTTTCTCACTCTTTTGTACAGCTCTCTGCTCTTTGCCAGTTTAACAACTCAGTTAAAAAACGATGGAAGTGCAATAACGTTTTCATTGCTAAGAGTAAAACTTACTGCCCTTTGTGGAGCCAAATACACCAAAGCAGGCTACCAAAGCAGCACTGCTTTACCAGCTTAACAAGTTTAGCTGATGTTACTGGTTTGCCACCGAGTTTATTATAGTTTCATATCTCACCCTGGGCTGGCAGCAAGTGTTTTGGCTTTTCTTTCTCTGCCTGTGCAATGGTAGTGATAGTCATCAGGGCTCTCAGCCCTTCAGATAATCTCTTTGGGTTATCATTTACTTGCAAACAGTCATGTGAAGTATTTGTGAAAAGGCTTTTGAAGTGGCATTGCAGGCGGATGCTGCCCGGAGGTGCAGAGCAGGCAGTGTTTACACAGGGGCAGAGGATTTCTCTGCCCGGTGTGGCTCTCCTCAAGTGCTCGTATTCTGCGGCTATGCTGTTTGCCTTTCTAATGAAGTGAACTGTTTGTTTGAAATATGTGGTAGAAGGTATTTACACAGAGACTAAAGTAAACTTTAGGGCTATTCACATAAGCCGTACATATCTGGTTTGTGAAATGAAGGAAAACAATTTGGCTGCAGCTTACCTCAGGGAAGGGCAGTTAGGAACTGTTTAAACAATGAACTGGGCTGCAGCGGATGTTGCTGCAGCCTCTTACAGGCCTTCAGTGATGACTGCTGCTCATGTAGGCATTCCTCAGGATGCTGCCTCGATGGAGATTTCAAAATTGCTGTCGTTGTTTAAAAGGGGGATTTATTCATTAGCTGAGAAAACTTGGGTACATTCATATTTGATTAAAACCATCCCAATTAGACAATGGACTGTTGAGAGCCAACATATGCTATTGCCTTTATAACGTCATTAGTAACCCAGAGTCCCCACTTTGAAATAGGATCGTGCCCGAGTGCGCAGACATCTGTTTCTGCCTAGCCAGATGGAGGTCAGCAACATAACTTAAACTGCTAATCCTTATTGTGGAGAGGGGAACAGGAATCTGAGGAAGGTAGGAATAAGTGAACTCGGATCCCACTCCTGGCAAGGCATGAGGGTATTGATGGCAGTACAATGCCTGGAACATGCTCTGCAGAGCTCTGGTAGTAAGTTTCTGCCTAACCGCAAGCAGAAGTTCAGAGAGCAGAGGAGGGCTGGGTGCAGTGAAACTCTCTGTGGTTAAGGCATTTCAATTCGTCTCAGAGAACCTCACTGCTGCTCCTGGCTCCCCTGCAGTTGTGCCTAATGGGAGCGTTAGTCAGCTGTAGCACAACGTTTTTCAACAATGACTGGCAAAACAGACCTTGAGGGTGGGGAGTGCTTTTCACCCCCTGTCATAGCACAGAACAATTAAAACTGGGCATGCAGGGGGGACTTCAGGAGCAGAGATTTCCAGCCCTGTCCAATAGAGACCATATGTTTCCATCCATCATTTATATTTTTTGGCGGGGAAGAAAGCACCAAGTTGGTTGGGACTACAATGCCACATCCTCTGTCATTGTTTCTCTGCTCATTCTCCTCGGGAGCAAGGGGAGTCACAACACTTCAGACTCCTTGGGTTCAGCATAGAGATTAAAACAAACAAAAAGTCCTTATGCTCCCGGAGTGCAATAAATTTGCTACAATTTCAATAGGATCCAAACAAGCGACAATAGTAGCATTAAGAGCTGGCAAATCCTTTGATGTTATTGACCAGAAAAGCACTGTTGTGGTCTCTGTCATGAACATTTAAACTTTTGACCTCCAACCTGTGTGTCAAATGGCTTTTCCATATGGAGGGTTGCTATACCTCTCTCACTGCCACTGCATTTAGTAGAGCATCAAACACTTCACTGGTGGGAAACTGATGCTTAATGCATTGGAAAAGGTCCAAGATTGCCAGAGGGTGGGACTGAAGAAAACTTGTCTTCCCTTCTTCTGCTGAAGCGTAAATGAAGTCCCCTGTTTTCTTACAGCATGATTGCATCTGAACTCCTCACAGAAATGTGGAAGAAAGGATTGTGTCTTGGTGGACGGGAGACGGACTTCTTAAATTACTTTTATGACCACCTCTTTTATGCAGTGTAACATGCAAACATACAGCTGAAGGATGGGCTTTTACAGGCTGGGGATGTCTTCATGATTATACCATAGAGCTGAAATCCTGCAGCACTGGTACTGCCCTTGATGTTGTGCTGGCTGAGTGTCAGAGAAAGGAGTTTGCCTTGGAGAACATGCCGGGAGTGTGCAGAGTATGAGGGACCATATTGGAATGCCATGCCTGGTGTCCTTTCCAAACAATGACCAAAAGCAGATGCCATGGGGTTAATGTAAGAGCTTCACAGGTGACTCTCCTCTCCTTTTGCTCCCCTGTCAGTTTCACAAAAATTTCAGTTGAGGAATTCCTTGGTCCTATGGTTTCAACACTTTAAGATCTTTAGTACACTTATTTTCTGTGACTTTCCCCTTGAGGCCATTCAAATCTCCTGTGTCACTTGGCTGTGTGGCAGGGAATGATGTGCCTTATCCTCATTTGGCCATCTTTCCTCTCTTCTGGCTCCTTTTGTCTCCTTGTGGCACCCCTGGCTTCTCCTCTAGGATGTAGAGAGGAATGAAAAGCAGCCCCCATTTAGTGCCCCTTACCTGTTTGGGTGGGCAGAAGAACAGTTGTTTCCCTCCTCTCTCATATTTGTGGGTCTGTGTTCCATCTAAATCTATGTTTTCTCCTGTCTTGTCCCTCAGTCACCAAGCTGAAAAACGTGGCCGCGCACAGGCAAATTGTGTAACTTTTTTCCTGGTCAGCCTGGATTGGAGGCTGGAGAAAGCTGTACTGTTACACTTATCAGTGGTGGTACCAGAAAGCTCAGTCAGAGCCTGGGGCCTTATTGTGGTAAGCACTGTAGACAGGTGGTCATTGTAGACAGGTAAAGATAGAACCTGCCCTGAAGACTTTGCTTTTGCGTTGCTGCTATCCAGAAAAATCTTTGCTAATGCCATGGGCTGCTTTGCCCACTCCTGCATTTTTATGCTTCTGCCTGTTTGGATCTCTGTTCTTTCTTTTTCCTTTTCTCTCATTATCGGGAGTGTTTTTCCTCGCCGGTGAAGCCGGACCTACCCACGAGTCCTGGCAAAGATGCTGGTGTCAATATGACACAGTGCAGGCAGAAGACCTCAGGAGATGGTGCAGCTGGTTCTGCAGCCACATGCCCTCTGCAGCTGTGTGTCCCTGCTCTGCACCTCTGATGTGGACACTACTGACTCAGGGCTGTCCTCACAGGGCGTAAGGACCATAAGCATTAATTAAACTGAGGTTGTCCATTTTTGATTTGTGCTTCTAAGTAAGTGTGCTCAAATATACGTGCCCTTCTTCCTGTTTTTCAGCAGCAGTGTCAGCTTTAAGTGGTTGATGTAAAGGGTTGGCCACTTTGGGTAAGCAGCACTTAGTTTCCAAAGCAAGAGAAGTGTACATCAAATCCTGCCACTCATCTGCAGAGAACAAGAGAGAGGATGAAAGTGTTGATAAGACTTTATGAGGAACGTCCATACTTTTCCATAGAGAGAATGCCCTTTGGCACAGAAGAGGAATTGGGGAATCCTAAATACTAACAAAAGTCCTAAAAATAAAAAAAAGTGTAGTCATATCTAAAGCATTCATTCTGTGTTTGGGTAGTTGGGAAATGGAGAAGTTATCTGTAAAGAAAAATTAACTTAATAAAAGATCATAAGCAAAAGCCAAGAGAGATTAGTAAAAGAATATGAAGTTTCAGGCAATTGGGCCACTGTTTTTAGAAGAAATAATAGGGAGTTAATAAAATACTGCCATTTTAGCTCTTTGTTGGGATTTTTCACTGAAGAGTTTTAGAGTGACTCAGAAAGGGTATCTCTCTGTTAACAGTTACCAGGCTGTGGTCCAGGGAAGTGACATAATTTAACTACGGCCCTTTTTGTTAAAAATATTTTCCTCCAATTTTGGCTTGTAAAAGTAACTAAGATTGATTGGAATATCGACAATATGACATCTCAAAAATAAGGCTGAGTGAGCACTTAGAATAAATGTCAATAGGGCAAATTAAGGGAACTCACTGTGCTTTCCATCTTCAGTAATGATTTGAAACAGAAAGTAACTAGCATAAAAATTAAATACAGAAGAAGAACTCTCTAAGAGTTTGAGGGAAGGTGAGAGCACATGGAGGAAGAAAACATCTTAAACTCAAGTATTTAGAGATATAAAGAAGTAATAACCAAGAGTCGGTTTCTGTTGACTTTATTTGACTTGGGCAGTGCCTGTTTCACCAGCAGTCCCCTAGAAATAGTAGGTAAGATCACTGCCACATAATGAATACAATGTCTTGTAGTGGAACAATGAAAGATAGTGGTTTTTGAGAATGTGTGAAAGAAATACATATCCCTGATGGAAAAGGAAATTTTCTGAAATAGGTTATTTCTATTATAAATTTCTAAGGCTGCCTCCTCCTAAACTGTCAGCCTGTATGAAAACCTGATGCCCAAGAGTGCAGGGATGACAACCCAAGCTGGAAGAAACACAGAAAGAAGAAACAAGTCACTGTGATTAATTTAGAATATGGACAGAGAGATTAAAGGTTGTAATAAATGTATATTATCAAGTAGCCTGACAGCACACGTATTAACTATCTGCTCATCTGCAAGAGCTTGAAGAATGTAAACACCTCAGAAGGAGAGTAATTGCTAAGGATGATACTGAGAGAAGCTAAATAATTATGAATATTTGGATGAAATTTTTAAAAATCAGGTTGAACAGCAGGGAAATCTCTCGGAGTGTTCATTCATCCCATAGAATCCGAGGAGTTTTAATATCTAAAAATAGACCTAATTGATCTAATTATACATTTTCTTCTCTGATTCCTCTATGCCTTAAAATACTCATCAAAGCTGCTAAGTGTAACCTATTTCCAAGTCTTTCACACTGGGTCCAGACGTTCAGCTGCTGAAAGTCTGTTTAGCTAAAGTGATTTTTCCTGTGCTATACTGATACCCAACTGTTTGAGGTTTGGCCTTTCAAATAGCTTTTAAATTTGATTTGGCTATGTAGAAGAGCACACAAGTCTCCAAACCATTGTTTAAGCAAATAATGTTTGCAGACTGACTCACTGCTGCTTACAAACTTCTAAGAATGTCACTAGAGCTTGTTGAATTACCTAACTTGTCTTCATTTGTTGCCACATCAAATCAGCAGCAATACATGGGTATTTCTAGCTCCCCCCCCTCCCCCCCGCCAGTTTCTAGATTTCTGTTGCCTTTTCTTAGCCACATTTACCTTTGCATCTTACAGATATTTGTCATTGCTAAGTTAATGTATCTGGTTAACATCAGGACATTCAGATGCATTCTTTGAGCTGTGTTCAGCCTTAGGGAATAACCAAACTGATCTGTGTCAGCATCTCCTTCCTGCTGTTCTGGAGGTCCACGTTAAACTTCTGCTTCGAAGTTCTTTGGAGCTGAAAGCCTTGATGTACAATTTCTTCTTTAGTTCTCACCAGTATGGATCAGGATTTATTTTGTTTGTAATCTTTTAATTTCCTCAGTTTCCACTTTGTAGCTCACCTTCAACCACTGGAATTTGCAGTGTGCTACAGAAATGGATATGAAGAGGTAGATAGGTGCAAATTATTTTTGTATATATTGTGGTTATGGATCTTGTTACTCCCTGCTTGCAGAGTAGGAAATGCTGAGGATGTGATCCTTTATACACATATGTAATAAAAGATGGGAAGCATTCCAGAGCAGCTGGGTGTAAAACCGCTTGTCTGTGATTCTTTAGAGTTAAACGTGGTTGCTCATTTTGGTTTTCATAATTTTTAGGGATGGATTTTGAAATTATGAAGGCTGCACTGACACATGGTGGCACGAGAAGTTAGGGGCAGGAACAGCAAAACAGCAACTGTTGCAAAGGAGAAGCTGAATTATTTTATTACTGCATGTCCATTGGTGGTAGAAGAGGGAGGAATCTCCTTTTGTCAGCTTCCTGGCAGAGGGCGATTTGTCATTTTATTGCAGAAACCACATTATTAAGGGTTTTTAAGAAATTCTGCATGTGATCCAGAGGTTGTGAAAAAGATGGGCTGTGCTGTACTGAGAACCAGCTGCGTTAGATGAAACAATTTTACCTCTAAGTAATGGGATGGTGAAGCTCGTCATCCTCTTATCCTGAGACCATGGGCCAGTGTACCAATGCTGGGTATATGCAGTTGTGCTCCTTCAGGAAAGCTTTTAAGGTTGCTTATAGGATGAAGCAGCCAGTGTTTCTCTGGTGGAAGGGAGGATATTCCTGATGAATTTCCACCAATCTGCTGTTTGTTCTTGGGCAAAGTGGGCTGATGGAGTGACTTGACTTTCCTTCTCTAAAAAGTATGTACCAAGAAGGTTGTGGGACAGCAGTGCTTCTCCCACCCCACTCACCAGGCAAGTTCATGGTTACTTGATCAGGGCAGCAAAAGGCGTTCTTTCTTCACTTACCAGTGCATCCATCCCAGTGGAAACAGTCACTGGGCAGTGATGAATCATAAATTATGTTCTGAAAGAACTGGAGGCTTTTCTGTTCAATGTGTTTTGTACATGCAATATGTTTATTACCCTGGGAGTCTGTCTCTTACTACATTTCTTTTTCTTTTTCTTTTTCTTTTTCTTTTTCTTTTTCTTTTTCTTTTTCTTTTTCTTTTTCTTTTTCTTTTTCTTTTTCTTTTTCTTTTTCTTTTTCTTTTTCTTTTTCTTTTTCTTTTTCTTTTTCTTTTTCTTTTTCTTTTTCTTTTTCTTTGTGGATGGGCAAATGGCAGTGAGCACTGGAGTCTGTTGAATGGACTTGAGAAAGTTTAGTTAGTATTCCAGAAGGCAGTCCTGCTCCTTTGACAGCAGAGTTGCATTGACTGGAAAGAATAATAAAGTGTTCAAACTGAAATCAATCCAGCAGTTATTTAGCCAATACCTGCAGCAAATCTGGCATATTAAAACACCTCTCAGTGCCAGCTGACAAAACCAGTTCCAGCAACTTTTATTCTAGCACAACTATAACTGCTCCTTCCTCAAGTGTTTGGCATAATGGTTGTTGTGGAACTGCTAACAATAAAACGTGTTCCCACAAGGTGTTCAGGTCTACAAACTGAAAGTATTAAAATGGGTGACAGGAATCTAAGATGCTCCAAAGTCTTAATTTTTGTTTTTGTAAAGGTAGAAATTATTTTTCAGCCATAACAAGAGCTGGAGCTCTGCTCTGGTTTGTGAGGCTTGGCCTGTGGTTTAGTTTTAAGTACATAGGCTCTGTGAGCACCAGCAGAGGGTAGAAAGGGGACGTTTGATCATCATTAGTACACAGAGACACGTGGAAAAGAAGTGAGCCAATGCAAAATTGTCTATTCTCTGAATGTGTTACATCTACTGTATGTTATCACTATTAATATTTAGTGCTGCTGAAATGGAGACGACTTGCCCCTTAAAAATTCTTTTCCTCAATTTCCTTCTGCCTATTTCTTGGCTTTTTATATTAACTTGACATTTTTTCCAGCTTTGCCGTGACTTTTCCTTTTTCCTGTTTCGAATCCCCTTCTCTGTGAAGTGAGATGGTGAGTTAGCTGCATGCATGTTGGTGTGACTGGTGCCACATTGGAAGCGTGTGCGTGCACGCGCACACAGACACATGGAAAAGCCTCCTGAGATAACTGGCTGTAGCACAGCAGTGGGTCAGCCAGCAAACAAGCAGTGCTTCAGATGGCAACCAGCCACGCTTGAAGCAGCAGCCCCAGTCACCATAGGGAAACTCTTCAAAGTGCACAGAGTTAAGTGCATGCATTAACGTGTAGCTGTGGTTCAGTCATTTCTTCTTCCTGATTAAAGCCTCTGTATAAGCAGACGTACAAAACATAAATCACCCCTTATTGAGAGAGAGCTAAAAAAACCCTCAGAGACAACATGTGCTCTTATTGAGCCCTCATGCAAGCTGTAATTAAATAGAAATCCAAAATAAGATCTTTGCTTGGCAACTAAGAATCTAATTCTTGCCATAAAACCTGGCAATACCATTAAGTTCAGATGAGTTGAAGCAAATGTATGTGAAAAAACAGTGGTGCCCTTAGGGACTCTGCAAAGCTGAATATTAGAAAATTCTCATCTGGTGATCAGCTTGTGAACCAAAGGAAGTGTAGAAATTTGCTGGCAAACTCTTCAAAACTGTTCTGCATATTGAAAAGACGTTAACAGGGAGGCTATATTTTGCATCATACTGTATCTGTTACATCTGGTGTGAAAGCTTGGTACTGTTGTTCAGCATCAAGACCGTAATGGATTTAAGCAGGAAGGAGATTTCACCTCAAGTGAGGTTATATCTGAGATAGAAGTTTGCACCTGGCTCAGCTCTGACATGTAATTTGGTGAGCTGGTTGTCTTAAGGACGAATGTGCTGAAGCATAATGAGGGCTTCCTGTCTTGGGCTTGAGACCTCTGTTTTCTTGGCCCTGACCTCGTGACACAGGTGCAGACATCAGGGCCACACTGGGTGAGTTCAAGACAGTACAGGCATCTTCTAGGGTAGCAAATGTTTTCTTGATGTGCTGAAAAATGCAGCCTGTCATTTCAGCAGCCACCTCCCTCAAATATTTGGCAGGAGTCACAAGGTGCTTGAGCAAGTCAGCTAGCTGACGGCAGAGTGTTTTACTGGTATCACCATCACAGCCGACCTTTCCAAAGGTAGTGATCCCCTAAGTAAGGCTTATTTGAGAGACTACAGAGTGTACAGAAAAGTTATCTTGAACTTCAGCGGGCTTTGTAGCAGCCTAACCCTTCTGCTGTCGTCACACAGCACCTTTGAGCCAGCTGGCATCATCCCCCTTTCCAAAAAGTCTTGCTATGAATTGCACCTCATCAGACTTCAATTCAGGTTTGCTGTTCAGCGTCAAGGATCATACATACCTGTCCTTTATCCCAGTTCCTTTCTCTCAATGCTGCAGCAGAGACTTAGGTTGTCGACTTTCAGAGAACAAGAGTAGGTCTCTTCTTTTTTTCTATATGGGAATGATTGCAATTGGAGAGAGATGATCCTATTCACTTCTTTAAGAAGGTAAGAATGATTCTTGAAGGAGAAATAAGAAGGCAGGTTTTACACAACAGAAAGTCAGCATAAATTGACATATTTTCCAGAAGATCTCTCAGTGATAAAATTGATGAGTTTGTAGCATTACAGGCAGTTGTGTCTCCAACTTTGTTTTAAGGAGACCCTGCTAGATGTGCAGGACACAGGAGATCATCTGAAGGAAGCTTACAGTAGTTGGCAGCAGAGAATTCTGAAGGTGACAACAGCTACCAAACTCAGCAATGGGCGAGCGATGTCATCAAATATATTTCCAATACTTTGGCATGTCCTCACAAGTTCTTGAAAACAGTGGAATTTATGCACAGAATCAGGTACTTCTACTGAGTTGAAGCTGACGGCTGCAGATACACAGCCAGCATCTGTCCATGTGCTGTGCACTTACATCAGTCTCTGCAAGGATGTCACTGGCCCAGGAATTCACAGTTGCATTTGGATGCCTGTAAGAAAACTGACTGGCATACTCTGTAAGTTTGCATCTTAGCCAGAATTTTTAAGAAGGTAATAAGTAATTTCCTTAGCAGAATAGGAAGTTAGATTTTATTGATTTGTTTTGGTGAGAGGGGTTTCTCCTTGCTGAAAGTAAGAGGTTTTTTCCTCACAGTTTAAATGAATTAATAAAAACATAGTCAGAGCAGCTGTCCTGTCTTTGACACTGAGTTTTTCCCCTGGTTTTCTAGATAGGTAAATCATATTGCACAAACAACCATGAGTCAGATAGATTCAGATTCAATTCTAACCTGATTAGTCTCACTCAGTGTTTTACTTACATACAGTATCAATAATTGTGGCAGAATGTGCCGTTAATATTCTGATGGTGCCTTTAATGAAATAGTTACTGGGTGGGATATAAAAAATAAATGTGAAATTGGCTACAGCCTCAGTTACTGCTTTGTAAACTTCTTATTATCTATTTCCATATAAATACACGTCAGACGATTACATTTTATGCCATTTCAAGTGAAGCCCTGGACGATGGGTGCTTTGGCAGCTCTCTGATCTCAGAGTCTTTCCGTATAAATATTCAAATGGAAATGCTTTTCAAAGTGGAGTGGTCTTGAGCCCCCAGGCATGTAGATGGCAGGATTTGATTTCCATCTGTAAAATTGACTCCACCAGTTCTATAGTTCTGTACATTATTCTCCCTGTCTCCCATTTAGCATGTTAGTCTGCTGACAATAGAGTACACAGCACTTAGCAGCTGGTTTGTGGAACCATCAGTCAGGAAATTGTATGATAAATAGGAGGTAGCCAGGTTTAGTGGCACTTCATTCTGCTTCAGCAGTTTTAGCCTGACTTTGGAAAAGTCATCATGTGAATTTTCTTAAGGGTTGCAACAAGAGATGGCTACAGTGCAGTAACTTATTACACATACACTTGAGTTATGATGTTCACCAGGTGTATTGCTCATGTGTAAATAATAAACTGTGAGATGGATAATTATGTTGGGGTTTGATATGCAGCTCTGCTCTGGACAGCTCGGGGCTGATGGAGACAGCTCCTGTGCCATGATGGAGTACGGCTGTTTCCCAGATGGAAACTACAACAAGATGCAACCAAGATATACAAAGGAGCTTAATGTGAGAGGACTCAAAAAGATGTTCTTGGAGATTTATAGTCCATGCATAAATAAAACTTGTTGATGATCGGCACTGCATAAGCCCCACAGAGAAAAATACCTTTTTTTGTGTTGTTTAATACTAAGTTTCCATTTCTCAGCAGAAAGTAGATTAGACATTGAGGATGGTCAAATGGTGTTTCACTACGTAATTACTAGGGCTGCTTTTAATGGGTAAGCGCTCAGGCTGGGTGAGGGTGGGACAGTGAGGAGGCTTGGCATCCTGGGCGGGATTTCGTGTTTTGACCAGGTGAACCACATCCTGTCTGACATGAATAGAGGTAGCAAAATCTCTGTGGTCTTACCTGTGCTCTCCAGACTCGCTCTTTGAAGGAGACCCATAGGGCAGAGAAGGATTTGCTCGTGCATTTGTGAGGGTGTGAGTGACTTTTGTTTTGCTGAAAAAAATAGTGGCAGACTTTGTATTGTAAAATCTAGACATCTGCTTTGAAACCTCCTCCCTTTGGTTCATGCTGCTGTAGTCAAGTACCAGTTTAGCAGGGAAGAGGGCAGGCCAGGAGATGTGCTAAAATACACTTCCCGTGTCCCTTTTCCCCTTGGTGTCTACTGGGAATGTGTTCCTGGAGGTGGCAGCAAGCATCCTCCACTCAGACAATGACAGTTTGTTCCCGATTATCTGTGACCCATTTTTTTTAACTCCATTGAAGACCACGAGTGCTTGGCGTGAGGAGTGAAGCTCATAACAGATTGCGTGCCAAGGTCCAGTTGGTGCAGCAGAACCAGAATTAAAACCACCATGAGTCTGAGCTCCCAGCTTACTTCATAAGCCACAATTATTTTTCATTTGTGGTGCCTAAGTCAGTAAATGGCTGAAATGTGCTGTGGGTAATCACATGCTGATGTCCTTTCACAAAACCAAGCCATATAACTGGACAGTCTGTGTCAGATGTTTCCAGGCTTTCTTGAAATACTAGGAATATTTCCTCCCTGTGTGTATTCCTTCAGGGCAATGAGGTTTGTTCCTTTCATTCTTCTCACTATTCAAAATTCAATAATGAAACAACCCAACTTTTTAAAACATGATGGGGAAAAATCCTTTTTATTTTTTTAACCATCTCTAGTTGAGACCAGGGCACTGCTTTCACAAATAATATAATCTAAGAGGAGGTTTACATTTTGCTAAATAGGAAAGGTGAGAAATACGAAGAAAAGATACCTTCAAGAGTTGGTGGGCAAAACTGGAGTAGAATTACTTTTACTGCCAATATACAATTGAAGATTAAGAAATAAGAATTTTCTAGAAGCATTTCACTAAGTCCATGACATGACCTAATGTCTCTACTGCTCAGCCTTTGGTGACAGATAAACACATGACATCACCCAAAGTGGCAATTGGGTAATTGTGCAGGATCAGTTTGTTTCTTGCCTCTGGAGGTGCTTAACGTCTCCTTGGAACTGTGAATGTTTGGGAGGTGGCGGTGAGCAGAGTGTAACATTTTGAGGCACACAGCTTGCAGTGGTTTGCTGGTGAGGAGAGCTGTGGCCTGTCTGGACTGTGCCCCTCGAAGCTGAGAGGCAATCCGGCTGCAGAAGCCATGGGGAGGGTGGGCCAGGGCCTGACTCCTCAGCGCAGAGCCCACGGGGGTGTCAGGGGTGCGTTCCCCCCTTTGTCAGCCTGTATCCGAGGCCCTCCAGAAACAGCAGGGAGCCAGACTTGTGACAGTTGCAAAATTCCCCATCCTGTGAAAGGCATGGAGGAGATAGAGCAGGGGAGCTTACTGTAGCCATGAGTCCCTGGGTCTCCAGTCATGGGGACAAAGAAAGCACCTTTTCTTTTTAAGAGATGGACGTGAAAGGAGTCCCTCTGTCCTCACACACATTCTTCCAGGTTCAGCCACTGGTGTGGTGCAGGTAAACATCTCCAATATGGCCTTTCCCGGTCACATTTGCCTTCAAACGTCGTTGCCTGATTTACTCCAGTTTTACTTGCATTTCTCAGCATCTCACTTCAGTTTGCCTTTCCGTTGTGGGACTGTGTGTACATCTCTGAGGATATACTTTTTTATTGCATTGTATTCTCTGCTTAGGCTTTTCATCCTGCAATGATTTTTTTTTTTCTTGTTTTAATACAAAATAAATAAATCAGGAATGCTTATGAAAGCCATGATGGTCCTTTTGATCTGATGCTTCGCATATGGGCCCATAATTATTTATTAAAGACTTTTTATGCCCTTTTCCATTTAAGCTTTAAAAAGAGAATATTAAAATTAGTAAATACATATTCATGCAAACACTGTGGGCCAAAATCTCCTCTCAGACAGACCTGACAATGGAAGGAGATTGTGACCCCTATGTTCATAGCGCTCTTAACACATGCTTTTCAGTATCTGTTCTGTCTTTATGAATGTTATTTTTAAAGAATCATTGGAGATACTCAGATCTGGGAACCTCGCTTGTTTTTTCAGATCCTCCTCACCTTTTTCCAGCATTCCACCCTCCTGTACCAATTGATGCAAGACATCATGAGGGACGCTACCATTACGAACCATCTCCCATTCCTCCTCTGCATGTGTGAGTATTCAGTGTTCCCCCTTGCTTCCTGAAAGAATGGACGAATACATGAACCTTTGCAATGCTTGAAACCATGTCCCTGGAGCACTTTTCCAGTCTTGCTAGAGTACAAGATTTACTTTTGGAAAGCATTGAGGTTATCTGTTCATAAAGCAAAACCCATGCTGGTGCTTGAGGAATTCCTGTTATAATAGGTAGCTAGCAAAGGTTACCTATGTGTTTTTCTGACATTTATTCTGTATTATATCAGTCTATGAAGACTAAATTAAAAAGTGCTGATCTCTGTGAAATACAGCCAGATAAACATGTATTTAATCTGTATTAAGCTTGGTATTCTTCATAGCTAAAATTTCCTTTCATGAGAGAGGTTTGTTTACAAAACAACTAAAAGGTTGGGTTTTCTCCCCTAGTGACTGCTATGAAGCATAATGAAATTTTTGGTAAATTTTCTTAGTCCCTGTTGTGTGCACATATAGGCAGTTGGTTGATTGATGGGAATGTCACCCAAACAAAATGGCAAATGTGATAGAGCACATGGTTTACACAAAGATAAAAGAAATGAATACCAGTGATAAGATGCATTAGAAAAGGGTGGTAGTGGTAAAATCCTGTAGAAATAAATTTTATCTTATTCCGTATGAGGAGACGGGTATCAGCATTGCAGAATAAACCAGTAGATGTGTCCAGAAAACTGCTAAATACCACTCAAAATTGAGCCAAAAAGCAGGACTTGGTACTTCACTAAAAGGCTTGATATATACATTTAATCATATCTGCTAATCACCTCTCACACTGAGAAAATACAAGAAGAAAAGTACAAGTAATACTTTGAAGAATAATGCTAGTTGTTTAGATGGCAGATTGCTTTTCTATGGCTATTAGTTACAGCTGTGTAATTACATATATGCAGAAGAAAAATGAAGTTGTTTTAAAACAAGTCCTCCTCTGTGAGCAGAATTAATTGATATTAACAATCCTAACTACATGCTCAAGTACACACGCAATATTTTACTAACAGGTTTTTTTGGGTCAGTCTTCTATTACTGAATTGTAATTTCAGAGCAGATTTGCCTGGAGGTAAGTAATAAATCTGTGTTGCAATCTTCGTGGGCATTAGTGGAAAAGTGGGTGTTTATAGAAAGAGAGAGAACAGAAATTTGTGATTTATTCCTCAGGGTTCCTCAGATGCATTACCATTTACACCACAATCTACCACATAATAAAGTACAGTCAAATACATGCTTAAATTTGCTGCTAAATACAAGCTGAAGGTGTCAGGCTCAGACAGTCATTACAGGGTCATCCTAGATTTTGCAGTTTAGTCAATATTCCACACGGATGTATGTTTTTGGGAGCTGGAGGAGATGATCCTGCTCATTCTGAAGCTCGTGGGGAATTTGCCTTTTTCTTTGAATTGGGCAGATGGGGTAGGGAGCTTTAATCTGCATCAGCAGAGGGCCATCATCCAAGGAACAAGTACTGCCTACCAGCTTAGAAGAGGCTTTTGGAAGTCTGTGCCATGTGGGACCCTTCCTGACTGCATTTGCTGAGCTGAGCCTTCTCTGGATCCTCAGTCATGAACCCAGTCCACAGTATGGCACCCCAAACCTGCAGAGCAGGGCTTTTGGGTGGGTAGACCACTGTCACCTGCTTTGGGTGACAGTGGGGAATCAGGACTAGCAGTCTACACTGCTCTCAGTGCCAGGATTTCTATAAGAGCCCCAAGAGATGTTGGAAATGCCTCTTTCATACCCTGTTTGGCGTTCAGGGGTAGTGCACTCTGACCCCAAAATCATGCTCCTTCTATGGAAAGGTGCCCTGCTGTGTCCTGCGCACCACTGCTCCCTGACTAAGGGGTGATTCAGCTGGGCCCTGCAGAGGCAAGGAGGTCTTAGCCAGATGCAATGACTGCAGGCAGCTGCTTTAGAAATATACTTTGATATCAGCTCAAGCCTTAAACTCAAAATTGCCTTGATATTGGCCATTTTCCCCCATTAACTTCTGGTGATTCTTTTGCATATTTTGTTTATGTAACCATTGGATGATGAGCTATTGTGGACCCTTGGAGCTGTTCTAGTTGGCGTAATTAAATATAAATAGGCAATTAAGCAACCTAAAAAAAAAAATCATTTGTACTTCAACATCTTTGTAAATGTTAGGGTTTGTCATGCTTTTGCAGTTTTCAGGAAAATGTATTAATGTGCATACATGTGAGGGTTGTCACCCAGTGGTTTTCTTGCAAGTTTTACAGAGCCTGGTGTGAGTAGGGCCTAGGGATCTCCTGGGATCATTTGGAGCCATTACTTGAACAGCAGTCCTAGCACCCATTTAAAAAAAAAAAAGAAGAAGAAAAAGAGGAAATAACTGGATTAAGAAGGCATTTGAGAATTCTGAGAGAAAATGGCAAGAAACTAGTCAGGAAGCAAATGTTTACCTACAGCTTCAACAGTGACTTCATTGTATGAGTGGTTTTCTCCTCACCTTCATAGTACTCTCAAATGTGTGTATGTAATATAAATTAAAAATAAAATTTAAAAAAGGCATGATTTTAGTTATCCAAGGTCCTCGAAATGTGTTCCAGAACCTGTCAAGCTGTAGTGGAATTAGTTTAGGTATAATACAAGTGCAGAAAAAATGTGAGAAGGGCAGGAATTTTAAAGATTGCAGGGCTCTTACGTACTTGCAGCTCTAAAAAGGTATATATATTTATATGTGTGATTCTTACAGTTTAATTGCTGATGGTCAGAACTGTTGCATCCCAAATTTCAGCCTGAAGCCAAATTTTATAATTTGAGTTATAAGCCCTTAAAAATAAGGGTTTATGTTTATGATGGAATTGCTGACAGATGCTTATGTATAGTAGGACTAGCAGGCATTGCTGTAATTATGCTATCGTATCCTATCGTTAGAGATTTCAATTGAAAGAGGTTTATAAATTGCTCTTCCTCTTAGATAAACCACCCTACATTAAGGCATCAATGATATGGTGCAGAATTAAATTAAAATCTCATAAAATGAAATATGTTCTGTATTAGCTGTTTGACACTTAATTTGCTTCTGAATGAGTAGAGGAAATCACAAATTAACCTGCCTTTGTTTTTCCAGCCATGGCTTATTAGGTGTTAGAACAACTGCAATTACAGCCCAGTAATAACCCCCAACCCTTATGAATATGTACTGAAATGTGTCACTTTGTGTTACCAAAACCTGTTAGGACTGTCTTTTTCTTGGAATTTCTATGGTACATCTTTGGTTTATACTTCAGGAAGATGTATGAAACTTGACTTATTCTTCAGTGGCAATGGATGAATGCAGAATTGAGGCTGGAGCTTGTATTTTCCTTTTATTATTTTGTTTTCTCAAATTCAGTTTTAAAAAATCCAGTAAACTGTAGTTCAGTTTTGCTGCTTTACATTGACCTAGGAGGTTAAATTATACACCGTATGATTTAAACAGAGCATGCAAAAGAGGCATGGATTTTAGTAATCACATTCCTTGCATTGTTTTTCTTTATTGCTTTTGTAGAGCTCTTTCCTAATTTCCGGAATTGTTTCTAAAGTATGATATTAAAAGAGGAGCTGAAGTTTATCTGTGTTTTAGTCCATGACATCTGCTAGGTCATCCATTAGAGTGTCATGCCTTCTCTGGCTGGTTGGTTCAAGATGATGCTACTGATGAGGGTGTTTATTTGAAATTAATATAATGAGTATGCTATTTTTCTCCAACATCCAATTCACAAATTTATTACTGGCCAACTCTTCCAGTTGCTTTGATGTCTTTGTTTGGAATGAGAGTTGTTAGCAGTGAAGAGAAGAAGAAGAAGAAGGGTGTCTTGTTTATTTTTATGACAATTCTAGTGTAAATAACTTTATAGTCCCACAACTTTTAAAATCTGTCTTAGCCAGGACATGAGTTTTTATTTATTAATTTTTTAGAAAGCTCCTAAGGCAGAGACAAAATTCTACTGGTAGGTTTAAATTCAGCAATTTAGGAAGCTACTGTTCTTGGCCACTCAATCATTCGTTCTCACCTTCAACCAAGTTGCATCAGTAGGTTTTTCCCAGTATGCTTCATTTCAAAGTTGAGTTGGACAGCACTCCTGCAGAGAGGAGGCAGGAGACAAGAGACAGGAATGGCTCTGGGCTGGTGGCTTGTGTGCATCTGGGAGTGGTAAATGCACATGTTGCAAGAGGCTAGTGGAAAGTTAAAGTGTCAGGGCTGAATGTATTACAAGATGCATCATGCATGTTCAAAGAAATTGATCCATTTAGTCTCCATCTCTTTCTGTTGCCATCCCCTCTTACTTTACCTCTGGACTACACATAATGAAGAGTGAGCAGCTAAATCTAAGGGAAGGTGCACTGAAGCTCCCCATATGCTTACAGTCGGGGGAGGCTGCCTTTGCCAGGAGGGGGTTGCAAGGTACAGCTTGCAACTGTATATTCCAAGCTCCTTTTCTTTTTTTTTTTTCCCAACTGCTGATTGAGACTAGCAAGTTTGGAAGTCTTATGCCCTGAAATGATGCATGTGCACATAACCATGTATGTGCCTAACACGAATGTCTTGAACAGATATTTTGAACTTGATGCTCTGGTACTGAACTAAAGCATGTGTTTTGCTTGCAGTCAGCTCCAAGTTCATAAAAACGGAGTCCAGTTCTTAGATATGTTATTTCGTACCTAGTTTATACACATATCAGTTACACAAGGGTGGAAAGAAAAAACAAAGTCAGGCCCAGACACTCAGCTTTCATCATTGTCTGATTTTGGACCATGCAGCGAAACAGGGAATGTCCAAATCTGAGAAGATTAAAGCATATCCTCGATTATCAGAGAAACTGATAGCCACTCATTTGATAGGATGTTTATGTTTTCCCAGCCTTGTCACTGACATAATGATTTTTGTTTAAATTTTCATTTCTAAGCTCTAATTTATTTTTTAAAATCTTGAGTGTTTAAACCTCTGAAATCTTCTATCTGCTGCTTTACTTCTGTGTACCTCTAAGCTGTAGACTTGGAAAGGAGTTTGTCAGCTTGTCAAATCATTCATTGATCCTTTCACAGTGGGAAGGAGAGCCCCACTCAGCATGAGAAACATCACTTATTGAATTGTCTTTAATTACTTTAGGACTTAGAATGGGTTTTATGGTTTAGCCAGGAGCCATCGAAGAAGAAAGGCTGGGAAGCTCTTGGGACATGAAAAGATGGCTGTAGTTACAGCTTTCCAAAATCATCCGTGAAAGTACTTTCTTTAAACAGGAAGAAATCTTGTATTAAACGGGAAACACCTCAAGAAACCTGTCCCTGGAAGTGAAGTGCAGCATGAAGAATAAGCAGCTGCTAATAGCCTGGAGGATTTTTATAGCAAGTCTCTGAGAAGGAATCAGCATGGTCTGGTGACTCGTTAAGCTTATTCAGAATTTGTTTTGTGCCACAGATATGCATGTTGTAAGCTGTGCAAGCAGCGTGTATCCCTCTTTTCTCAGTGGTATTCAGGGAAGTAAAATATCAGGGCCAGATGCCCACATACAAAATTCAGCAGATAGTTTTCATCCACTGCCAGACCTTTTACAAAGCTTGGGAATAGGAAGCTTCTGTCTAGGCTAAAAATGTGATATCTCACTGTGTATAGTTTTGCATCATTTAAAATAGTGAATCGGTGTTTTTTTCAGCTGTTCGTTCTTCTTTAGTGGTATTTACCTTAAGAATTGCAGATCATAAATTCTCCTTCATAAGCTTTGTAATGCTTGCAGAGTAGCTTCAGAAACAGTGTTTTTAAAAACTATCTGAAACTGCAGAAAGTTTGGAAAACAAATTAGTAGTGGCATATATAAATGCAGAAAAAAAGGATAAATGTTTCTCTTAAATTTTTAATTCTGAGCTACATTTTGAAGAAAAAAAGGAGGTTAAAATGTAGATAAAAATAGTTAGATATTTTTGATGTAGCTGTTTTATGTAAGTTCATTTACATTCATTTGTTTAGATAAGCTGCAGTCTGGAGTTACTGCACAGTCAATTCAACTCTTCCATATTTCTCACTGATTTGCTCTCTCTCTTCTAGGAAAAAGCAGCATTTAGAAAAAACTATCTTATTTAATCTCTGCTGAAAAATAAATTCTAGATCAAATAAGGATTCACTGCTAAAATCCATCCCTGTTTTAAGCCAGCACATTTACATGAAAGTCAACAGAATTGCCTCTAAGCGCACCAGATTACATTTGGTTCACATCATTCATCTGTTTCTGTGCTGGATAATACTTTGTGACATAATAATTTTCTCTGGAGTAGCTAATTGTAATGCCAAGGAACTACAGATTTATAAAGGAGAAACAATAGCAGCAGATAAATATTGCTTTAAGAGAGGCGCTTTGTTCTTTTCATACAGCCAGTTTGATTTTAAGCTGTCTGAGGAAGTTGCAGCAATTGAAATTAGAGGAAAATTTTGGTGAGATTTTTAATGTAGAAGTAAAAGCTTGTAAAATGTAATGGTTTGTTTTGTTGAAAAACCTTGGTAGAAAGTTCCCCCAAATCTTTGGGGGTTTTTTTAATGTTGAGAAAAGCACTCAAGTGGCAGCAGCCCCTAGCCCTGATGAGCAAGACGTGCCTGCAGTGGCTGGCAGCTGCCTGACCACCTCTCCTCAACATTCCAGAGCAGCAGCAACGCACAGGGCATCTTCCTGGTGTAACACAGGAGGAGGAAAAATTGGGAAAAGCCCCAGGTAAACACTCCTCTGGTGGTCTAAAGGGGATAGGTTGCCTCATCCCCACCTGAGACATCGAGAAGCACAGGTTTGTCTGGGGGAGCCCAGTCCACTGGAAGGGATTCTTTAAGAGGTTTTTATGGATTATGCTGTTGCAGAGGAGCAGTTCCAAGGTTTATCAGCAGTAAGGTGTCTATCAGCACTGTCAGCACCGCCACTTAGCTGATTTACCCCATCTGGGCAGTTAAGAGGTCTTAGATGAATTCTTGGCTGCCAGTGAGAAGTGGTTCCCTAAGGCAGGCTTTCAAAGCAGCGTGAATTAAGGGATGATGGAAGCAAAAAGAATGGCCAGCAAAGTTATGCCTCAGGTCACTGTTCTATGTAACATTTTCTGTAGGCTGAGGAATAACTAGACATTATTTCAAGCTGTTTGGGTGCTTACTGTGTGCAAATGTGTTTACAAGTGTGTGTGTGTGTGTGTGTGCGTGCGCATGTGTCCTCTTTACATAATAGGTTGAATATCTTTGCTTGCATTTGTCAGACTGAGTAATTTTAGATCTCTGCAGTTAAAATTAATGCAAGGAGCTACTCGGAGGCTGAGAAAGATGGAAAATTAGAGGAAAAATGTTAAAAAAAATCTTAAAAAAATCTTCAATGTCAAAACCTTTGAGAACATGTGGATCATTACCTTAATTTAGCATTTAAACAAAAATATATAGAATAGGTGCAATGCTTGAGTTCTGCTGCTTGAAATTTCTATTATCTCATTCTGTTATCAGCAGCAAAGAATGCCAGCTCTAAATATAGTGCACATTCAAAGGCTCTGAGCCTGTGGTTTCTTGGACAAAATTCCTGTGTTCTTTGTGCTGTAGTCATCAGTATTAGTCGAGTGAGCAGATATTGACTGTGGTATTCACGTGCAGTGAACCAGAAGCAAGCCAGCTCTATAGAGGCTGCTGTCAAACTTGTTGCAGTAGCCTGTGAGGTACTGGACTGTGACAGACTTCTTTTTTTTCAGTACAATTCTTCCACTCATGTTAAATCTTGCTTCAAAGAGAGCTGAAATGTTACAGTCTTAGTGGGGATTTTTCTTTTTTTTTCCTTTTCTTTTTTTAAAGTGTACCTGTGAGATTCCTGTGCTGTGAATTGGAAGTTCCCTAAAGTTGAAGTAGGTATAAACTGCAAGAAATGTGCATGATGAGTAGGATGAGTAGGAGCACAGAGCATCTTCATCACACTCTCACACAATCTTTCCCCGACTTAGACTCCATCCTCCCCCAACAAAGACATCAAGTCCTAGCATCTTGGAGTATGGATTGAATGAATGTAGTTGAGACTTTTTCTTTCCCAAAGGATGAAAAAAAACAATGTTAATTAACNTAGGATGAGTAGGAGCACAGAGCATCTTCATCACACTCTCACACAATCTTTCCCCGACTTAGACTCCATCCTCCCCCAACAAAGACATCAAGTCCTAGCATCTTGGAGTATGGATTGAATGAATGTAGTTGAGACTTTTTCTTTCCCAAAGGATGAAAAAAACAATGTTAAATTAACACCTTGTTTCCCTTTTTGGTACCACCTGCTCACCCCACTATATTTTTTACATATATGTGTGTGTATGTCTGTATTAGTAGCAAATATGTATTTGTAGCAATGTATATTTGTCTATATCTGTAGCAAAACATATGCTCTTTAAGCTGTGCTTCTGAGATGTAGGAGACTAACTAGCTGTCGCTTGCATAGTCTGTGTCGTGTAATATTAGGAAAAAACCCAGTGTTACCTTAATTTCAATGTGTGTTTCATCACTGTGCCTCAGGCTAAGCTGAGCTATCATTGATGACTGATGTTATTGATTAATAGAGGAAACAATTTAAAGAAAAATTTTATTCTGTTTGATTTTTGCTTTTAGGATGCATGACCAAGGAATGGCTTGGGACGTTATCTCAGAGTAACATTTACATTGAAGCTGGGGCCTATGAAGTTTTCACTAAAGAGCAGGTGCTTAATCCCTCCCAGCACCAAATGTGTAGGTCTGAATTTACAATCGATTATGACTGCATTTATAGGTGCTTTGGCAATTTTCTGGAGACTCTGTGGAGGTTAGACACAGAGGCAAAACATCCTGCAGCCCATGAGTCAGGAGTACAAAGCTTCTGAAGGAATGAACTAACCTATCGTCTTGAAAGCATTATTTATAAGGCGTTGTGACCATTGGTGTTAAGGATCAACAGAAAGTTAGGGAGTATTTCACATAAGGGAGAATTCCTAAACGTATCAGATTTAAGTGGCTTTCTCTTTAAAGATACACATCTTTCAGTCCTGTATCTCCTGTTGAAATTCAGCCTAGATTTATCATGCCTTTTCCACTGGCCCATGGAAGAAATGATTGATAGTCTAGTCCAGTTTATAGAGGCCACCAACGCAAATGGCCCCATTTAACAACATTGTAGACAGATTTGGCAGAGAGAGCGGTAGCTGAATGACCAGGGGCAATCAGGTGTTCTCTGCTTTACCCTGGAAGATCACTATCAGCGTATATCATTAAGACAGTACCAAGAAAGCTTGTGTAGCCTGCCTCTGTCTTCGTTTGCCTTGCTTGTTCCTTGGACATCAGGCTTCCATCCTGACATCTTTTCTGGGAACTGTGTTTCTACTCTTGTGATTAGATTGAATTGTGGAGACGCTGAGGGATCAAATGTGTAGCTTGTGCAGGTGCGTTCCAAGCTGGACAGGTTGTTCCCCTTAGGGGTTTTCATTTACACACCCAGCTACCTACTCTGTTTAGAGAACTAATAATGCTTCCAGCATATAGATAATGCATTTACTTGGAAGATTTCAAAACTGAATTTACTACTTTTCAAAAAAAAAGTACACAGGCAGAATATTAATTTCCTTTATGCTTGTTGTTCAAAGTTACAGCTTGGCCTGGGAAATGGATTTTAACTCCAGTTTTTCACGCAAATAGAACTAGAACAGCAGTGTGAGGACTTTATCTCTTGTTTCTTTTGATGGCTATAGTGTTCCAGCCACTATATATTTACCATTTGTTAGGACTAATCTGTACTCTGGACTACATAGCAGCAAAATGTCTTTCAGTGCTTGCAGGATCAAGAAGCTGGCCTGACAGAGACAAGACTTCTCAGCCTGGCATGAGAACTGAGTGTTTTCCTGATCTTCTCTGGCACCTCTGCCAGCTGCCATACCTGGACCTTCCATATTGGCAGAGAAAATACAAGAAGGGGCTAGAATATTTTAGCAGAATATCTTTCTTGCCCCCCTTGTACCTTAGCAGCATTAACCTTTGATGTAAGAGTTGCTTCATATACCTGTGAATGCTACTGCCCTCATGATTGCTGGTGCTGATCTGTGACTTGCACCTGCTTTTTGTGATGGTTTTTGGAGGATGGGAGAAGCTTGGAAGTTGTGTTTTCATAAAGTCACCCCTTGACTCCAGTCCTGGGTTACAGCATAAATGTGTACTGTACAGCTGATACTGTCACTCAGGTGCACTCTCAAAATGGCTTTTCTTTCCCAAATAATGTATTTGTCTAGGGGCAGGGGGAAGCATGCATTTCCGAAAATAATCTGTGTTTTATACAGAAATGTATATACGTAGAATTTTATTCAGGAGTTTCTGTAGGGTTGTATAATCTGTTTTTTTCCCTGCTGCATGTAGTTTTAGATGAGAAATTCTAGCTGATACTCTGTTCAGTAGCAGTCACTAATCCCTGTGAATATCAATTTTGGGCTGTCTGTTGATGTAGAGAGGTTTGAAGCAAATCCTACCATACCTCAACACAAATGATTAATGCTGAACTTTCACATCACTATTTTGTCAGTACTGTAGTCCTGTAAAGTTAGAATTTTAGTCAAATGTTCCCTTCACAACCAAATGTAGGTAGCAAGTGCAATAGGAAAAACATTCAGTCCCTGAATTTCTCTTTTATTATTGCTAAATTGGTTTTGTTTTAAATAGTGAAGTTACTATTTTATTATATAAAATAATTAAATAAAAGATATCTTCCTTCCCCAAATTCCATTTTTGTAATATTGTGAACGTGACTTACAGTAGGCACTGGAAATTAAAGGCTTTGTTTTGGTTTGGTTTTGAATTTGAGAAAAGAGTGTTTCTTAGCATCACAGAACAGATGTTGAGGACAGTGTTCACTTGAGATACTGTAAGAAGCTTTTCAGGTGCTTTTCCAGGGGAAGGAACACCTGCCTTAATGGGAGGAAGGAATTAAGGGAAGAAGAGAAGCTAAAATTTGCTGGAATAATAGTGTGCATGGCATTCTTGAATTTGAGGTAAGGAGGGTTTAGAAAAATCATAATGAATGAATGGGATGAGGAGAAAGGTTCCAAAGTACTAAAAGTGGTAAAAGCTTCATTCTCTAAAAAAAAAATAAAATATTTAATTATTAGAATAATAACACATTAATTAAAAATACTGTTTTTCAAGAGAACAAAGTATTTGTGAAATTCATATATCAGTTGATTTCAAGATTTAATTTTACTGTCATGGGTCATACCTGTCACAAGAAAAACTTCCCATGAATTGCACATGAGTTTTTTTGAGATTTAGGACAAGCCTTAAGCTCTTCTTTCTGGTCAGATAATCCCCCTGGTGGATGCAGTAATCTGGTCCTCACACTGTGGGAGTGGATCCTAATTAGCATTGCTGTTTTTCTGCGCAGAGTATTGCTGCATGCTGGCAGGAGCACTCTTTGCATGCAGACTGCATCCTCTTCTCATCTGTGAATGGTAGAGAGGGAAATGAGGAGTAATTGTGGAAACCATTTCAACTCTCTTAGCTTTGTACCATTTGGTTGTTTTTCTTCTTCTCCCAATCATGCATACAAGTATGTATGTATTTGTGTGTTCTCTGCCCTGCATAATGACAACGTCAAAGTTATCTTTAAAGACCTACAGGCATTTTCTGAGTGTTTTTGAACCAGTTCACTATTTACTGGTATATTGCTTTTATAGAGGTCGTCTTTGATGAGTTTTTTGTCATATGCGCCCACTGAAGTTTCAGTGTACTCAAGCATTAGAAAAGCCACTCTTTGAGCGTCTTTGTTTTCTTTGTTGAGCTGTTTATTTTGCTTTCTTCCCACACAGTTCCCTGGCCTCGCTCTGACAACTGCTTTTCTGCATGAATTACATTCCTCGGGGCCGCAAGTCTCCTAATTCTTCCAGTCGATTTGATTCCTGCCTGTGTGATTAGTCCTCTGCTCCAGCACACAGTTGGTCTTTGCCAAGCAGGCTGCTTGCTAAGTGCCTTTAACGTGAAGACCTAACTACATTTTTTAACCTCATTAGTGTGTAGGGCACTGCTTCATCCTGGCTTACTAACATGGCCACTATTGAATCATCACTTGCTCTAAAACAGGTTACAAAAAGGTTACCTAAGTTGTCTGTTCTTTTTTTTGTATGACTGTGCTTTTGCTGGATAAGTTTCTTTCAGCTCATGTCCATTCTTTAGCATGTAAGTTGCTTTTTTTGAAAGGGGATAGATTCTACTGAGGTAGAGCTATGATGTTAAGAAATTTTATATTTATATGTTCAAAAAAACCCTCAGCACCTATTTGGAAATAGCAAAACTAAGAAAATAGGGTTCTGAAGAAAATGGAAAGAAGGCTTGGGGGAAAAATTTCCTACTTGTTTCAGCTTTAGAATTATAAAGGCTTCATCCTCACCAGTTTAAACACAGGCTTTTCACTATAGTGCTGTATTTACAGCAATGCAGTCACAGTCTGCATGGCTTCACTTTGTCTCGTGGATTTAATTTTTAGCTGAATGTATTGCCCCTAAAATTTAGATTTCAGTTGCAGTTGTGTATAAACTTGAATGGAAAAGACATTCCTGGGCTTCCAAATGTTGTAAAGGCAACACAAAAGTTTCCTAAGAAGACAGTATCACCGGGGAGCTGGGGGAAGAAAGGAGGCAATGGGTCACATGCCACTTGTGATGGTGCATTTGTGCAGTTGCATAGCACAGCCACTCAGAGGGTGAGACTTCATGATTAATGGTGTTTATTCTTGACAGAAGCCTCCTTTATTTATCTGCAATACAGTTTAGTGATTTTATCAGTCACCTGAATGAAAAATATTCAGTCATACCAATATTGCAGTGTAAATTGAGTAGAGTCACTTTTTATTATATCTTTCAGCCTTATCATCTGCACAGTAATTTTCTAGCAGGGGTTTGATATAGAAAGGCTGGATTTAGCTGTACTTGACACAAAGCCTCTTCAATTTCCTCTAAAAGTTCAGGGTACTCTTAGAAATGTGNCAAGCAATTCCAGTATTTGAAAGAATAAAGATAAAATGCGCAAACCTGGATGTGAGAAATGTTGTTCATATGAAAACATCTAATAGCTCTGAAGCCACTGGTGAAATGCTCTTTAGTGTTTAAGCTTGTGGCTTAGTGCAGTTCTTTTTGCATGGCTACGTAGTCTGACTTTCTTCTAATCAATCATCATCCAACTCCAATCAGCATACAGGCAGAGCCTATCGTTCATCCTGGGTGTAATTTCAGAGTTGAGGACTATAATGGCCACATACAGCACATTAGTCACTGCGATAACAGCTAGTGGCACTCCTGAGGAAGGGGGAGGATGGGGAAGAAGGGGAATAAAATTCTTCTCATTCTCACAGTGCATTAGTGAAATAGGAGCAAATGTTAAACAAATGTTTATTCAATTAGCTGACTTAACAGCATTAAGTGTGAGAAAGCTTCTGACATTGCTTTGACCCACTTTTTCTGAGAGAGGAGAGGAGTGGCAATGGAGGCAAGAAAGGGGTACATTAATGCAGTCCAGATTTATATATGTCCACATACTCATATGATGGTGCCTCTGGTTAAACACTGGAAGGGATGGCAGGCTCTGCCTGTAGCCTAGAGGAGGCTGAAATTTGAATAGCAAATGGGACCACCTCTAGAGCTTTGGAAGAGAATTGCAGAGCAGAGAAGTTTGCTGTAGGAATGCAGTTGGTAATTTTGCTGCCCAGTCTGTTATTACTAGCAACAGATAATGAGTTGGCTGTAAAGCTTTTAAATTTTTTCTGTTGCACTTTGTGCTACAGCATAGTTTGAAGAGGAAATAGTGTGCGGAGGTCCATGGCAACCTTATTAAAGTAACACTTTATGGTCCTGTGCATCTGTTTTATCTTCATGATTTCTGCATCAAATGCAACATTGTTACATTATCCTCCATATATTAATGTACAAGTCAGTACATTACATTTCCAGGTTAGTAAACTTGGAACCAGCTGAAGACAGGGGAGGAAAAATTTACCAGCACTGAAGTTGGGCTGTCCTGTGAGGGTATAAGGTCTTACTCATGGTTCAGTGCAAGCTGAGCAAAATAAGGCAGTGCCTGGGAAAGGCTCTAGCAGAAGCAAGCGATGGAAAGCACATGTTAGCATTACTTTTATTTACTGTTTACATTACTGCAGTGTCCAACAGCTCTGCACAGGATTGGAGCTCTGCTGAGTGTTGTGCAAATACAAGGAGCTCTGCCAGGAAGAGCTCGAAGTCAGACCTCTCTGGCAAATGAACTCTGGTGAGTCAGCTCTGATGGCCTCAGGGCTTACCAGCCCCAGCTGTTTCCTCACCCTGGGGATTAGCCCTTCTGCCTCAGCAGGGTTGTGTGCCTTTGCCCCATTTACAGTCTCACAGCTTTGCTCTGGCTTCCTGAAACCAGGCAATGAAGTAGCCAGAGGCAGAGATGTTCTGCCTGGGAGGGGGCACCAAGCTGGGTACTCGGAGGTTTACACAGCTGACACAAAATTTGCCAGATAACCTCTGGTAGAAGCCTAGAATGGGCAAGTGGCATTTGTAGGGAGTAGTTCTTGTTGCTTACTTTTCTGTACGTTTGCATCCTTTATACAAGCAAAGAAATGGCCAAGTAAATCCATATAATCCTAGCCCAGTCACTGATTTTTTTTGCAGCATCCTGAGAAGGATTTGGAGAAAGGAGAGGAAAGCTGGGATGCTCTGTATTGCCAAGGCCAAGTGGACAGTGTTTAAGAGCAGTGCCAGGAGGCAGCAACACTGGTGGGTGGATGGAAGGAAGAGGAAAAGGAGAGGCAGGTTATTGTGAGGAGATTACTAGCATGTGAGGAAAAGAGCAAGAAGACTGGACTTGACTTGAGAAATACTAGGAGACAGTAGATACTTTTTTATTTACGTTTTTCAGAATGAAGGAAATTTAACAGTCAAAACTGTATCAGCATACACATTTAAGGAAAGCACATCAAGACTCCAAGTCAAGACTGTTACCACCTGAAGCAGCAGTTGCTTGCTGTAGTCAGTACAGGTGTTACTGTGGGCTGGAGGTCACTAGTGTTACAGCTGACCTTATGTGAACAGCATTCTGTTAAATAATAGAATGAATATTCATTGCTTTTCATGGCGTAAACTATTCTTGAGGAAATCCACAAGCTGATGTTTGGGTTATTTATGAAATCTTATAAGTAGCAGACAGTGTATGTAAAAAACCTTGGGTCTATGTTCAGGCAGTCCATCAGTTGAAAAATAGGAGTACAGTCACTGACTAAGGATTTAGTGCTTGATTAATGTA
The DNA here is from genome assembly GCA_013400315.1 of Bombycilla garrulus. Classification (NCBI taxonomy): domain Eukaryota; kingdom Metazoa; phylum Chordata; class Aves; order Passeriformes; family Bombycillidae; genus Bombycilla; species Bombycilla garrulus. The sequence goes on along the minus strand of VXBU01015071.1, from coordinate 655,263 downwards.
GTCAATTTTTAACTGTAACCAAATAATGTTAACGCTTCCCAGAGAAGGAAAGGGGAATCAGAGTAATATTCTTTTGCTGTCGGTCATTGCCTAATTGTCGTGCAGATTTCTTGAACCATGAACATCTCTTGTACAGTCATTTGTGTCTTTTTTTTCCCTGCAATTATGCCTTTTAACTTTGTGGGAGAAACTTTTTATTCTAACCCCAGAGAGGTTATTTGTATATTTTAGGAATTTACTTAGCAGAACTGTGCACATTTTGTAAGGCATTGTCCTTGCTTCAGTGAGAAAATATTCATAACATAGGATCTCTTGATATGACCTTCCCTCTGTAGATACTGAACATTTTCCAAGTGCTTTGCCACAGTTTTAAAGATGGGGAAAGAGTGGATCATGGATGCAACAGACTTGTACAAGGTGGACAGCAGATAAATGATGGAAACCAATCCAGAGCCTGTCTACATTAAATCCTGATCTAGCTTCTCTGTGTGCTACCTAGACATGGACCCACTCATTACTTACTTGAAAATGTATCTACTGAATAAAATATTGTTACCAATCAGATTCTGTGACTTACTTCCTTATGCTTACTACAGTTCCAGTGTGAATTCTGGAGGAAAAGTGAGCATATATTCACTAGGTGTTGAAACATGGAAAATTATAAGAGGAAATCAAGAGGGTTTTTTTTGTATTAGGACTTGAAAAACATGCTCATGTTCTCCTTTTTCTTCATTTCCACCATTAAGAAAATATAGTTTACAGTGCTTACTCTTTTGCAGCACTTGAGCTGTTTTATATGAAGTGGGCTCTGACATTTCCATGTATTCAAATAATTCTTTAAATGTTCTTAATTAGTTGCTTAGTGTCCCTAAGTCCAAGAAGGTGATATAGCAGTTTTGAGGCAGTGAGTGATTCTAAGGGAATGGAGTGCCTATTTGAAGCTGGAATTTCTGGAAAAAAAAATAGATATTAAGAATTATATTATTGATTTCCCATAGTATGTATTTATAGGTTTGCTTGTTTACCAATTCAATGAGAAGTGAAAAGAGAAAAGGACTGTGGATTGCATTTTAAAAATCCTCAGTGCTGGCCTCAGTCTCCTTACATTGAAATTTCAGAGCTCAACTTTATTAATATAAAAACCTTTTATTTGCCAGTTGTTGGCTGCTGATGCTGAAGGGTCAGTCTGTACAAGCAACTATGGTATTAAATAAACAATAGAAATTTAACATGGGAGATATTACCAAAGAAATTGAGCCACGTGCTTTAGAATAGGAGTCACCACATACCAAAAAAGTCCTTATTTGTTCATCTTCCAGGTTCTACTAGCAATGAGTGTTAGTGTTTTATGGTCAGACATCAGAAGATTATTGCAGGGGAAAAAAAAATTGAAAAGTATTGTAGGCAGTTTAATGAGTTTAATATTTTTCAGTTCTCCAGGCAGGACTGAATTGAACAGGTATCAGAGAAACAGTGTGGATATCATTGGTATGAGACTTACGCCATCAATGCTTGCTCCAGCATTGAATAACGTACTCTTAAATGATTAAATATCGAGGTTTGAACTTTGACACGTTCATAATATAACAAGATGGATGAAAAGGCAATAATAAATTAGGTTATGTTACAATATTTCATCCCCCTTCGTTGACAAGCTTTGTTCTGTGAGATAGATTATTGTTCCATCTGTAACCTCAGCTCAGTGTCATATTTACAATGTTATAGTTAAGGATCACTTGCTGTTTTCAATATAAATGTATTTTTCAACAGATTCATAAAAGAGCCATTTAAAATTTTATCAGGACAAACCTTGGCATTAAGATTTCCAGTCCTGGAGTTATAGTTTCCTTTAAAATCAGAAAGAGCTTAAATCACCATGATCCATGATTTTTTTAAAAGATAGATTGTGCTTAGAAGAGGTTTTTGTCCAAGCACGCACAGCTTAAAGTTATTTGGAAACCATTTATGACAGATCTCTAATGCCAAACCAACCTCAAAAATAGTAGTCCAGATTTTCCTGTGGCACAGACTTTTGTGGCTGTTCTGAGCAGCTTTACATCTGCTGCAACATTGCTATTGAAGAATGCCTGTGACAAGTGTGGGGGTTGTACTATGCCCGAGGGCCTCCTGTAGTTTTCACAGTTGCAAGAGATAGAAGAAAGGGACAATTTGCACTGTATTGGAATTTTGGCATGTATTAAAACAGTTCAAGGACTCTAAAGCAAGTAAGTACCCTGAGGCCACTAATTGGCTATAATTGTCTTGAGTGGCCTCACTGGAGACCTCTACCAACACCTCATGCATCCAGGAGCTCCCTTTTAGCTGAGCTGCCCAGCCTGTGTTGTAAGTAGTGCCAGTTTTCTGTCCTGCTCCTGGCTGAGCTCAGGATCTGCACTGTAGGGAGCTGTTCTGGATAGAGCCCTCAGAAGCATGGTGTAGCTTGTCTCCTGACCTGTCTTTGTCCCTGTCTCCTTCTGCACTTGACTGGGCCAACCCAGATGTGGTTTATCACTTTGCCTTGTCTCAGACTGCTGATTGAGTGGGTTAGTAGCACCTGGCTCTGGTCACTCAGATCTGGTGGCATGGAGTGTGTTACCATGCGTGGCTCCTGGCTTGCCTTTTCTGAGGGAGCAGCTGGCCTTTGCTGCTCCCCAGAATCCTGAACTGGGTCTCTTTTCTTTCAGTGCCCCCTCCTCAGTTCCTAACTCAGTTACATGGATGAATCCACATAAGATCGTTTCATGGACTTTGGGCTGATCCTCTAATCCCATCAGTAGAGCACTGAGAGGGTGGTTGAAAGGACCCACAGTCAACGAGCTCTGTGCTGGCTCTACCTACCCAGAGACTTTCACCTCTAGTCACAGCCAGACAGCAATATTTCACCTCAAGAGAGCTGTTCCATTAGTACCAAGGAAGGAGATAGGATTTTAATTTGGGCAATCCAATATTTGTCTTTGTAAAACTGGCTAATGCTTAAGTACAAAAAACAGCCTGAAGTATGTAGTTGGAATCCCTGTACCTCAGCTCTTTCTGCTGATGGAAAGAATGTGTGATCCTTTCAAGATAATACTAGCCAGTGATCTGTGCATGGAGATAATTTTGAAATATGTATAACTTGCTCATGCTTGCCTCATCAACTGTCAGACTCCCATGATCTTCCTTGACCAGGTAAAAAAGGGCTCTATGGGCTGAAAAGGGAATTGCATTTGATTCAGTTTTTGTGGTGGTTAAAATCCAAACCTCCTGCTAGTCAGTCTTTTGTGCAGGGTTCATGTATTGCAGCTGTAAGCAACAGAACAAAATGACACACCATTTTCATGAGTAATAACTTAAGTCCTACAGATAGCTCACCTGTGGTTCAGCAGTGGTCAGAAAAAAAACCCCATTTTTAAAATAAGCAGTTTCACACATACTGTGATTTGCCCTACAACTGGTGCTGTTCACAGCTGCTGAACTGGTGTAACTATGTAAGTTTTTAAGACCTCTGCAACAATTCATCAGAATAGTGTCATGACTAATAGGAAAAAATACACCTGTTTGCCCTTACACTGATCTCCCTGCCTTGGCATGTGTGTGCCATTTGCGAGCTGAGTAGTTGAGATTCCCCAGAGCATTAGAGTTGGGACAGGAAGAAGCTGGCAGGCTGGATGGCTGGGGAGTGGGAAGTGCTATGTTAGATATGGAAGCTCTGTGGCACTCATGATATTTCAGCACCCTAGCAGTGAAGAGAAAGACCTTCTAGATAGAAAGAAGGAGATGCCTTCACAGCTAGCCCTGTTCTCTGTTCCTTCTCATTTACATCGGGGTCGTAGATATAATCAAGGTTACTGAGAAAATAATAAAATCATCCTAATGTGTCAGGATAAAAACTAGTGGTGAAACACAGCCATAGGATCTCTTTTACCCGCAAACCTAGAGACCTTCAACTATCTCTTGAAAGTGTGACCAGCTTTTATGAAATTTGAATTGAGTTTGCAGGGTCTCTAGAAGTAGACACAGAGGTCCTGATTCAGAAAAGAGCATACATCTGCTTTGCTTCCTCCCTTAAGTGGCCTGAACATATTGTATAATAGAAGAACCTCTGCACAGGAAAAGATGCAGAGCAAGTTCTGCCTTCCCGTGGTTTACAGGAGAGACATATCTTGTCAAGCAGTATCGCTGAAAATCTCCTTGTGTCTTCTCCTGCTGAAGCCTCGTTGCATCCCATGAGTTAGCCTCAGGCCCAAGGCAGAACACCATTCAACAGGATGCACAGCTAGGTTGCAGGATGCTGGGCTGAAGGGTCCTGAGTTTGAAGAAGGGTCACCAGCTCCTTTCCCTGCTCATGACAGCAGAGTTGGACTAGATGAGCTGTAAAGGTACCTTCCAATCAAAACCATTCTATTATTCCATACATTTGAAATAAAAATTATGGGGATGGATTGCCACCCACATTTGGAGATTTGTTTGTCGCTGAATGAGTATCTGCAGAGCCACTCTTGGGCTGTACTGTTTGCTGTTTACAGGACAAAAGTCATTCTTTAGTGGTACACAGTGAGGTTGCAAAGCAACAGTAAGGGTGTTTGGCAGCACCCTTTCTAAAAGCTGCATTTTAGTTTGAAGGAGGGAGTTAACAGTTGTGAAAGATGTTCACGGTGAAGTTTAATCACAGAGGGAAAGGAAGGATATGTGACGTTTATTGGAATAAATCAGGATGACTCCAACTGTGGGACAGATGAAGGCGGCATGAGGGAAGATGGGTCTGTAGAGAAAGGAGGGTCTGGGAACACAGAGAAGTGAGAGAAGTCCAGAACTGAAAGTGAGCACAGAAGTTAGCAACATGTTAAAATCAGATGCTTGAGAGAAATTAGGAAACATCAGAGTCCAGATCTGGGAATTCTTTGTGAAATCTGATGACTCCTTATTTTTGCCTCAGATAATACTGTTTATATGCCTGCTGTTTATTGATGTTATCCAGGGCCAGCGTCCTTTCCCTAGCATCCTAGGAAAACTGAGGAGCTCTGAAGAGGAGAGAGAGAAAGAGGCAGGGCTGAGGAGGAGAAGAGTGGCCGAGTCCTGGTGTCCTTGAATGGCTCTTGTTGGATCTGGAGGGAGAAGCTGACAGCCTGGCTCTTAATCTTGCTCCTGCAGCAGCGTTTGGCTGTTGGCCAGCTGGAGAGTGAATCACTGAGGCTGATACAGACTTTTAGCCTTCTTGCATAAGCATTTAAAGAGTTTTCTGTTCAATATGCACCAGATAAGGCCAGGGCCCCAGCCTGCCTGCATGATCTTCATGTTTCTAACTATGAGTGGGGATCACATTTGAGAAGAATCACTTGTGAAATGACATCCAAACTTAGTTTCTTTGTTACTCTTGTATTAAATGTGCTGTACTACTGTATTTTCCTCACTGTCAGGATAGGAAATTCACTCTGTACTGTGATACCCAGCTGTAGAACTTTTGCTGCCTTCATCACCATGATTTTTAAAGCTCTTGCCTACCAAACTTGGCCTCATAGGGAATCAGGAGACACTGACTATTTTGTGTCTGGTGGGGTTTCATAGTATCAAGATAAAAGACGCACTTCCACTGTAAAACAAAGGTACTTTAGAACCATGCAGACAAAATGTTCTCTGAGGAAAGATGTCTAGTTTGCACAGTGGTGGAAAGCGGCTTCTGGTTTCAGGTTCTCAGTGCATTTCAAATATGGTGAAGGCATGCTAGTGAGTGGCTTAGCTTTATGTGGCTCACTTGCTCGGGTGCCAGAGGAGTGACTGCATTGTTGGTACCTGCTGCTAGCACAAAATGCAGCTCTAACAAACTTTGGAGTTAGGAGGTATTTTCATACAGGAAGGCTTACCTTGCAGAAAGCTGTTGGAGGGCAAGAAACACAAAAAAGGTCAAATAGGGAAGGGAAAAGAGGGAGAAAAACACATCAGGGGAAATCTTCAATCCTCAGATTTTACAAGCCCTCATGGATTTAGTGGCAGAGAAGCTGGCGTCATGTTAGGAATTCATGACTTTGATCACTGTCCCACTCATATGCTAGCATTTCCGTGCTGATGGCAGGGCAGAATTGGCTCCTGTGTAAGATTATGTTCTGCTGGCATTTTAGGTGATGACAACTACCTCCATTGATCATGATATATATATGTTAAAGGGAAAAAAATACATTTCTTGTTTGATTATTCTTTGTAAGCAACAGCATCAAAGGAATAGGCTGCCCTCATTGCTCTCACAGCTCCTGCCTGTGTCCGTGCTGTATATATGCTAAATTAATTGGAAAAACAGGGACAAAAAGGCATTTAGTTCAGGTCAGCCAGTTGGACTACAGCAAATACATGACAGGCTTAATCATTGTCTTTTGCCAAAGGGCTGGTTGGCAAGGGCAGGCACTCCAACCCCTTCTGATGAAATTAGAATTTTTTCCAGTGCCTTTGGAGATGGGATGCTATGAGAGAAAACTCTCCAAGCAGAGGCCAGATGCAGTCATATCAAGAGGATGGGATGATGGGGGGGTTATGGCAGGTTATTTATCTTTTGTCACCTATGAACTCAGCTTTCAGCCTTGGTTCATCACACATAGCATGAGAGGGCACCAGGCTTTCCCTTCACAAAAATGATTTAGTTAATTAATATGTGTTAAAAAACATCAGTCACTGGCACCATACTAAAAACACACATATGCAACAATTTTTCTTCCTCTGCCACCAAATTTTATGCATTTTTCATGGGAAGGGACAGCAACAACAACAAAAAATGCTCCAAAGTACCCATCCATTTTAATGGCTTACAAAGTTTGGGACCCCTGAAGCTCTTTCTGTATAAACACTCCATCTTGCACTTTCAGAAAGAGTAAGCTGGCAAATGAAGGGCATGGATGCAACGTAGCTCTCAAAGCTCCTCTTTCAATAGCCACATGGTTTTGACGATGTAAATTATTCTGAATCTCAGTATGTATTTCATATTGCAGTAAGAATTACTATGTAATACAATGTGCGCATTTTGCACTAATTGAAGTGATTCTCTCCTTAACTCCTGGAGGAAAGGGTATTTGACAGGTGTAAATATTAAACCAAATACAAAATTGCATTAAAAATGGTTGGAGAAATGTTGCTAATAATGGAGACAGAGAAGAATTAATTTCCTATCCTTTTTTTTCCAGGCAGTTGACTTCAGTACATGTGCAACCTAGTTGTTACTCTTAAGAAACAAGTGTGTTACCTTTATAGTATTTTTTCTTTATTGTACAGATAACCTGTCTGGTTTTGTTTTTCTTCCTTTTGTTTCTTCCAGGCCTTCTGCCTTATCTAGTAGCCCAACATACTCAGAGCTTCCGTTCCTTAGAATCTCCCCGCACCGAAATCCTGCTGCAACATCAGAGTCTCCCTTCAGCACCCCTCACCCCTACATTAACCCCTACATGGACTACATCAGGTCCCTGCACAGCAGCCCGTCCCTCTCCATGATCTCGGCAGCCCGCGGACTCAGCCCAACAGACGGTGGGTTAAGACAGGCTTCCTGTTTTCTGTGATTGCAGCAACTTAAGTTATATTAATCTTGTCAACATTTTTCCCCTTGTTCAAAGCAGCTTCACCAGGTTTGTCAGACATATTCATTATGTCATAAATGTTTCAATACTTCATCAGCCGATGATGGCTCATTTGTACATCTCACAAATGTTGAAACTTCAGGGAGAAGAAAAAAAAAAAGCTGCCTCATTCAAAATTTATGCTAGAAGGGTGGTGTATGTCTTGTGATATCTTTTGTTTGTGGGGCTGATATGGGGTGTAATTCTGATATCCCAAAAAATCCATTGTATCTCCACTGAATTGAGTCAGATTCTTTATTGAGTGCATGTCAGTGTATAACCATGGAGTTCTTCAGGCACAAAAGGCTTGTTAATTCAAATAGTATTTTTCAATCATATAAAGCATGCACTGACTAGTTACATTTAGTCAATAGTTCTGTTAAAGTTATGTAGAAATATTTCAGTTTATCCTAGCCAACTATATGGCCAAATGAAATGATACTTACATAGAAGTGGCTGATGATCAAGATCTCTTTTAATCTAAATGATGGGCAGTATACTTGAAATTCAGTGCTCTTGGTCTTGGTGTGACCATGGCTTTTATTTTCCAGGCTATTTGGGCTGAAGTGAACTCCTGTGATCACTCTTGTCATTACTTTAAGCACATTTCCTATTCATTTCAGAGGGAATTTTGCCAAAGTGAGCCATCAACAGATTTGCATAGAAAGGCTGTCTTGTTAATAGTAGGTTTCTCAATAGTGGGTAAACATAAGCTGTGTTTGACATTTCAAAATTGTAGCATTTACTGAAGGGAAATAAAATATAACATACTCAGAATCAACTATGTAGACAAAGGTAATTAAACAGGTACTTTAGCTATGGGAAAGATATTCCCAGTGAATTCAGAAACTTACCAGCGTTAAACCGCCTTTAGCTGAATTTGAAAAATGAGTGGTGCACCCTATCCAAATGGATAACTAATTAATCCTCGTTTATAAGAATATATACCTTTACAGTTAATCCATTAGTTATGGGCACATATTCTTATGAGAATAAATTTTAATGACTTATTGTCAGTCAAGGTATATCGCCTGCACATAGGGCCTTCCTAGCAGCACTTTGGATGTTGCATGAGTTCTTGATAATTCTACTTCTTTTGTTTCAGCAGAAGTAGGGTTTTTTTTAAATACTTAAAAAAAATTGAATTGTCAGAAAGGCAAGTTTTGAATTCAGGAGCTTTAGATACAGGATAAAAAGGACAGAGCTATAATGTAATAGCATATATTGGGAAAACTCTTGCAGTGTACATTTGGGCTTTCTCACAGGAGCTAAATATGCAGAATACCTTGCTATCTTCAATAATCTTCAGGTCCCGTTCCTGCAGAATTTCGTAAATGTGTAAGGTATGTTCCAGTGGCACGCAAAGGAAGGTGTGAAGGAAACCATCTATCACCACCTATGACATTAAGCTGTACACAGTCTTGATCTCAGGTGTACCACACTGAATTCACTTGCAAAGATGTAGGCACATAGTGTTCTCTGACCCGGCACCCAGCTGATGCTCCAGAAACATCCAGAGAGGTCACAGGGTAGAATTTGGTTTCAGATTCTGGCACCTAAATGTAGATGTGTACCGTATAGAAATGTATGGTCTTGCTGTCTTGTTTAGCCATTGCTGGTAGTAGATAATGAAGCCTCAAGGAACTATTCAGTACCTCAACAAATGGACACTTTGCGTGTTAGCAGTTGAGTCTAGAGCTCCGTTGTAATTATGATGGTGCTAAGATTCATCTGTCTGCAGTGCAAGTGTTTGGTGTCAGTTCATGTCTGTGAAATACCCTGCCTCAACTCCACCTGCTACCTCAGAAAGACAGTTTGCTCCTGCCAGCCTATGTAGCTTGGATACTCCCAGGCTTTCAGGTGGCATGCAACACTCAGGTGTGGACAGTACAGCTGAGTACACTCTGTCTTAATGCTCATCCCCTGATCTTTGATTGCTGACTGTATACACAGCCTTAATCTGTTATAAGTACATGCTAAATTTACCAGCTTAAGCATTTCTCTTCAGGTTTTAAACAAATACATGTTATTTCACACTTCCTGTAGGCTCACAGCTCATCCTTGATCAGTTACGGCAGCCCTGGTGTTGTGCAGCACCCAATGAAAATACAGTAACTTGACTGAGGCATTGAAGATATCTCAATCAAACAGCAGGCTGTTGAAAAGCTGCAAGTTTGTTCCCTAGAATCCGTAGTCTGTTGTATGATCAGTCAGGTATACAGTGAAATGCCTTTTTTGGATGTGGGTTCCTGGGATCAGAGAATCTGAATCATGGCTTGAGCATTTCTAGAATGCAAATGAAACACTCCTGTGGTTTAAAGGGGTATATGCACATAACATACTAATAACATAATGGACACCATGTATTAAGTGATATAGCATTTGATCTGTGAAAATTTGGAAGTTGTTATTGCTCTTCTGAAAGCCATAGTGAGATTTCTCTTGCTACCCTAATTGCTTTAGGACAGTTAGATAATTAGATTCAGTGTACTATTGGGCTCAGTCTGTCAACTCACAGATCTGGGGATGGCCAGGAGCCAAAACAATCTGGAACATAACTCTTGTCACTGCTCCTTAGCCAGCAGATTTGGTGGGTCAGGGGTGGCTGAGGACTTCTCCAAGAATTTGGAGCAGGGGTAAGGATGGAGTTGTTGGTGTGTGTAGAGGAAAGTGCTCAAATGAAGCTCAGCTGTGCCAGTGGTGCAGAAGCAAACGCCTCTGCTTGTAGAAAAATGGGAACAAAGCTGAAGCTACCCAGGAATAAACAGGAAGTAATTCAGGGCTGTGGGTCTTCCCGCATACCCTTAATTTACCCTTCATGCAATATATCATTTAGTAGGCTTACTTTTTTATGTTTGAGGGAGGTAGTAAGGAATCGTCTTTAAAGAGCACCAGAGCAGTTCTTGGCATATGGAACATTTAGTAGTGTAATTATGTGTTCACTATGTTTTCTGCAGCAGTTAATTTTAAAGTTTGTAGCCAATGTTGTTGTTAGTTAACCCAGACACTTATGTCAGAAAGCTCAGGAAGTATTTTCAGTCTGTCTGGAAATATACCGTGGTTGCCTACTTCTGTAAAACTTTAAAATCAGTGATTCAGTGTGAGTTACCCATCTTTTAAAATTTGTTCTGAATAATTTCTTTACCATTTCAAAGAAAGTGGAAAGATTATATTTAATTGTAAAATCAGTTTGTAATTTGGAAAAACTACCAACAACTTTTAATTTATCTCAGCTCATTTATTATGTCATTCCTATTCCTGTTTGACGTACTTCTATTTTTCACAACCCTTTCTTATATGTTGTATTTAACATTTTAACATCAAAAGCACATTCTTTCATTTTATTTGGTAGAAATAAAGGCAGATTACACACTTCAACAATCTATTGCTGAATAAACTTTTCTCCAAATTCCAATGCCTTGTTTATGTTCAAAAGAACATTAAACGTGTGTATCTTGATTCTTTGTTTCTAAGGTTTGCATTTAGGATCTGATTTTCTAATGAAAACAGAAATGATCTTTTTAGTTACTCTGTGTAGGTAACAATATTCAAAGAATTTCAGTTTAAAGTTTTGTTTTCATTCAAGATTCAGCTGCTGAGATTAAAGAAAAATCTCATTAAATAATATGAATGAGTATAAAAATAATTTGGTGTACTAGCTTGGGGTGCAGCCCATAAACCTAAGGAACCCTAAGTGTTTTAGACAAGCTTGCATACCATCTTGTGGTGACCAGAGTGTGAACTGTTTTGCAAGTGGGACAGGGAGGGACCAGCAAGAGGGGCTGTTCACCTCAGGTTTCAGGGCAGGTCAGGGTCAGGATCAAGGAGAAGGAGCCCAGCTTATTTATGAGTACGTCTTACACAAGTTCATGAAATGACCCTCTACCTTCAGAAGCATCTGAAGCCTGCTTAGAGGAGATGATCCTAAAGTGATGTCAATTTTTGGATTTTCCATTACTTGAAGGCCTGCTTGAAAATTGGAGGGGAACAGGAAGTTCTCATATTATTTTTACATGAGAGAACAGCTAATACAGGTCATTATCAGAGGACTGCATCACGATAACCTCACTGATGGGATGTAGAATCTGTTCAGTCTGTGATTTTGACTCTGCAAACAGGCTTGTGTGTCAAGTATATTTATACATGAACTTTGAAGGATGGGATGGTCACATTTATTGACTTCAGCCCATCCTCCCAAAAAACTGACCCTGTGTTGTTCATGGACAGCTATTATTTGTCCTGGAATCGTGCTTTACGCCTGTTTGCTCCTAAGCACAGACACAGAGGGATATGGTGAGGGAGAATCTTCTAGCCTCCTAAGTAAAGACTCTAGATACCTGAATGCTTATGGAAGTTCAGCTGCACTGTTACCTTAAAGATGGATTCCTTTGGGCCAGGGATGAGGTAAATGTGAATAAAATGCTAGGAAGGTTTTCCTGCTTTTTTTATGTCACTAAATAAATCATACTAGTTTCCATTTCTGTCAGCCTGTCACTTTTTGAGTCACTTAATAATAAATACAAAAATGTGAGATCACCAAGCTCATTAATATTTTATGTCTTGCTGGTTTTTGAATGGTGTCTTTACAGTACCATTGGTTGAAATATAGTGACCAGTGGTGGCATACTTCAGACATTGCATTACATTAAAAAATAAACAAGCTGTTTTAATAGCCAGAGAAACTGGCAATGTGATTAAACTTTCCTTCTTGTTTATCTTACGTCATTAACAGTACTTTCATGTTGTTTTTTTTAGCTCCACATGCTGGCGTCAGTCCAGCTGAATATTATCATCAGATGGCTCTGTTGGCAGGCCAGCGCAGTCCGTATGCAGACATCATTCCTTCAGCTGCCACTGCAGGAGCCGGGGCTCTTCATATGGAATATCTTCATGCCATGGATAGTGAGTGATACTTTCTAGAAATATAGACAGTCCTACAAAGGGAACCACGTGGTTTGCTTGTGCTCTGACCCAAAAGGCCTCCGTGCTGATAGAGAAGTGGGAGTCGACATACACCTCCTCATGAGGCTGGAGAGCCAGAGAATTGATTGCTTAATGCACAAGGGTTATGTCAAGCCTAAAAGTAAACTTTGAAAGAAAGTAGGGAGAGGAGCAGGACTGCTCCTGAAAACAGGTTATAAATTTTATTTCTAGCAAGGCTTGAGTGCTTTTGAAAATGTCCTTTTCTACTTGCAATCAGTAACTCACTTTCCTAGTTAGGCTGAGTATTTCCCTGATGAGCTCTCTGCTAACAGAAAGTTTACATCTGTTTTTCTGTTTGGAGAGCATGCCCTGCACCTTTCAGAGAGTGCTAGCTGCACTTACAAGTTGTGTATCACAGACCAATATACTAGCAATCACTTGTAAAGTGAAGCAGTTTGCTGGATTCTCAAGGATTCTGACTTAGTTTTCCATAATATTTCCATAATATTAAGAGCCTTCTTTATCTACTCAGCATCTTTCAGTCCTCTAATCTGTCTCTGTTTCTCTGTTGAAGGAGGAAAAGAGAGGACCCCATTGCAAACTGCTTGCCACTGCTTCTTTTGATCAACCAGAAGGGATTATGCAGAGCATTCCCCTCAAGTCATAGATGCTTACATGCTTTTCAGGATGTACTCTGTTCCTTCTGATGAGGGCAATAAAAATGGTGGCAAGAAAAGGTGGTGATGTTGACTTTTGCTTGGTAGTATAGACCAATACAATAGTGTCAGACAACCTTGTTTTCCTGTAGAATTTTAAACTTTTTGTTTACACGGGATTTCTTATTCCTGCTGTTGGCCGCGCACCATAGCTGGTGATCTCAAGGAGCGTGGATGTTTGGGAGGTTTACCTCTGGAACACATGGGAGTGTAGAAATATATATAGCTAGCTCTGCAGAACACATGCCTTAGAGTGTGAAGTACTTGACTAACCAATAACTTTTATATGAATCAGGCAAGACAGATAGTTGTGAGACTGTGCAGGAAAGCTTTTTCCATTCTGTTTCCTTGCTAATGAAGGTTTCTTAAAATTAATTTTCTGTTACCAGTCTCACTGCACCATAGCAGGCATAAAGAATTTACAGTAAGCACACTGCAGAAATGCAATAAACTCACACAAGTAGTCTGGGCTTAAACCAGAAATTAATGTGCAGACTTAGTACTTGAAAGCTTAAGAATATGATACATCCTGATTTGGATTTTGAGAGGAATAGAGAGAGATGAGGCACACTGCTAAAGCACTGAATGCCTATATACCTTGCAGAATGGAATACTCGTGTTTCAGGTAATTGTAAATTTGCTGTTGTGTTCCAGCTGCAAGGACAAATCCCCAGCTTGCATGAATGGGCATGACTTCCCTGAAAAGGATCATAGAATAGTTTGGGTTGGAAGGGAACTTTAAAGGTCATCTTAGTTAAACTTCACTTGCAATGAGCAGGGATATTTTAAATTTTCAGGGGTTTTGGTTCCTTCTGTGGGAGAGCATCTGAATGCATGTAAGTAGCAGTACTAAACCTCATTCTTGGATGAAGATTTGATCTAATGGGTTTATTCAGCCTTTAGAAAGGTAGATACCTGTATATATGCCAGATAACTTGAGAAAAATAGAACACATTGCAGTACTCATACAAATAATAGCATTTGCAGAAGGATCTTCATGTGTTAGGAAAGATTGTGCATGCTGTAATCTACATAGAATTGCATCTTTTGCATCCCAAAAATATTACCACTTCTTGCTTAACAGGAAATGGTTTGACCTTTGCCCATAATTTCAGCCCATTCATAAAAGGTACATAAACACCATCTTTAATAAGGATATTTGTGTTCACTAGCTCTAGCTAGAATATGTTTGAAATGCACACTTTGTTTTGTGCTTGTTTTTAAAAATTAAGATCACACATTTGAGATTAATTATACCAGCAACTTTTCAATTAGGCATTTCTTCAGAGTTAGAGACAAAAACTGCACTATTATGCAAATGGGTTATTTTTAAACAGTAAATAGAGAATTAAAATAAGAGTGAATCCTAGTAAGGTCACTCAGCTCACCTTCTGTATTTGATGAGAATGTGTTTAGTCAGGCAATAGCTGCTTTTATCTAAATAGAGTATGAAGTTACCCTTTTACTTTGTAAAAACTAATTAAAGCTATCTTAACTTGCATGGGTATACAGTAAATTAATTGTCATTAAGTAGGAATCTGAATGTCCTATCATTCATCATGCTAAAAAACACCCCTTTCTTCTTTGTCAGATTTTTAGATTAGAAACAAGAACAAAACAATTAACAGCAAGCTGATATTAAGACTTTAAAAAATTCCCCAATAAGAATGCTCATGTATGCATTTAATAACAAAGTACAGTGATCAATGTGAAGCAGTGCCATTTGTCTGGCTCTTTCTTCTTAAGGATTTGTATGGTGATCTTAAAAGTCATCTTTTACCTTTGGCCAGTCTTGTAAAAGGAAGCAGAAGTCACATGAGTAGTTTCCCTCATTATCTGCTGTCAAATTCTGAGCAAGTTGGCTCAACTGACTGAAAGGCTGCTGCTCATTTATTCCACAAAACAACCAAATAGATACAAGCAAGACATGGTTCTTCTTTTGTGAATCAAGTCTGTCTCCTAATTGTGTGCTTATGCAGCATCTAGCACAGAAGTTTGGAATCTCTATCCTCCCCTATAGTGCGAATAATAATTCCAATGCCAGCATGCACTGAGTTCCAAAGTGTATTGCATACAGTATGTGCAGTTTGAGGTATTCTGTTTTGCTCTCTGGTGCTGGAAAACTGATTTCAAATGGGGATTATAAGAGTGGGAAATTTGTGCTTAATTGTAATTCTTCTTCATCCTGTCCTGAGTGGCCTGAAAACTGGACCAAAATTTTCTCTGCTGCTATAAAGCTTTTCAATGGTTTTAGTGGCCAGAGACCTTGAGCAAACCTTGCCATCTCCTTGCTTGTTCTAAAAAAGTCAGATTTGTTACCTTTAACTATAGCATCAAAATAGGAGTGGAGTAGATGTGGAAGGTATTGACAGCACCACAGTAGCAACAACTGAAATTGCTTGCTGTGGCTGTAAAGATACTGAATGCCAAAACTGTCCTTAAACACCATAACAATTTTAAAAACCACTGTCTTTAGGGTTGATAGGTGCATTTTTTAGTTGGGGAATATGTTCTACTCTTTTAAATGAGGTTCAGTGGAACACAAATGTTCCCTGAGGTTTCAAGATTCCAAATTATTAATATACTCGCTCTGATTAACTTTTGTCTGTCCTCACTCAGAACAGGAGGTTTCTTTTTTTCAAAGGTATTTGGTATTGACCTACTCCTTTTGGCATTAGAGACTCTGATAGTGACCCAGCTGACCTAAAGAGTTTGGGCAGCTGTGGTGCGTTGACCTTGGCTGGATGCCAGATGCCCACCAAACTGTTCTGTCACTCTCTCTTCTCAGCTGGATGTGGGAGAGAAAAATAGACAGAAAATAACAGTAGGTTGAGATAAGGCAGTTTACTCAGGCAAAAATGAAAGACTGCATGTGCAGAAGCAAAGAGAAAAGAAAAATTTTTATTCTCTACTTCCCACCAGCAAGCAATGTCCATCCACTTCCCGGGAAGCAGGGCTCCAGCATGTGGAGGAGTTGCTCTGGAAGGCAAACATTGTAAATAACAAATGCTCCCTCACCTCCTCCTTTTCTTAGCCTTTATGTCTGAGCTGACATCATATGGTGTGGAATATGCCTTTGGTCAGTTGGGGTCAGCTGGCCTGGTTGTGTCTCCTCCCAGGATCTTGCCGGCTTCCAGCCTACTAATGGGGGGGAATGTTGGAAGACAGCCGAAACTCCTTTCCAACTACTAGTGCAAAGACAGCACTGTGAGGGCTGCAATGGGAAAAAATGAAAGTCATCTCAGCCAGACCCAAACAGCAGCCCAAAGAGTTAAGCCAGAGTGAGAAACTTTGGACTGGATTTGGTTTCTGTCAAGCACAATTGGAGAATGAGGGTGGAGTATCAAAACCATTCCTTCTTCTGTCATACTAATAACAGATTAATCATTTTGAAAATGAAGACAAAATTTATGATAAACTTTCATAAATTGAAAATGAAGTTTTTAGACACTGTAAGCAGAAGGCAAAAGGAAAAGAAAGAAAAATAAAAGGTTTGACTTTAGACCCACCCCTGCAAATGTCCCATGTTTACAGCCTTCAGTAAAAACTAGTGCCTGAGACATGTTCAAAGAAGTTTGATTTAAAGGAAAGGAATGAAAATGGTTTGATGAAGTTTGATTTAAAGGGATGGAATAAATGATACATGTCTGAAGATTGCCTTATAAATGATTAAGCAATGCTAAAAACTTCAAGTCAGAAATCAAATTCATGGGCAAATTTGCTGGATGGCATATTCCATTTTTGAAATTTATGATGGAGATAGATATCTGTTATTTTAGAATTGATCTCCACCTCTGAATAAGATCTTTTCTTCTGACACCTGCTGGATTTTTTGTTGGCACACTCAAGTCTTTACTGTCTACTACTGACTTTTTTATTTCTATAATGTCTACTCAAAAAGGGTGACACTTCTAAGCACATCTTCACTGTCAGCTTCCATTTGCATGCTTTGCCAAAGGTGATGTTTTTTTTTATCAGCGCTTCCACAAAGGTAAATGGATTTTTAGTGAATCAGTGCTCCTTCACTTTCTGATTTTAAAGCATTATTGAGTAGGGAACGTAATACTTCAGTGGGAGAGCACTGTGAGCAGATGAACATCTCAAATTGCTAAATAAATACTGAAGTGTTTGTTTTTAAAATAAATGCTGTGCAAGGCTGGAGACTTTGGTTTAGTATTCAGAGGCACTGACAAATTGCGACCTGTTGCTTTTCATAGTAGCATACTAACTAAAACTCATGTTATGCTAAATGAACAGTTAAACAAATGCCCTGTAATGAGTGGCCAGCTCATGCTTAAGACATTTTAGGAACCTGAGACCTAATGAAATGATGAAGATATGGCAAAACAGTAATTCCATTCAATTGTATTTTCAGTTTTAAAAGTCATGCCCCCCCTTGAATTGAATCCCTGTCCCCTGTGGTCAGACTCAATAGAGCTCTTGCCTGGCTGAAGCAAAAATGTTCAGTTTTTGCAGGATACTGCAAAACCTCTCCTAGGAGATTAGTTCCTGTCCCAGGAGGGGGACTGCTGAATTCCCAGAGCTAGATGGGGCCTGAAACAGGTGCTGCCTGCAGGAACAGAGGAAGCCTGAGAGTACTGTATGCATGGCTCAAGCCCTGGCGCTGCTCCTGACAGTATGAGGAGTGTCTTTCTCCATTCCTGGCCACAGATCTGGTGCATCCAGAGCAGACACAGGGATGCCCTGGCAGCAGCTGGCAGGCAAAGCGAAGGTGTAACAAACAGTGGGGAGACATGGAAGAGCCATAGCATGACTTAGGCAAAGGGTAGAGGAGATTGGTTCAGTCCAGAAAGGACAAGGAGAGGAAGAGGAAGAGGAGGAGGAGGAGGAGGAGGAGGAGGGAAGTCTTTGCAGTTTTTGAGAATGTGCAGGGCACTACAGAGAGTATAATGTCTGTAGTTAGCTATGCCCTTGTAAAACCATGATAAAGCACTTGAACTGTATCCTCATCTGGGGTAAATTACATTACAAGCACTAACTTCAGAGGCATTGTTTTAATTCATTCGGGCTGAACAGTCAGCAGAGAAGAGTTGTGGATGAAAGATGCAAGTGCAAATTACTACTATATTTTTTTACCATGACTTGTATGTTGTTAGATATATTGCAGTTTCTTAGAGTTGCTGATTATTGTTGTTTCTTATTTTAGCACAAGTAAAAGATCTCTGCCTTTGAAAGACATGAAGCACGGCACTAATAAAATATCAGGCACAGTACAATAGCAAGTCCTAAAAAGGAGATAAAACAGATTACATAAAATGGCATGTGGTAGGTTTTACAAATAAGTAAATGGCTATACCTAAATTTCAAATGATAAATGAAGAGCTTGAGTATTCACTGAAAGATTGGAGCTGTCTAAGGCTTATTCTGGAGACATCAGGAAGGAACAAAACTCTGTATTACCCAGATGTCAAAGAGGAGAAGGATTATAAATGGAGATCTGATCACACAGTCACAACAGCAATAAAATGGCAGCCCTTGATACCGTATTAAAGTCTTGGCTAGCACAAACAGAAAGAAGGGAAACTCACTCAGGTGTGTAAGAAAGCATACTAATAGATTCTAAACTAGCTGTGATCTTGTGATGAGTCTAATTAGAGTCATTTGGGCTCTTCTGCTGGTTATTGTTAGACATGCAAACTTAAATACCCTGCAAAAAAATTATCCTGGACACAAAAATGTTAGGAAAGGCAGACCTATACTGGATGCTTGTGGCCAACTGTGAATTATTAGGAAGTTACAGAGGATATCAGGGACTCTAGGAGAAGCAGCTGTAAAGTAGGCATCAAACCCAAGACCTGCATGACCCTGGCTGTCAGGATCATTAGGATTCAGTCCTTTAATACAGGTTAAAGGGATTAAAAAGGTAGGAGCAGCAATACTGTTAAAGGGAATTGTTCAGTATGCAGTGGGGAAGCTTATTCTCTCCTTGCTTGCAACCAAGATGGAAAATAATTAAATAAAGAAAATAAATTTAAGGTGATATATCTTCTGTCAGGACTACAGAGAGCTGGGATGGCATGGTAAAATAGATCAAAAGAGGTAGAGATTTTCAGAACAGGACAGAAAATTTAGAAAAGTCATATATATTTATTTAAGTAGTGTCTGTATGTTTGCTTTCACTTTGCTGCTTTGAAAAGTCTAATCTCCAGTTTTAAAGAAATTTAACAGTTGTAGGCCCCTATACACCCCAACAAAAGAATGTCATGGGATCTTGGACAAATTCAAATAAAGCCTACGGTTTCTCATTTTAATACTCTGAATGTCAATCTGAATTCTGCTGATAGAGCTGGCCCTTTTAGTGTTTGTTTTAGTCCTGATTTTTAGTTTTGCATCAAATACCCACCTGGCAGAATTACAGTCAACAAAAGAGAAGCTGCTTCTTCATTTCTATACTGCATTTGACATGTGTAGGTTTGGCTGTATGTATTAAAGTGTGGTGGGTTTCGGCTTGCTGGTATCCTGGATCTGAACCACTGTCTCATTGCTCATGGTTGAATTAATGATGTGAATGTCTAAGAAGCCATCTGATTCATAAATCACCAGAAATGAGAGGGATAACTCATAAAAGTCTTTTCCTTTTGTTTAGCCATTTATCATTTTGCTTGCACATTAATAAACAGAGCTCCCCTGAGGTAAGCCATGGGAGGAAAGATTTTTCTTCCTAATTTTCATCAATTGTAGCCAGTAGATCACAAATGAAGAGAGCGGGCTTGTCACAATGTGCTGGTGTCTCCCTCTACCCATCACAGGTAACAAACAAATCTGGTGAGGTACCCTGGTGGATAATTATTTGTGTTTACATAACAGGCGCCAGGTTTCCGAGTCCGAGGCTATCAGCCAGACCAAGCCGAAAGCGCACGTTGTCCATATCCCCCCTGTCTGATCACAGCTTTGACCTTCAGACCATGATACGGACATCTCCAAATTCCTTGGTCACAATTCTCAATAATTCTCGTAGCAGCTCGTCAGCCAGTGGTTCTTATGGCCACTTATCTGCAAGTGCAATAAGGTAAGAATTGTATTTTCTACCTGAATTGTATATTCCCATTTATGTGTCCCACACATACAAATGCAAATGAATACTCACATCTTTAAGTAACCTGTGGGGTTTTTTTGTGAATATACTCATTTTGCAGTTTCTCTATATACATCTGTTCATTGGAGTTTAATTTGAAATATTTTTTTCTTGCTCACAAGGAACTTTTTGGCCTATTACTGTCCAATGCAGGTAATATTTTGTTGACCAGCAGGAACAGTGTGTTTTTGTGTGTCAAGTTGTGTGTCAAGTAATCCATTTTCAGAGAAGAAACTCTAGGATAGGTTTGTGACTTAAGTCACTTGGGTTTTTCTGCCCATAGATGTGATGGACAGTGAAATGTTTCTACATTACAATCATCAAAAAGTAAAGAAGAGAAATATGGTACTGTTCAGTTCAAGTGTTCGGCTTTTTGGCTTCAACTTTTGGGTATTCATCTCCATTTGTTTTTCCCATGTGTTGAAAGATTTGACATTCTCTGGCTGAATTTTTTTTTTTTTTTGGTACCAATGAAGCACTGTCATCAGAAATGTTGTGATTTTCAGTTGGCTCCTTCACTTGTGTGTGCAAAAAACCGTCAGAAATGGTTGTTCTGGAGGCAGAAGCACAGAGTAGCAAATGAAGAGATGGAAAGAAATTGCTCTGAAAAGGGAAGCAAATAGGGCACAAAGGAGAGGGAACTAAAGAAATAATGTTGGAAGCAAAAAGGGGATGGAAGAAAATTAAGAGCTGCGCAGGAAAGATGGAGATGCAACTGCAGAACATTTTTGTATTTGTGGCATGGCTGTATGTTAACTGAGAAAAGCTCCTTTAGTATTTAAAAAAAAATCCCCCACCTCTGCAAAGTATCAGAAAAAGTTGGGCTTGCATTTATGACCCTCAGAGAGTGCTTCTGGGCCCTGGCTTAAAAGCAGCTTCTGCCTTCAATTTGCAATGAGGCAAAGGAGCAAGTCCCTACAGGAGTTTCTTGAGATGGAGCACCCATTTTATGCAAGGCTCAAAAACACTACCAAGGTCTTGTATGGGCCATTCACTTAAAAAATCAGATTTTATGAGCCTCGTGGGTCCCATGCAACTCAGAATATTCTGTGAAATCTGTGAATTGCTTATGTGGCAAAAATGACACGTTTACAGCTTCAAAAACAGGCTATGAGGGTTTTCACTCCTGGAAAAGATGGGACACACAAGTGCTGTGCTATAAACCATGAGTCTGACAAGCTCTGAGAGTGACAGCACTGTAAATATTAGTGTAAGCGCTGTGTTTTCCTTTTTAAGCACTTTTAAATAGCCATGCTTCGTAGTTCTGATGTACTTGAGTAGCTGTGTAGTATTTCATGGGTACACTGTCATAGCTCTGCAATACAACTTCACAGTCAATGGAACCGTGGTCCCACTTATAAAGCTCCTTAATGAGGAATGTGATTTATGTCAATGACTGGCAGCAGTTGGACCACATCTGTCAAATACATGTAACTGTGTGGAGGTGTGCTATCTGCACTGTCATTAAGATGGGATGGCACTTAATAACTGAACTCCTTTCCCATAGCTTGTCATTTTGGTAAAGCAAATAGTGCATGGAAGTTGGCATAGTCTACAGTCCACTCTACAGCTGAGTAAGTCTTCTCTCCTTTCACTCTTCCAAGACAAAGCAGGAGTCAGATGAATAGTTCTGTTGAAGACAGTTGTGGAACTGGAGGGAGCTGTGGGCAAAGACTGAGTAAGGATGCTAGGGAGTCTTCAGAGTGAGTCTTGTGAACTGTTGTCACTGAAGAAAGCAGTGCTTGTGTGACTGAAACTGTGATTGACCAAAGCTTTCAGTCCTTCCTGGTCATACTTCCTAGGAATGCATCATACAAAATTTCATATAATTTTGAATTAAGATTCTTTTTTCTTTTGTTTTGATAAGTGTATGTCTATTCAGCATGCAAAGTTGGAAACGTACACCTCCATTCTTCTCAGTTGAAAGGAAGGAAAGGGAGAGCTCTTCTTCCTGCTTTGCAACTCACCTGTTGGTGACCTTTAACTTCTCCCATGTGAACCTGTCCATGTAAAACAAAATAAACAGTGATGTAAGGTATTAAACCCAAATCACATTTTGTTGCCTTAATAAATTCCAAGACTAAATGTCAACAGGACTGTCAGTAAACCTAATTTATTATTCACTGTCTTGCAAATAATGCATTCAGCACAAGAACTATTGTACTGAATAAAACCATAGGTTCATCCCATTTAATATCCTGTCAGCAACCATGGTCAAAGTCTAGAAAAAAAACCATTTCCTGAGGTAAAATTCCAGCTTCTGGAAATTTGCATGTTAATATCATTGGAGCTGCTGCAAAAAATGGTTCAGTTCAGCAAATCACTAGACGGAATTGCAAGACAGGAAGGATTTCTTGATTTTTTTTTTATAGTATCAGTAGCATTAACTATGCTTAACATTACACAGTCCTTCTACTTCTTGATACTGTTTCCTTTATTTTTTAACTTAGTCCAAATAGTTTACACTTGGCAGCATTTTTCATGGTAATTACCTATCTAATGCTGAATATTTCCAAAAAAAGTCAGCAAGGGTATTAATTTATACAAATGAAGTTAGGGAAGAAGAGATTTTTCTGTACAAACTAGAAGAACTATTGCTTACCTTTTTTACTGGGAAGCTGAACTTTGCCAGGAATGTTGCCTAGATGATGCAGATGTGATCTTTGCTGTTCATGAGAAGTTGTCCCATTCAACCAAGTGATAAGCCCTTAAGAGGTTTCTATTAGCATGTGTTAAATAAACTAAGCACTCAGCCCGTTCCAGTCCAGGTCCCACGGAGAGAAAGGACCTTTCCCTGCAGCTGCAGCTCTGGTATCTCCTTGGGAAGCCTGTAGAGGCTCAGCTGTCTGTCCAGCCGTAACAGTTTTGTGAAACAGAAAGCAGTCTTTTGAGGAGGCAGGAGTCAGCCCAGAAACTGTACAGGCTAAGCAAGCTGGCACGAAATGCCTTTCTATAATGCAACGTAGACTTGCAGCAGAAGAGAGAAAAGGCTGCAAAATAAAGCATGCAGAAGCCGGTCATTCGGAGAATGAAGGTACTGCCCCCTTGTGATTGTGCTCTGATACCGTCTTTAGCTTCAGGATTGCACAACCTCTGTCTTCTTCAGTGCACAGCCTGAACATCTTGAACATCCTCTGTGGATCAGTGAGAACCACAGGAGACTGCCTCACCTGTTCCACACAACCTAAAAGGAGAGAGCCTTGTACTTGGTTGGTTGCTGCCGGGAGGGCAGACCGTGCTCTTGCAGCACAATTCTGGACTGATGCTGGGCAAACTGAAGTAGTCAGAGGTGACCACCAGGCTCTGTTTGTCTTCTGGAGTCCCAGCCTACCACTCTTAATTCTGCAGGGAAGTCAATTGCTCACAGCCGTGGCTTGAAGATACTGACAGCTGTTTTGAACATTTTCTATGCTTTGTCATGTTAACTAGACCAGATCTTCTTGCCTGAAATTGGGCAACTGGAATGAGTGATACTTTTTGCCTCCATCTTTCTTTGATTCATGTTCGCGTACTGAATGAATCCTTCCCCTTCACCTCAGAGGGAGGTCGAAAGCATTAATGTTTTGTGAAGCAATTAGATTATGCAGTGATGAGCACAGTGGAGAAGCTCAGGAGGGTGTCAGTAATTATTTATTCACTGATGGTTTAAATACAAGGGAAGGAAGGCCTGTGGGCATTACTCTGGGCACAGAGAAGAAATATACCAGAGGGCTTCTCTCTGAAGCTACTGTGTGTCTTGTGGACTGCGTGAATGAAGAATCATGCAGAGAGGAAAAGGGGTGTGCTGTCACACAGCTGAAAGCTGATGAGTCAGCACATGAAGATATGGGCAGGTTTACTTCTGGTATGTTCAATTTTGTGGGTTCAATGCTCTCTAACACTCATTTTTGTAAAGGTACTCCTTGTGTTAAGAAAGTGTTTCCAGGACCTCAATGGTCCTTACATTGGCTAAAAAAAAGAGGCTGAAAGATTGCATCCTGTGGTTCACACAGCTTTTCAGCATTGGATCCCCTATATGAGCACTATGGGATGCTGAGGATGAGATCAGGTGAAAAGAGCCACATACTGGTCTCTGTGTGTACAAAGCCAAGCACAGAAGGGCTCTGGTCTTTGACATGGATACTACTGCAGTTTGAATAATAAATACTAGTAGTTTAGCACAATCCAGTGAGAGCTGGGCTTGGCGGTGCCTTGCCATTGTCAGCTGGCAGTGTAGTGCTATATCCTGACACTGGCTGAGTACTTGAAAAGGAGATGACACTCCTGCTGACAGCTAATAGTGGATCTCCTTTAGCACACCAGGTAGAGCTTCTACTTTGTGCATTTGAAAACACCTGGTTTAGGTCTCAGCTGGGAGAGATTATGCAGAAAGGAGATGTGTGAAATAGCATCAAATGAGGATAATCCTTCATTTAACATTTACTCATTTGGTTACCTTCCTCAGTCCTGCAGTGCAGCACCCCTGCTATTAATCCTTTGTCAAGACATACTTAATGTTATATCTGCTACCTGTGACAATTATTAGACTTTGCACTTCAGTAGCACTTCTTTTTGAGAGACAGCATGGTTTAGAGTATGTATAGAGGGGGTAATCACTTCCCATGATATTAAGAGTACTGATTCAAAACCTTTACAAAATATTAACTGGTCTTTAATAAACATGGGAGGCTGGGACTTCATGTTCTATAAGATTTGAAATTTAGAACCTCTGGTCCCTTGAATTTTAGTCCCTTGGCAATGCTGTGATACCAAAACTACGAAGTCAGTTTTCAGAAAATGACCCAAATTCCCTGTCAGGTCCAAGGTGTTTTAAGTCAGTTGTTCTGCCTGCTGGAAGAAACTTTCTTAAGGTCTAGGCAGATATAACTGTGAATATAACTTAGCCATCTCATAACCTGTGAAAATTCAGTTTCATGTGAGCACAAGAGCCCTTTGTGATCTCCTTGAAGGTTTGAAAGAAACTGAGAAAACACAGTTTCTTTTTTCCCCATGTGCTTCCCTGATAGTATCAGAACAATCAACATAGTGTGGTTAATTACTGCCGGACCCTGGCTACTCTGGCTTCTGTCACTTTGCTCTGGGTTGATCTGAAGCATCAGGGAATGGTGGCAAGGATATTTTCACAAAGAGCATTAGAAAAGCACAGCCAGGTTTGTAGGGTGAGCTTGGACAGCAATGGATTAACATCAGTGAGGAAGAGAAGGGTAGTGTTTCTTCAAGCAGGTGTTGGATTCTCAGTTATTGCCTCATCTCATATAAGCTCCTTGTATAGAATGCTTGTTGTATAATAAGTCAGTGCATTGTATCTAGAGATGGATGACTAGGTAATAATTTCTCCAATTTTCCTTTGCAAACACAAAGAGAAAATCAAGAGAAAAGTAAAAATAGAGTTAAGATATCCAAACTAAGTGTAAAGTTAGCAACAGAGAAAAGTGAAAGTATCTAGCAGAGAGTCCAACCATCTAATTATACATTCTATAAAAAAAAAAAAGGAAATAGTATCCTTTTATCAGGTTTAAATTATCCATTTTTTGAATTTAACAGAATATCTCATAGTTATAAGACAGGAAGCCCTCATGTTCTCAATCCTCCTTCTTTATTCAATATTTTATATATTCTTATTATGTCTCCTCTTATTCATCTCCTTTCTGATGTTGTTTTCAGTCTGCTCTTTAGAGTTCTTGCATTGTCTTTTCTGGTGATACTATCTGAAAGTTTCCTTCTGCTACATGCAATAATTTTCCAGGGGAGGACCAGCAATTTAAATGCACCATGATTTTTTTCTGTTTTTTTCCCCAGCCAATTGTTTTACAATGTTTTTGCTGCAGCTTCATGTTGATCAAATTTTCATTCCTTCATTGAATTCTGCATTGAGACAAGCAAGTGCTTCTTGTCATTTGTCTGAGTTAATTTAGCACCAGTGTGTGAGTTGCTCTGACTCCATTTCAGTATTGATATGCATCTTGCTATCAGTATTTCTCATTCATCTAGCATACTGGCCTCTAAAGATAACCACTTAGCTTTCACCATGCTGCTCAAAATAATTTTGTCACATATGCAGATATAATTTTTTTTAATTTCTCAACTCCATGCCCAGATTGCTGACAGTTGCACTATGAAACAGAAGACCCCATCTGAAAATTTATATCTAGCCTTTACTTAAATCCAACTACTTAATTCTTACTTTGATTTGTATTTTAGACTGTAAGTTGTAAGTTTGTTTATTTCTGTAATTGTATCTGTGTAAAAGGACAATCAAATGCTGGATAATGAAATTAAAAAGGACATGTTTAGTGTAGTACAGGTAGAATAAAATACATTCACAACTATTCTTTTGCAAGAAGCTCATTATGATAGGATGTGTGGGATAAAGAGTTTGTTAATTATGTCAGCATTTATAGGTGTTTTGTTGTTTTATTATCACTTCTTGGCATCTGCCTAAGTTAGATGTAGAGCTGACTTAGACTGATAGCCTTTCTTACTTTCAATGCTTTTTAATTAATTGCATGCAATATGTTGTAAATGAAGGCTTTGTTTCAGTTCAGACTGAGTCAATTTCAGTCCAACTGTAACCCCACTGAAACAGGTCTTGCTATAACTAGACTTTCACATATATGCAATATAGGGCTTTATTCTCCATGGTCTTGTACTATGATTAACCTAAAGAAGGGAATTTAATGCTCTATCCTGCAATAATAGCTTCGTTTCATACCTTCTTTCAAGAAGTGTGAATGGCAGAGAAGTGCCACAAAGTGAATAAAAGTGAAATTCACCAATATTACAGAAAGTTGCATCTATAGCAGGCTCTGTGGAAATACAACCATGCAGCTAGCCTCCTGCACAAAACTCATGTAGATTATAGGAGACTGACATTCAGGGAGATTGTTTCAGAGGTCGTCTACATCTTGCATTAGAAAGTGGTGGAATTTCCTCACCAGAAATACCAGAAACATGAATGGCAAGATTTCTGCCTTTGGAAAGTGTAAAATCTAAGGAGCTGAGCAACATAAAGAGTACAGACTATGCAGGCACGTATTGTGTGCACATTTACATGTACAGGTCACTTATATACAAGTGAGATTATGTATACATGCCTGTAAATCTGTATGTTACAGATCTTGTAATTTAAAGTCCATTTGAAGCAACTTGCTCCAGACTGGTTCAGTGCTACTCAAGGAGTTTAAAGTCATTGAACCTAGAGCAATACTAGTTCCAGGAAAGTTCTCAAGCTAAGAGAAGTGTGCTGGAGTTTAGCACTTCATTACTTCATTTTTAGACCCTAAAAGCAAGTATTAATTAGCACTTTGAATGTAATAAGTTATACCAGTTTTAGAAGCTCAAAAGTGCTTAGCCATTAATTTAATTCTAAATAATGTTTGCTAGAGGTGGCATGAGCTTGCATGGAGGGAACACAGATAAATTATGCAAGGTACCATTAATACAAAGTCCGGTTAGGATACTAAGGATTCCTTCACAGGAGTAATCCAGTGAGCAGGACAAAGCTGACAGCGCTGTCTGAGCACATAAGGTTAATCGTTGTGGCCCCGATGCTCTCAGTGAAACTATGCCATTTTACTCTGGATATGGCAATGTATTCATGAAGAAAAATTTCACCTAGCCTAGCAGATAAAACAGAATAGATAATAACGTAAGCTAAGGAGAAAGTACAAACCACAGACTGTATTAATTTTAAGCTGGTAGTAGAAAGTAAAAAAAAAAAAAGGGGGGGGGGCAGCAAAGTATGTGAGTTAAATACAATTGTACAATGATGGTTACTATCTGATGAAAACTGGAAAACCTAGTAAAATGCATGCTCTACTTATTAGATGCAGGATATGTCTTTTTCTAATTAATTTAGATGACTTGTCTCTAAGTTAGTGATTTTTAATGCAATGTGTCAACATTACAAATGCAGAGGGATATTTGAAACCTAGTCTTTTTTAAAATATTTTTTCAAAGGATTTCAAGTCTCATACCTGCATTCAAGATCACACACTGTCTGGTTTCATGGTCAAAGTTTGGTATTCTTTTCCCCTGTGGCTGAGTAACAACCCATAAAAACTACTGGTGACTTTTCTGCATTGACTCAAATTCAAATTTCTGCATTGAATCAAAGTGCAGTGTTGTCAGTTAAAAAATTCAGGGAGAGGAACAGAATGCAAAGCATAGTTTTTTATTACTTAAAGTATTGCATAGATTGTGGGTGAATTGTTTCAAACCAAAGTGCATTTTAAAGTCTCTCTTCCTGTAATACTGTTTATTTTTTGTTTTGTGTCTAAGATTGTTGAAACAGTAAGTATTTCACAAATCTCTTCACTGGTGCAAGGTTGCCAAGTGATTTGTCATTTATGTGTCCTGAGCAATTTGTCAACATTCACTCTTGCAGGTTGTTGCCATAAAGAGAAGTAAAGGACAGAGTTGGAAACTTCTTTTTACTCACTCCTGTGTGTTTACAAGGAACGTACATAATTCCTGTTTCTGCCAATTACAACAGGAGATGGTTTTCTCACATTTTGTTACTGGTTGCTTTTTATCTTCTGCATCCTTGTCTAAGGAGAATCCACTGGCTTGTTTTCTTCTACTCCTCTGCTGGGGTGTGGCTATGAGTCTGCCCTGCTGATTGTCCACAGCTTTTCACATCTGAGTATGCAGTGTTCCTCATTGCTCAATCAAAAGATCTATTTAAACTTCTATGCATCAAGTCAACTTGTGCAGATCTCCTCAGCACCCACGGCTCAGCTCCTAACCATGCTTACATATGTGCTGTATGTCGAGCAGTGGCTCCTCCATGGCAGTTTATCACGGGGTGAATTAAGCGGTTTCTTATATTAGGTTTTATTTTTACAAAAAAGCATCTGAGCATGTGAAAGCAGTATTTGATCATCGTTAACTTACCATTTAGTTCAGTTGAGATTACTGTGTCTGTAAGACTTCAGGACAGCACTGAAGGACTTGCTGAAGTCAGTCCCTCTTCAGAAGTATTTAAGAGTTGTAAGGGTGCTTTCCTGATCAGTAGCTGGGTCCATTTGTAAAACAGTAAAGGTGCTTGTTTGCTTCTTAACAACTTCCATGAACAATTTATAAGGACTTTGAAAATCAAAATGAAAAACTAAAGGTGCAATCCTGGCCTGGTCTAAGTAAAGAATAAAAACATAATTTAATTCAATGAGTCCAGATATTCTTCCAAGATTAGTAGTTTCCTGCTAACCCAAATTTCTTGGTTTCCCTTGTCCACAGGCTTCATGCAGCTCTTAAGGGATAATGAGACAAAGTGGTGATATCTGTACCTTCTTGAGCATGAGTGTTACATATATTGTGGGTAAATTGCTCTAAACAGAAATGCATTTTAAAATTAACTAGGTGTTATCCTAGTTTGTAATGATCAGCTTTATTGAACAAGAAAGCAGTACACCTACAAATTACTTATCTTTTTCTTGAACTGGCATCCTTTTTGGAGGGATTTGTATAATTTGGTCTGTCTAGTGTAAGTCCCTGATGGGAAGAACAAATGGTGGTAAACATAATGTGGTTCTATATGAATAAATAAAGATACCCCAAAGAAACAAATTTCTCTTTCCAAAGTTTAAATTGAAGAAAAAAAAAAAAAAGTTGGAAATATCGTTGCTTTAGTTAGTGTGTCTCTGGTGGTGCAAACAGGGAATGCTATTTAAGAAGCACTTGAACCTCCCTGCTTGCTCACTTTTGTTCTCTTATTGTTCTCCCAGCATCAGTGTTCTTTAGGTTAGCAACCCCAAAGTAGGCACTCTTACTTGTTCTTGACAGTATTTCTTTATGGACCTGTTGTCTTTGGATTTGTGTAGTCACATATGTACCTGCTGGCTATGTCTGAAGCTATTCCAAAAGTCCACAAATGCTTTTTCTTTTTTTACACTCTTTCAAGTTGTTCCCCTATGTCTTATATTAAATGCTCCCTCATTAACATGCTTGGGAAGCTCTTCTCCAGAAATCTTGCAAAGCAGAACCAGAAAGGGGGAAGCACTCAGATACTTGTGCAAGACATCTATGCACCAGATCTTGCAGAACTTCGCATTAGAGGGTGCCTTCAGAGGTTTTGGGAAGAAAATTACTGTGATATAGTGAGACAGAACTTGCAGTGTTCACAAAATTGGAATCTCCTCAGCATTTTTGCCTCCTTAGGCACACCTTTGCAATGTATAGGAAGGAAGGATTTTTTTACTGACTTTAATTCACAGATGTTTTGTGGTAAATTCCGCAGCTGTGACCAGAAACTGGACGACCTTGTTAGCAGGACAGCCACAAAGTAGCCACAAAGTTTGGTTTTGATTATAATGTCTGTTTTTCTTCTTCCTGAAGTCTGTTCTTTAAAATTTGATGTGCTCATGTAATTGCAGTGTAGTTCACTGCCCTGCATTACCTCCAGTGAAGGGAGTTTGAGACTTTGCAGATGAGGAGAAGAGAGACATACAGACAGACTGACAGACACAGAAGCCCACAGTATAATAAAATAAATTATATCACTGATGGGCTTTTCTGTCAGAGTATATGAGTTATTGAATGCTTAAACAGAAATATTCCATGTTTCTTCTAACCTTTATTCTTCATAAAATTCAACAACTAAGAAGATAACTGGCGTGTAATTTTTAGTGGCCATATATGCTTTCATCTTCTTTTCCTTTTCTACTTTGTTTAAAAGTCTGTAACAGAAATACTAATGAAATTCCCTCCAGTGGTATAAATTTTCATATCTCAGTAGGTAGATGGAAGGAAAAGATTCATAGTTCATTTACATTTCTGTGAATCCAAGATTTTTGGAAGTGGTTGGTGTTTTGAAAAACATGAAAAATTGGGGCAGGAATCTTGTGTTTTTCTGGCATCGGGATTTTGGAAGTCTTGAGCTCTCCTTGTCTGAAATGCAGCCTCTTAAAACCATCTTAAAAGAAACATGACTCAAAGTGAGGCCTCTGGAACTACTTGTTGCTTTTGAAAAGCCTGGTTGTTGGTTTTAGTATTTCCAGGGTCTCAAAATTACACTTTCAGGTCTTGTTTACTGCTTTTTGGTGTGAATTTTAGGTGTGAGTGACACTGCTGCACATTATAAGCAGACATGCTTGCACCAACTGGACAAGGGCAGCTGGTTCCACTGTCCGCTATTCCTGCTGATGCTGGCCATCTGGCTGGGAAGCTGTGTGAGCTTGGTAGGACCAGCAGGAGGACATATGGCTGCTGGTCAAGGCAAAGGGATCACATGGGGCTCTAGGCTATAGAGATTCACCATTCATCCTGTATTCAAGAGCTGCTGAACAAAGTGCAGTGAAAAACTTTGGGAAGGAGGGCAGGAATCCAGGCCTTCTCTTCCCAGTAGAGCGCACCATGCCAACAGTGTTGAGAGCCTTTGATTTCTTTTTCTTCTTTTTGGCCCTCAACATTACCTTTATTGTATGGTTTCTGAAAGGCAGAGAAAGACCTACCACCTTCTGTTCTCTTCAGAACCTTCTGATCTGTTCAAATCAGAAAAATCCTTCAGGCTGCTAAGTGACATCTTGCATCTGAGTGACATTAAACCCAGCCAGGTCAACTTACCTTATGAGGAGCTCTCCAGATATAGCTGGAGAGAATTGTTATTTGAAGGCAGCTATCTGAGCTATTTAAGAAGTCACCCTGACAGCTGAACCATTGTCTCCATTTCTGAGTTACTCCCCTTAGCTGTGCTGGCTATTCCTCTGCTCCCTCACAATCACCTTTTCATTTCATTCTGAGATGTTTGGAGGTAAGAGGGAAGGAAGTGCAGGTTTTCAGGCTCCACAGGAAAATCGTAGTCCCTTAGACTCAACCATTGCTGATGAGCACACGGTAAAAGAAAGATTTTAGGTAAAGAAAAATTGATTCCTCCTTCCCCTAGCACATTTGTCCAGCTGTGTCTTAGTGCATCTGCTGCTGGTATCACTGTTTTCCGTTAATAACCTCTAAGCTAAGATGATGTCAGTCTCCTTTATTGTACTCTACAATTTTGTCAATGCCTGGCTTAGTATCCTCTTTCTGAATACTGCTTGTGCAGTGCTAAGACAGATGTAGATAATAAGGACATCTCTAGGGGATAGAAATCTATCCTTTTGGTGGAGGCCATTTTAATTTATGTGGGGAGGAGAATGGCAAGTATACTTACCTAATGTTTAAGTACTGCACTGCTTGAGTCATACAATTGTCTTTTTACCATGTGTGGTCTGAAAGACAAAAAAAAGTTTTGAACCTGGACTTGCAAAGCTAGGTATTGTTGTGCATGGTCAAATGGAAAAAAAAAGTCAAAAAAACCCCCAGACCTCAACCTGTCTTTCCAAAGGCTGCTATGTGCTTGGAACTGCCAATGAAATAAGTCCACTTATTGTTTTCTTTTAAACTGACTCATCTGAAGGGTGAGAGTGCCCTAGGCTTTAACCACTCACAGAGAAATAAAATACCTCATCCAAACTGTTCGTGTGTTGTGTCTGTTGATCTTGGTAAATTTGACAGCATCTTCAGGATGGTGCTGTCTAGTGTTTGAGTGTGTGAGGTGAACTCACAGTGTATGTGTGGAAGCAAAAAACACCAGGGTATAGTACGGAGGCTTTTTTATCAGCCTCATGTATGGCACTGTAATTGTGTGTTTTTTAATGAACAGACCAGGGTAGTTACACTTAGTAATGTTTGTTCACTAAAAAGGAAAAGGGGTGTTAAATCATTATGTTCTTTGATGAATGGCTTGTACACTGAAGAATAAATTGAACAAACTGGCATAGAGCTCAGTGAACATGAAATCAGCTATTAGAAGAAAGCTTGTGAACAAATTCTGAGCCTGATATGCATCTTTTGATTAATGTCCTATTAATCATCCATAGTGGCTACCTTAGCTAAGTCGTGCTGTAATCATTCATGGTTGCTTACAGAAACACTAGCAGGGACTATAGAGCTTCAATAACTGAATATTATTACTGATTTCTCCCTAACTCTTGCTGTGAACAATTACTGTTTTCACTATGTTTCTGCCTCCCTTTATTAGAAAGAATACAATTCAGAATGAAAAGAGAGTTCCTCAAAGACCAGTAAAATTCTCCCAGGGTATTCTTAATGATATTCTGTCCTAAATGGGCAAACTATTGTAATGCAGAGTTCTCACCAGGAATAATAGTAATGTAATCACATTGAAGCTGTCTTTTTATGGACTGTAGTCAAACAGACAAAATGTATAGTCATATTAATGAACACAGAATTTCTGTAGAATTATTACTTAAAATGGTTTAAATTGTTTTGGCTTTTTGTATCACAGTATTTTCAGCTAATGCACTTAACAGCAACAGCAATTAAGACTCCAGACTGTTAATTTGGATAAATTTGACATTAGAAGAAGCCTTGATTCTTGGAAGGTATAATGCCCGCACCCCTCTCTCTTGAGACCAAATGTTTTATATTCCTGTGGCTTTTTTTGAATTCTGGTGGTTCAGTGTAATTTTTTTTTTAATCAATGAATATTCTTTCGCCTTTTTTTTTTTTTTTCCTTTATGATTGGAAGTTCCTGGCAAATATTTACAGGAGGATCTCTTACTCCTGTGTGTGAGGATTTAGTTCCAAACCATTTATTTCTCAAGTGAAACACAAAGAATGCTTTTGCACTACCCCACAGAATAGGTCCTTAGATGGCAGTGTAATTTCCTCCTAAGTCACTGTGGTCTGCGAAATACAGTGAAGTAATGAAGTGATGACAGGTATTAACATGCATAATGGGCTTTAATAGACATTTAATGTTGTTTAACTGGAAGAAGGAGAAGTGCTTTCCCATTGGAATATTTCTACATTGGAAGTCATTGATCACCAATTTCAGAGGGGAAAGGTTAATCCATCAGTTTCTGTAACCAAACGGCACTGATGGAAATTCTTTAGGTGACATTCTGGATGAACTGAGCTTTCCATCTTTGCAAACAAATGAGTGATATGACAAGCATGGTGTTCAGAACACATTTAACCAATTGATTTTCTCTCCTCTTGTAATAAGATCTAGAGACATATGAAAGAGTGTAGCATGAGCCAAGATTAAAGGAACTGCTTCATACACACGAACATAGGGGAACTGCATTATCAATAAAAGTACTATAAAACATGTAGGCAACCATTATTTTTCTTTATATAAAGTTTGTTATTGCAATAAATAGCTGTTATTGAACTGCCTGCCTTTTATTTCAGTTTTTCTGAATTTTATTTTGGTCAGCTTTCTGTGGTTTTCTGGTAGAGGTTAGGAGAAAATGTTATGTTTTGTTATGGTATCATTTTTGTACTCACTAGTAAATCCAGGGCAACTCTGGATTTAAGATCAGGATTTATCATCCTTTGGGGCATGAAGAAAGATATGAGGGGGAGGGGGAAATCTGGCTTCAAGTAGTTTAAAGATATCAAGTATATTTTAAAGTTTTAATCTGTATGGTTCCTTACTGTAATGATCCTCATCTTTTTCCTCCCTCTTCCCTTCTTTTTTTCTCCCAAATTCAGCCCTGCTCTGAGTTTCACATACCCTCCTACACCAGTATCCCTCCAGCAAATGCATCAGCAAATTATAAGTCGTCAGCAAACCCTAGGTTCAGCCTTTGGACACAGCCCTCCACTCATCCATCCTGCTCCAACTTTTCCTACCCAGAGACCTATCCCTGGCATCCCCAGTGTCCTGAACCCTGTCCAGGTCAGCTCTGGACCTTCTGAGTCCACACAGGTGAGAGCCAACAAAAGAAACCTTTACACCTCATTAATTTAAAAATTAAAGAAATGGCATTGTCTCGATGGCAGTTAATCACCACTGTCACTGAGACTCTTTGATAAGAGTTTTCTTGTAGCTCTAGTGTTTGTAGTCACTTTATTATGAACTACAGGAGTGTTGGTGCAGTTCCTGATTGGTAGGGTGGTTTTAGTCCTCATAAATATTCCAGTGTGCTGTAGGAGCTTCTTGTTCCATACTGCCTCTCCTCAATCTTGTATGGGAATCTAGTAGAGGTGCGGAGTAAGAAAAGGGTCAAAACACATCAAAACACCAGTGTTTTAAAGATGAGCAGCTTCAGCTTCAGATCAGGCTGATCCTAGGATATACAGGGTCATATTCTGCCCACCTTGTGCAGCTGTGAATAACCTGAAGCAAGTAATTTTGTAAGCAAGAGAGTAACTCAAAGACAGTGAAGAGGGTTGAAGGGTTTTTTCTCTGATTTGTGCACAATTGGACTTACTGAGTTTGAATTAATCATTTCAGTAAGGTATATTGTCAAAAGCTGGGAATGAGCAGCAGTGAATCAGCCCCCCAATGTGAAGTTTATCATGGTTTGTGATTTGCCTGTTATTAACTAGTGCTTTTTGTTTCTAGATGACCTGGGATAGGTTATTTATCAGTCTAGAAGCTGTTTATCTCCTGGCTAGCTTTTACAAATGTAGAGGAAGAACATACTGCTGTAGAAAACATATTGATTTTTTGAGAGGTCCCTGCAAGTTCAGATATCTCTAAAAGATCTCTGGATTCCTACAAGATCCATTTGCAGGTGTAGATAATGGTGTTCAGTCGAGCACAGCAAGAAGAAAACAAGATTCTGGCCTGTTTGTGTCAGCTATTTTGCTATTAACTTGTGAGAATCCAGGACTTCATCTAGGATTTTTTGGCTGAGTCTCACACTAGTGTTCAATTCTTCTTCCTATCCATCCATTACAATGTGAAACATAGTGAAGGAGCTGAGATCTTGTGTGCAGATATTAAATGCAAAACCTTTCCTTTGAGTGTGAAAAAATAGATGTTTCTCTTGTGTTTATTTGAGCATGCAGTGATTTTCCTTTTCAAAATTGCCTTTCCAAAGTTCAAGTTCTTCCTACCTCTCGCTGCTCTGAAAAAACCAGCATTGGTTTGTAGCAAGCAATTACATCAAATGCTCCCCTTCCCACTCCCTCCCTGCTCTGCTACAAGGTTGAGCAGTGCAGCTCTTCCATGAGTTAATGCTATGTAACTGAACAATGTAATTGGATATACAATGTAATTAACAGTGCATCTTCTCCATACAAAAAGTTGCCGAGCAGATGCTGCATATTTTTGTTTGGAGCCACATATTTATCACAGTCTAATTTTGTCTTCTTCTGGGGGAAAAAAATCTCCACCTGACTGCAGCAGAATAAACCCACAAGTGAATCTGCAGTGAGCAGCACAGGAGACCCCATGCACAACAAGCGCTCCAAGATAAAGCCTGACGAGGACCTCCCCAGCCCGGGAGCAGGAAGCATGCAGGTATGGCAGCCAGGTTCCAGTCATGAGCCTTCCTTCTTGCTGCTGGAGGGAAGATGCACCTTTCCTGTGACACACATGCTTTCAGGCTCCTTGCAGTGTGTGTACTGGGCAGCCTCCGCTTGCAGTAGCCAGGGTTAAATGGGAGTGGCTCCTGGGGTGCAGGGTCTGTGGCAGGATGAGGGCAGGGAGAAAAGAGGCTGATGGAGACCAGTCAGAGAATGCTCAATGCTCTGTTTGTCACAGAAAAGCCTACCAGAGACATTCAAGTCTTTATTAAGGACATGTTTTCTGTACAGCAAAAATACTTAAGGCCACCTTGACTTTTACTGGGTCTTAGCACTGTACTGCACCGAGGCTCCAGTGTCAGGCTCCAGTCTCGTTTGCTGTACTTTCTATACCAGTTAATGCCACTGGTTTTAGCAGAGTGACTCTTGATTTACAGTGACTCAGGGGAGATGAGAATCAGAGCCTCAGTCTTGTGAGTGAATCCATGAAAACAAAGCAGAGGTCTGCCTAAATCCTTCAGCAGGTTTGAAATGAAAAAATAGCAGGAGTGCATAATCTGAACCAAATGTTTACGCTAACATCTGATTCTTACGCTCAGCAAATAACAAGCTGGGAAGAATGAGGCACCCTCATGAACTGGAGGTGGGAAATCTAACCCCAAAATTAAATACTTTCTTCCCCTGCTCACCCCTTTTATGAACATGTTAAGGGCAAGAACAGACTAACAGGTAACTCAGAAATTACCAGTCTGCTCTTGGAAAGATTTTAGCATGCAAATCTGTTACTGTTTTAACAATGTAAACACACTGGATTACTGGTGATCCAATTTCTGTCCAACCCTAGTACTAAAATAAAATTCCAATTAATTCAACTATATTGAATAGTGCCTTTCACGCTAGTGGTGCCACTGAATCATGAAAGCCAGGTGCACAAATAACAAGCTGCTTAAATAAAGTGTGAGGAAAGCCAGGCCATTATGATTAATTTTTAATTGAAATGTAAAGTAAATGAAGAATTTATTTTACATATATAGTTTGCAAATGGCTTCTGGCTTATCAGGCCTGTTTTGGGCTTCTATATTTTGTAGAATGTAGTAGCATAGTGAAGTGGGAGTAAAAATAATCCTCCCTCCCCCACCTCCTCCACACACACCCACACCCCCATCATCTTTCTTTTAATGCTGAAGTAATTCACTTTTCTTCCTTCTCAGTTTCAGAATTTCCTCTCTCTTCTTCTCACCCCTGGTTTTTTCCTCTCTCCAGGAACAGCCAGAAGGAATGACCTTGGTAAAAGAGGAAGGGGACAAAGATGAAAGCAAACAGGAGCCTGAAGTGGTCTATGAGACAAACTGCCACTGGGAAGGCTGTTCCCGGGAGTTTGACACGCAGGAACAGCTAGTGCATGTAAGTTAATGGTATTCAGGAACTAGGTTTTAAAACTATGTGACCTTTTTCATGGGGGTCAGGTTCTCTGACCCTGTGCTGAGTCAAGTTTCTTAGCTAACAGAGCTGCAAACTGGAGAGGGGTTTATGAGTTTCTGAGAATAAAGAAAACTCGAAGCCACAGTGCTTGACCTGTTCAGTCAGCTAAAGCTTAGTGTAAAATTCAATAAAGTCTTCCACAGAGATTGTAATGGCTCTGATCCTGTAAGCCAGCAAACGCTATTTTGAGTTAGAGACTTTGATAGTTATTGAGTAATAGTAAGCTGGACATGAATGATTATTAACCTTTAGCCAAGTTTGATTTTTTTTCTCCCCAAAGGGGATGTAACAGTAGAAATGGGTGAGGGGAAATTTTTTCCTTCCCTGAGAAAGGTTTTGCTATCAATTTACTGTTGTGTGTAAACTGAAAGGGAATATTTGGCTAAGTACATGGGGAATTAGTTACTTCAGTAATTTTAGCAAAAGAAAACTGTATAGTCTTTTCTGTCCTACACCAAATAATAATTCTTTCTCGCTTGTTTTTTATTCGTCTCTGCCCATTCTCCCAAATAAACAATTTGTACTGTTTGGTGGTATTGTAAGATATAAAGTGAGCAATCAAAATTCAGAATACAACCTGACAAGTACAATCCCCTGCAATTCTAACGTCCTTAAATAGCAGCACCTTTCTTATTTACTGGCATCATAGAACATATTGAATACTCTGAAAAAAAATGAATTCCTAGTACAAAATAGGGAGGAACATCTTCAGCAAATGAGCAGTGTGACAGAATTGTATTTAGTTTAGAAAATGGTTTAATAGTTTACTGGAGATCATGCAAAATCTATTGCAGAATGTGGGTAAGTACTTCTGAAATAGCTAGTTGAAAAATCCACTTTTTCACCCAAAATAAATAAAAACATGCCCACCATACATTTCCAAACACTATGCCAAATGGTAAATTTATCCTGCAAAGCTGACTTTAGTAAAGCAGTGTCAGCTTTCACTTGCTGGAGTGTGACAAACTCTTGGTGCTGCAGTTATTCATAGAGATGTATTTTCAGGTTCTTATTATTAAGTAGTAGCAGCAGATGTAACAACCATAATGATAAATGAAAGACTATCAACAACTAAAGTAATACCCAAAATGTGACATTTTTCCAGGAATTCTTTGAGGCATTTTGCACACATAATTCCCCAGCATTTGAATAGGACAAACTGAAATGTAAGGAGAAACTCTTTTGATGTCCCAGTATCTTTTGGGGAAGAAATGCCATACAAATGGCTTCTGCAAGTGGTTTGACACATTTAAATTAAAGGATCAAATGTTGGTCTTTGAATTGATTCTGTACAAACAGACCAAATGACATCATATGAGGCTCTGTATAGGCACAGTCTTTATATCTGCTAGCAATTGTAAGGCTGAAGCTTTATGATGCCCTGCAAACCTTTCAGTATTCAGAAATTGTCCCAGTGATGATGATAAATAATATACACAGAAGTATATGAAATAAGAGAGAAATTCAGAATAAAGGTCCCCATGGCAATAAAAAAAGAAAAAGGATTTTTTGATGTTCCAGGTGTAAAATTTAATGGAGCAAGTTAGCTAATAGCTTGTGTTTGTATTTTAAAGTGAATTAAATTACAGGGTGGTAGTTTAGATCTTCTGGAGTTTAATTTTAAAGTTAATTTGTTGGTTTTGGTGGGATTTTTATAGCAAATCTGACTACATTGTAATGGTCAACAGCAAGACTGAAAGCCATGTATTTCTTATGCTTCTGAACAATGGCAACATGGGAAATGAGTTTCTCTAGACGTAGATAAGAATTATAAAAGTTTTTCTATGACAGGGAGTTCTTTTTGGCAGGGCTTAGAATTCAGGTGCGTTATGATGATGCTTAGGATTACAAGGTACCAGACTTGACCCCATACCCTGAAGACAATAAATTCATTATGGCAACCATCACATATAAGTAGCACAAATCATGCTGTAAGAGTCAGCGGGATTCAGTGATGGGGCCATGGTTTGTGATTTCTTTTGCTGCTCCGGCAGAGCCCTGCTGTGGGGACTCGAGTGAGTTATTTCTGCCCAGAATTGCAAAGGGCTTTAGACATCTACTTCTGTTTGAAAGCCTGGCCACTCACCCCAGTCTGCCTTTTGCACATTTTGTCTGCCCTTGATTGTCACAGCCCTCTGATGTACATCTGCAGCAGCTAGGGAAATGAAGTCTGGTCTCAGTAGGGCTTCACGGGAGGGCAGTCCTGGTTTTGCTTAGGTGTGTCACTCTGTTAGAAAGTCTCCTGTCCCTGAGCATTAGGTCCTTGAAAATCTCAGTTGAAAAAGTGGTGTGGCTCATATATGCCTCCTCTCCAAGCACTGTAGGTAAATCCAAGTAGGTACAAATTGC
Organism: Bombycilla garrulus; assembly: GCA_013400315.1. NCBI lineage: Eukaryota > Metazoa > Chordata > Aves > Passeriformes > Bombycillidae > Bombycilla > Bombycilla garrulus. The sequence continues at coordinate 614,866 of VXBU01015071.1, read as the reverse complement.
TGTAGCTGTGCTTAAATCAATGTCAGCACAGTTCTGGGTGCTGTGTGTGTGGCACATGCATATGTGTGCCCGAACCAGGCACAGGCACGGCGTGTGTGTCAGGGCCTGTGCACACACTTGGCTCCAGAGCCCTGACACTGGACTGGGCTGAAGGCCCTGCCAAGCCCAAAGCCTCAGGATGCTCAAACACAGGAGGAGGAGTGCACCTGACACGGGCACAAGGTCTTTTACCCTGTGGCTCTGGGGCCATGTACATCGAACTTTTTGTGCTCTCAAGGAGCTACCTGATCTGGCAGCTGAGTTCTGCCACCTTTCCTCTCCTGGCTGCATGTGCTGCTGCTCTCCTGGTGATCCCCAACCCACTGGCAGACTCAGCAGAGGCTGAGCTGCTCCAGCTGGGCTTGAAGAGCTTGAAGGTTTGGAAGTAAGATGCTGGACAGGATGTCAAAAGTATAGATAACTATCTGGTTTTGTTGATTCTGCTCTGGGTAGTAATCACCAAGACAGGGGCAACTGGCATAGATAAAGGTAATAAAGGCTTAAATTGCCCTAGCAAGACTCATACAGATAACACCTGCCATCTTTCTGCACATCCAAGCCTTGCTTCCAAAAACACTGAAATTTTAGAGGAACTGTAGTGTTAAGGGAAGAGATGGAAGTATCTTTTTAGCTTTTTGTTTTATTTCCTGAAGGGCTAGAGTAACTACATAATTCTAGTTGTGCCAGGTTAAATAGAGCTTTGAAAGGCTCTGTTTTCCACAGTACACTGTGCACACAGTTCATGGTATAGATATCATTACTGCCACTATGTATAGGGCAGTATTACAACACTCTGTATACAAAAGCACATATGCATGTGTTTTGAAAATGGTAAATATGAGTTTGTATATATTCTGGTCTTTCTGTCATACACAGATAGCTTTGTTATTTCTTGGGGAATTTTGAGACCTGATGTACTTTGAAATCACCTGTAGTTGAATTGGCATTACAAAGTGATGTGATTTCATAGCATATATGAAATTGTAAATGCAAACAGAATCTGTGTCTAAATATGTGGTATAGCTTTACAGTCTTGTGCACAGTTGTCAGCATTTGATGTAATTTTCTGCATTTCTGTAGCAAAGTCCTGCATTTATTAGTGTAAAATGTGGGTGCCCCTGAAAGCATTCTCTGGTCCCAGTGTTTTCTGACTGAATTTATGAACAGAACCTGAGCTGCTATGAATAAATAACTGAAAAGCTACCTAAAAGAATCATTATTGACCCACCCAGAAGGGTCTGACACTGAAATGATTTTGGCATGGGTGCTCTTCTTTTCAAGTGATATGAGCCACTTAGAATTCAGCATGGTTAAATTTTCATGATGCATGCACCAAAAGGCAAGGTGTTAAACCATCAGATGCTCTGCCTTATTTATAACACCTATCCATCCTTCCTCTCCCCCCTCCTTCCCTTACAGTTAATAGAAAGATTCATGATTCTTCATGGTTGTCTATCTAGCGTCTGACAGTACCGACTGCACTGCTAAAGCAAGTCACTATCTATAATTGATATCCTTCTATGGAATAGGGTACCGGCTGCAATTGAAGGGTTTGCTGAAAGCTCTTAAATCCTGACAAGTTCTGCCCTTGTTCTGGTTGTTGCTGAGCTGCACTGCTGAGATCCCAGGGTTATTTGAAGTTGATGCAAAAGGGGTGCGTGTGTTGCACATTAGCAAGACACAAAGTTGGTGAGCCACCTTAGAGCTGCCACTGCATTCTCCCACCAGGCAGAATTTACAGCGCATTGCTCTCCTGAAAAGGCTGGTTACATTAATGTTTGAAATGACTGTTGTACGTTTCTTTCTTTCCCTTTTTTTCTTCTCCTCAAAAAATTAAAAAAAAGACCTTATTTATTTTAAAGCCTCAGTTTGCTGCTGGGGTCTTTATCATTCAGCTGTTTAATTAATTTCTCTGCCCAGCGAGATATTATAATTGGGCTTAGCGGAGCTCAAGTTTGTTTTAAATATGTGAGCGCCTAGAAGCTAATAAGATATTGTATATATTTATAAATCTGCTTTTTGTTGCAGTTTGTCCCTTTTTTTCCCTCATAAATCATTTAAGAATAAAATATTGCAAAAGGATTAGATGCTAAAGATAAAAGTTTATTTAAGAAAATTATCCTTCAAGGAAATGACTGAATTTATTGTTAAATACTAATACAATGGCAATCAGAAGAACGGAGTGCTGTCTATTTCTCATCCCCCTTGCTGCGTAGCCTTGATGTTAATTATTTTTTATTCAAAAACATGCTTGAAGAACTGTAGAACTATTTTTTTGTTAGCATTTTCTCCTGAATTGTACAGCGGTAAGATTCTTTAATTGTTGTTTTATTTAATTAGATGAAATCAAAATGCCCTAAACTATCAGGAATGGCTTACATTCAAGATTTCATTTGCTGAGGTTTTCCTGCCTGTTTGCAAAGCCCTGATGACTGGAGCACTCCCCAGGCAATCCCTGGGGATTGTACTGCTCCACATGCTTGCCTTCTTGCACCAGAGGGCAGCTTCTTGTGTTTTTCAGGTATCCACATGTTCCCAAGGCATCACAGTGCACTGAGAGTACCCAAAAAAGCCCTTACATGCAATTCTGAGATAGGAGTTTCTTAATGTTCTTGCTCTCTGTTCCTACAGAAAACAGTGGGTACAACCCTGACCAACAGAATTTGGCCAGCAATCCATGGAGACCTACATAAACCCCAAACTGTGCCACATCCAATCTCTGCTTAGGTTTTGCAGCATCTGTGAGGTGCCTTGATCCTGTGCACCTCAAAACACTTAAGAACGTCAAGAGGTAGGGAACACACCACTCTGACGGAGTAGCCCTCTTTACAGTGGGTGATATTGGATGCCCAGAAATGAGGACACTCAAAGTAAATAGATTTGAAAGTCTCGCTTTCTCTGTTACTGTGCTGGCTTAGTCCTGTGGCTTCTTCCTCAGCTCGTCTTGTGTAGGAGAGCTGTAGGTGAGGACTGGAGAGAGCTTCACTGCTCTTCTCTAAACAAAGATCCAATTGCAATAAGAGGGTAAGCCTGATTAAAGCAGTTCCTCTAGTATAAGCTCCAGTGCAGCAGACTTCTGAGTGACCCTGAGAGTTGCACATTACCCTCCACTTTCAAGAAGAGAAACTGCCCTGTAAGCAGAGGTCCTCACAGCTGCCAAAGCCAAGCCAGTGCTGGCACAGCTGTGTTAGCAGGCATCTGCACCTAAATAGAGGCAATTGCACACATCTGGCCTAGCAAACAGCTCATTATTCCTTATCATTATCATGCATTAGTCATTTCTCTGAGTGCTAAAGGTGTGCTTGCAAACTGTGTAGCAGGTGAAATCTCAGCTTTGTGAAGCAAGTCCCTTACAATCCCAAAGAGTTGTAATTACACATCCCAGTTTGCATGCTTCTCAAAATGTGTTCAGGGATTTACCTAATATTAATTCCTCTTTGCAGAGGCAGTTTTCAGTGCATTTTCATTATAGTTTTATTTGGTTCTAGCACAGTAACGCAGAGAAGCCTTAGCCCATTCACAGGCTCATTGTGCGTGGCAGTGACAGCTACTGCCCTGAAAGGTTCAGGAATGTTTCCTTTAAATTGAAAAGAGTAAGGACTAGATAAGAACATGAAATCCATTATAGTAATCATTTTTTTCCTGACAAAAGGAGAATGTTTTACGTACAACAGCAAAGGAGGTTTTGTTGGTGGTTTTTTTTCTGTTTCATCTTGTTTTATTTTTTACTCATTGAGGTCTGGACCCTAACTTGTACTTGGAGAAGGAGTACTATGAACAAAGAAAATCAGTTCTTCAAATGAGACAAGCCCAAGGCTTGGGCTGAAAGTTGGGACAACTTGGAGAAGGCAGCGAGTTGTTTCAGTGGCAAGCAAGTGCCATGGGAAGGCTTTTTATTCACTTTGTCCATCCTCTCAATATATTTGATCTTTGTAGCTGTGAGGGTACAAAAGAAATGAAGAAGAGATTATAGCGAATAATCTTAAGAGACATTTGTACAGAAGTTTTTAGATTTTGAAATCTCTTCCTCATTACCTGTTTAAAGGCTGATATCTAATTAAGACACCACCTTACAGTGCTGGATTATAAGCTGCTGAGCCCATCCTTTTGGACTGTGCCAAAATTGTTGGATTGTTTATAGGCCAGCAATTTATTAGATGGCATAGCAAAGCTGGTAAGCAGATCTGTGCCCTTGAGAGCATGTTCATTCTCTTTTGATTTCTGTCTGGGTACCTAACACAGCCTTGTTTAAATTAAGCAAGTCTTTAACCCCCCATCAGAGGTGTCCATGTGAGTGCTGTTGTGTTTTAAGGTTAAGTAACCCCAGACAGACCTCACTGCTGTTCTGGAGCCTCAGTAGCCCCCAGGCTCTGGCATGGCCCCTGCTTGTGCATCTCAGCACATCCTTGTTCTGCGTCAGTCACTGTGATGCCCTTTGCCTCCCAGCTGTGTTAAAAGTCATCAGTGCTGCCTTGTGAAGAGATCTTATTCACTGTGGGCTTGACCCAAAGGCCAGCTGTGCTTTGGCTCAGGTCCTCTTAAGCACTCCACTATACAAGTGCATCTGCGGTCTCCCTGCCTAGAGTCTGGCTTTTGATGAATCACAGAGAAGAAGGGGGGAAAAAATAACATGGGGATTTCCTTTTTGATAGAGAAAGGTTTACAACAAAATAAATCCACCCTAATCTGTGAAGTATTAAGAGGGGATTTAGAGAGAGAAATGTAATCATTTTTTAATTTTAATTCCTCTGTAATTAGCATTTCTTTCACAGCATTAAGAAAACTTGTTGTTAGTCTGCTGCTGCTACGGCTTCTGTTCATGAGTTGCCAAAGTCATTGTCTTTGAATTGGTATCCCTGAAAGAGGTTGCTAAACTATGATACGTCCTTTAAATAATACTTCTTTTTCACTGTTGTAGGTAGATATGAACAGTGCTCTGTGCCCCGGGAAGTTGCTCTACTGACTCTACCCATAGTTAGTGGGCACTTGGGCATGCAGGGCTTGACTTCAGTCTGTGCTTTTAATCACACAGCACTATTTCGGTGCTTTGTGGATATACATACTCACTTGAAGTGTTTGCCTGAGAATTCAGCTGGTGAACTCCTTCAAGGTACTGATTTTTTATAGGTGACTTCCAGTGTTGGGGAGAAATGTAGGATAAGAAACTGCCAGCCAAGTCCCAAGAAAGCCCATGCTGACTGAGTGACAAACACATAGGCAAGAGTAAAGCAGCAAACTGAGTTGACTCTTCACGTCCTGACTCTGGTTGGCATATCAAAAGGAAAGTCCTTCTCTGCCTTAATTTTGCTGCCTCAGAGCTGCAGGGGCGGCTGGGTTTGTGCGTAGACTTAGCTACCTTTCAGTCCTGACCAAAACTTTGCAGGACAAAGCAGATTCACCTGGACAGAGCTGTTCTTTCTGTTCAGCTTTCTCATGCCTTGCTCTGCTAAGTGATTTGATGTTACATAGCCTGTGTTGTTAGGATGAACCAGTGGAGATCTACCTTGATGAGTTTGGTGTGGTATGCCTCTGCAGTGCTTTTGTCACCCGTATTCTACCAAAAAAATCTATCCAAATAGTAAACTAGTCCTGGGAAGAATAGAAATCTGTGAGTGCTGGCTCAGCTGCGTGTGGAAGTGCTATTTTCCGAGATAGAAGTGGCGGATCAGCATATACAAATGGAGGCAGAGACAGGCACCTTAAATACAGGCATGAGTGAAGTTTTGAAAGGACTGGGCTGCATGGATTAATTTTTGCAGTCTCTATTGTTTGTGTAAGCTCTTAATAGAAAGAAAAATGAAAAGCAGGTGAGCCTTTTATCGTGAGGAAAATAATCTAGTGTTTTCCTGTGCTTAAACTTTAGTGTGAGTGTGACTTTTCTTCAGGATGTTGAGTACCTATCTATAAAATGAATGGGTGGTGGTTTTGTCAGGAGTGGGTCCTCTGGTGGCTTGCACTGTAGGTATGAGGTCTGCATATACCATTCTTATGTGTATCGCAGGGCTGAGATGCTGCACTTCTCCGTGAGATAAAGTAGTCAAGCTGAAAATGAAACAAAGCTCCAACTGTATCCCTCCTTGTGTTTAGCAGAGATAAACTACAGTGGAGTCTCAGTGCTGCTCCGTTTGGCTTCTGGCAGCAGCTTTAATTGGTAAAATGCAGATTTTTTTTTTGATCAAGAGAGGATTATTCTTGTTATCAGTCTGGAGCATCTTATTTCAAGATGAAAAGGCTTCGCTGAATTACAGATGCCAACATTTTTACAAAGCACTTTGGCGATTGACATCTCAAAGAGAAAGTATGATTTATTAGCCTATAATGGCTAACACTCAGCACTGGGCTAGGTCCCACTGATTTGTGAAATTGCTTAATATGAATTGCCTTTTTGTGCAATTCAAGCCCCAGGTTTTTCAAATAAATTTAGAATATAAAGTATATACCTGAAAAGGGGGAAGGGTAATGGGACTGTGTAGCTAAAAAGAAAAGCAAAAGGAAGAAAGGGATAAAGAAAGAAAGAGAGGGAGAGAAAAAGAAAAAGAGAAAGGAAAGAGACAGGGAAAAAAAAAAAAAGAAAGACCTACTTCTAAATCCATCTTGGTGGTGCTTTTTTACAGTAGTTTGGTTGAAATGTTGGCAGGGTAAAGATTAATAACAAGCCTTGTCGCTATCAGTACTTGCTTGTCGATTCTCTGTAACAGGGCTGTCTGTTCAGCATGGAAATTATTGATTAAATAAAAATTGCTATTAGATTGTGATGTGATCCATAATCACAAACAATGGTGGACATTCTTCTTTCAGATCCTAAGCCATGCATCAAGTTTTTTCTTGCAGCAATTTATATTGTGCTGACACTCTCACCCATTAGGCTTTTATCCTCTCCTACATGTACCAAGAAAGAACGAAAAGAAAGAACAGCAGCAGCACAGTAGCGAGTAGGCACTCACTAAATTTTCAGAGAGAAGCACAGTACAGATAAGTCCATCCTTTGCTTCTGGTTAGCACTTTACCTCAGAAGTGATTCCTGCCAGATAAGGGCAACACACCTTGAAGGCATCTGGGGAGGTCCAGTATGGTTTGCGGGAGGGGAGGGTTGTGGTGTATTATTTTAGGATTATCTAGCATGAAAGACGAGTGTCTTTCCTGTATTTATTTAGCTCTGGTACTTCTTAATTTGAGGAATTCAGGCTTGGAGCACATTACTTAAAACTGCATTACTTTAGGCTGAATTAATTAAAAAGATAATATCTCTTCACAGCACATGTGAGCATGGTACCAACTTTCTTTCTCATGTGAAAGCCTTTGTCTAAAACTAAAGGAAACTTAGTGAAAAAAAATTTTTGAAAGTTTGGCTACTTATAGAAGCTTCTCTGTCTCTTAGTTTCTGAATACCTTAAACAACATATGTATGTCAGAACCGATCGAGCCCACCTGGCCTGGCTGCTAGGGAGAAGCATTCCTGTAGCTCTGGTGTGTTCATTGTAGAGTGTTTTGCCAGTTACCAGCATCAGGCAGGATCGCCACAAGAGTTCCGTACCTCTGTACAAGAACTGAGAGTAGAGAATCTTAATACACTGTGGATATGCAGTGATTTTTGTTGTTGTTGTTGATAGTGCAAGTTTTCTTAAAGTGAAGTCTGTATCCTTTAAACCATTATCAGTGCTAATTATTGGACAATGTACTGTACAATTCCTCTATCTCACTACAGTTGGGGTAGTGTTTACATTTCTTTATTGTGCCTATATTATGTGTAATATTGCCTCAGATAACCAAGAAAACCCTGCCTGCTGTATTTGACCATTTGCCGCATTATACTTGGCTTTAAAGAGTGTTTAACAATGAGCTTAGCTTACTCCATTATGCAGGGCAAGTAAAAAGTTTTCAGGCTGGGCCAATGTCATTTAAATCAAGAGACCACTTCATTTTGCAAAGTCAGAGCATGTGCCTTGCATGCCTCCCTCCAGTGCAGCCACTCTGCATGGATCAGAGCCAAGGGATTACCAGCCAGGAAATTAATTGCCAAGGGGATTCCGACACTTACGGTTAGTAAAAAAAGCCTGAACAAAGAAGTGTGTTTCATATGACATTCTGAAGGCGCCAGGCTCCAGTTCTGAAAGCTTTTGGGTGAGGAAGAGTTACAGAGATACAGGACTGCCCTCTGGTTTGCTCCTGCAGATTTCTGTGGTTGACCTCCAGCACAAGTCTGTCCCATTTAAATGGTGCCACAGTGGTATATAGAAGAAGATAGGAATCTTTGAGATAAACCAGACTATCTATTTAGGATTGGTTTTTAGTCACCAAAAGCCCTTGTAAGTTCACTGGAAGTTAATTAAAGTTAGTGTTTGGAATGCAGGGGCAGAAAAATTTTTGCCTTGGCTCTTTCCTAAGTGTTTTAGGTGATATTCCCATGTTCTGCCAAGAAATCCTGCACAATTTTCATTGCAACAGCTCAAAAATATATATTTAGATACAGTGCAGGACTGTTCTGTATGAAAGGATAGAAAAATGTTATCCCATGGCAAAAAATGATGAAAGAAGGTAACTCTGCTGCTGCTGCCTGAAACATCAAGTGTGACTAACTTCTAAAATGGGACAGAGACCTTTGCTAGCCCTGAATTTCCTAGGACATGACAGGGATGGTTAAGCCTAGCATGGATGTAAAAGGGAAATTTTAAGTGGATGTCTGGTAAAAAAAACCCAAGAGAGGTCTTAGAGCAGCAATAAACTGCTGCGTGCATTGAAGCTTATTAGACATGTTTCTTGGAGGTTTTAGGAGGAAGAGCACCAATTACTTCCTCCAGTCCAGTTGTGATGTTGTGGCTTTAACACACTGCCGCTGCTGTCAGCTACTGAGGCTGCATTAATTCTACCAGGATCTCCTCTGTGATTAAATATATGTTAAAACATATATTGCCTAGTAAATATTTCTGCATTGCTTATCACTGCCAGCATTTTTCTTTGTAGTTTCTGTGAAAAGAGTTCTGTGTTCTTAAGTCACTATATTTCCAGTTTTTGTAGAGGTTTTTAGTGCCTTTCATTGATAAAGGTGGATCAGGCATTATCTCTAATCTGAACTGCAGCTTTCATAGTTTATGTATGAGGAGACACTAAGTGCATTTATTGAAAAAAAAAAAAGCTATTATTCAATAGTCTCTCTCTGCACACAAAGCATTGGTATTTTAATAATACGAACAATTTGTGTGTGTCCATGTGGTAAGCACAAGGGCTCTCTTTATAAAAAATTAGAAAGATTTACTGATTGATTTACACAGGAAGATCCTGCTGAGGAACATATTTTCTTTCATTTTAAGTGCATCAGTATTATCTGTGCTGTAATTATTAATAAAGTACTAAAACTAGAAGAAAGTGCATGATTTTACAAAGTCTGGTCCAAGGTTAAACCAAAGGAGGTGCATGTTTTTCAGCAAGTCCTATATACATGATTACTGCTAGTGCCCATATGCTTAATGCACTTTGAAATGCAGATCCCATTTAAATATCTAACATTTACCTTGCTATTTATCCCCTTTAAGACCAAAGGATTTTCAGTAAAAGAGACACTGTTTTAACTTTTTCGTGAAGGAGCAAATATTTTGCTAATCTTTCAGCATAGATAGATGACCTATTGTACCACTCCTGGAGTTTGGAGGAATTAAAAATCTTGTTAAAATTGTACTTTTTAGCTTTTCCTTATTTTATCTTGCTATAGCCTTTCATAGTTTTCTAAGTTGGTTCATGGGATTAAGGAGTTTGTCTCTGCTAATATAAAATTGTATAAAGCTGCTGTAATATACAGTTACGTTTTAACTCAAAAACCCTGTTGATTCTAAACTGGTTCCATTGTATTTCCAAACACATGCACTGAAAGCCAGTGTAAATTTTAACAAATTTTTGTCATTACATCCTTACAATTTTTATAAAACAGCTCTCTTTATGCATTCATTTGGTGCACCAGTTGTTGGGATATTTTGCTGGATACTTTCTTCCATTATTTTTCTTCTCTAGGCATCTTTACTCTTAAGGTTTTATTTCTTGGATCCATTACTCTGGTCTGTGCTGTGCAATGTAAAGATCATGAATCTCTTCCAATTTTATCTTCTTGTGAACATGCCCTATGGTTAAAGGAGAATTTTATTACTTTTAGCATGGTTTGAATCCACAGCTCAATACCTAACTATAAGAGTTGCTAAAGCCCTACTCCTGCAGAGAGCTCAGTGTGTTTGGACCCAATCTCATTTAATGGGCTCCAGGCTGCCATAAGAGCTCATGTCAGCAGAGCAGCTTACTGAACCAGGATCCGTGCATCTTGGCCAGGAGCAATGGCTGGAATTTATCAAAGCCAAACAATTTGGGAGGAGAATAGTTAATTTCAGGTTTAATATATACAGCAGGTCTGATTTCCATTGAAGTCAGATGAGTTATGGTGGCAGGAAGGAGGCCTATAGTTTTTTGTCTTCTGCAGAAATGTGGGAAAACATCCAAAGTATTTAGTTCTGCCTCGTGTGTGCTGGTGTGCTTCTGTCAAAAGCAGGAACGGTATTTTCATTCTTCATACTATTTGCAAATAAGATGAAGTACCTTATTGTAATGCCTCTTTATGATTACTTCCTTCTCATATGTGCTGGCAGGAGTCCTCTGTGGTCTGTCTTTGCCAGAGAGAAAAATCCAGAAATAGAATATATGCTTTTAAGTGTGTCATACTAACATCTGTAGCAGTGCTAAGTGTTGAGCTGTTCAAGTTTGTCAATTTCTTTTTAAGGTAAGTCCTGTATGTTTTTGTTAAAGATTGTACACAGATGTATGCGAGTTCAGATTTGTAAAAAATGAGTAAGCCATTGCTTGCCTTGGGTACTGCCTGTGAGGGAGATTTTTAACATGGTTTTCCTGGAAATTCTCCAGCAGTTACACATAAAATCAATTTTCATCCTTAAATGTAAAGATCATGAAGCAGAAAATTTTGAAGTTGAGCCTCAGGTGTTTTTCTCACCTTCCACATTCAGCCACTCTTAGAAGGTATCAGACAGTACATTTTTCTAGGCAACATTCACTGGCAGTCTTAGAACCAGTGAAGGGCAGATGTTTGGCCAGTCTTTACCCTCTTCCCCATCCAACTGTAGGAAAGCCTGTCCCGTGTTTGTGCACTACTGCTTTGGCTTTATTTGAGAGAGGAATGTCTCATGGATTTGAGGGGAATGTGGAGCCCTTTGCAGTGTGAATTTTCTCTGTTGTTAGCTTATTACTTGAACAGGCATTGCACCTCCTTGCAATCATGCTGTAGAGCTGTTTCCTGAAGGCAGGAATCCTTCCTGCAGCTCAAGCTGTAGAATTCCTGCCTGTAGCCATCTCTCAGAAAGCCTATGGGGAGAGCTTGTATGTATGTGTGATAGAGAAGAATGAGAGGAAAGCAGGCTGAACAAGCTGAAGATCATCACTGCAGGGCTAGGGTATAGGATTTGGGAGGAGACCCACCTTCATTTGCTATTGCACTGTAAAGATCAACATCACAGTTTCATCATGTAGTCAGCAGTGGGTCAAAACTTTCAGCAAATGGCCTTTGTCAACTTTCTTCTTCCAGCCCTGGTCTTTCAATTGAATTGAATTCCCTATCACTGCTACACACTTCACCAGTCTTTTTTCTCCCTCTGCTTTTCTCCTTGGTAGTCTGTTTTGGCGCTCTTGTTATGCTACAGATACCAAATACCCTATATTTTTTTCTCATATGACCTTTACATAGAAGATAGGTGAAATGTAGGTGTAATTGGGGGACCTAAATGTGAAGAGCATTAAAAAAACATAGAAGGGAGGCAAACACACACACACGTGTGTGTGTGTGTATAAATATATATAAAAGCTAACGTTTTGTAAAAGTGAATTCTGTGCATTGCTGAAGCCTTAGCGAAGTTGAAAGCTATAATGGAGCTCCACCTGTGATGTTGCCTTTTAAAAAGAAAAAACCCTACAGCAAAAGGCTTTTGTGCAGTTAGCACAGCAGTTCAGATGCTCAGAGCTGCTCTCAGCTTGTGTTTTCAAACACATGCAGTCTACACCAGGAAAGATCCTGAAGCAAGTGGAGGTTGGAGGAGAGTTTGCCAGCACCCATGCAGTGGTGTGGAGCATGTAACACAACCTGCAGGAGCTGTGCAGGGAGTGCTGCAGCAGAGGCAGCCTGGAGGGCAGCCAGGAGATCTGGGAAGCACTGCAGGCAGCAGGCAGAAGGTGTTGGGAGAAGCACCAGGAGTGCTTAGCTTGTGGCTGGCCCCTTGTACTCTTCCAGGAGCACTGCAGGGGCACTTCTGCCCTACAGGCTCCTTCATCCCAGTGCCCCAAGAATTTGTCATCCTCATGTAACCCTTTTGCATCTTTCCCTGCTTCAGCAGTTCTCAGGAGAGCAGGGCTCCTCCTTGGAGAGCCTCTAGAGATTTTACCAAAACATCCCTGTTTGAGAACAATTGACTTGAGCATTTGGCTTCTGGTTTCAGCTATCAATTCCTTCTGCAGCCTCCTCACAAAAAGGCAATTAGACTGTCCTTGGGCAGGTTGCAGATTGGGCAGGTGGTTGAAGAGACAAGTGGAGCTTTTTTCTTTTTCTTAACATTGCTAAAATAAGGAAGCTGTGATACCTTGCTTGAACTAAGGCAAATGTAATACAAAGCATCAGGACTGGAGGAGATGGTAAAACCCAGTTATCATGACATCATGCATTGAAAAATTACTTCTCTATAGCTGGGGGGAAAAAAAGGAGTAAAGAAAGTTGGAATTCCTATACCATACCAGCTTGACCTATTAGTGTCCCAGCTAGTCATACAAGAATGCAAGTTCCAAGAAAAACAAGGCACTTGATTTTTGACAGGAGAACATCAGAGAAGAAACAAACATGAGAGTCATCAAAACACTTTTCCTACCACTGTAAAACTGGAATGATTAATGTCCTCAACATTTACGTTGATGTCCTGGCAGAATCTCATTTATTAGATTTTCAGGTTTAGCAAGTATAAATGTGATTTCTGCCCATTGCTTTATAGCTGCATGCTCTGAGGCAGGAAATCAAGGGAGAGCTGTAAAACATTGCCCTTGATGGAGTGCATTTTGCTGCTAACAGACTTAACTGTACCGCATACGTGAATATATGTATATTAAATGAAACAAGAACAAGATGTGATCTTATTGGGAAAGAATCCCTGCAATATCCCATAAGTTCCATTCACTCCACAGACATTACCAGAGTCTACCAAAAAGCTGTCCAAAACCTGGAAACAGATACAGGCTGAGGGAGTTGATTCCCAGCCTGGTGAGAAGGCTGTGTTTGCCCTGTTGGTATTCTGTCACATCCATACTGGATAACTGCTATATCAGAGATTAAAAGAAGGTCATGCTGTATTATGAACCACTGTTTTTATTTTTAGGATTAGATAACTTTTCTCTTTTTTTCCCCCACTGTTTCTCTTTATATCCTAAGGGCAGATCCTTTCTCTTGGGTCAGGAATGTAATAAGGCAGGTTTTCCTCTCTCCAGGATATTGTGTCTGTCTCACTGTGTTTAAATTGCCACAGAAAGCTCTTCTGAGCAAAATACAGTATTTTCTTTGTAAAAGAGCCAATGATTGACGTATCCGTGGGGACTTCTCTGTCTTTAGCATTTAAACATACAAGTTGGATATGTTTAACCTATTGATAGGCAACAAAGACAACTACAGGATTTACTGCAAGAGAACAAAAGGAGAAGCAGAAAGAAAATATAGGTTTTTTTTAACTGGGGGATTTAGAAATTTTATTGCTGTTTTTGGGACAGAAAGATAAAGAAAAAAAAAACCATACCTATATTTTCAGCTGAAAGAAGGAGGGGAAAAGCAAATAGTCCTGGTGAGCTGTGTCCTTTGAATTAGCATATTCCGGTTTATTAGTAATACGGTTTCTCATTTACAGAACAAGACTTATCCAATACCATACATAAAAAGTCAATTGGTTCATCATGGCTTGCTTGAACAGCATGTGAGGCAAAAAGATGATTCCCGCTCATCCATACAGTAAACTCCACAAAATGCAAAAGTTCATTAGTTATTATTAGTTGAATTGCTTTTGGCCTTTGTGCAGTCCTTGCTTCTGAACTTGTATATCCCATGAAACAGAGACAGTCTCTGCCCATGTGTTGCACTGATCCCCAGATCTTTACTAAATTTCTACAAATGACTGTAAACTCAGTCTGCTCCCAGTGGCAGCTGTGCTAGTCCAAGAAAGCTGTTGACCCCAGTTGTTTGTTGCAACATCTCAGAGCTTCCCTTCAGTCTACCATTTATTTGGGAATGCTTCCTCAGACACTTCTTTTTTACTGTTTCCATCCTCCCTTCCAGCCATTGGTTTCCATGTTGCCCTTCTCCTTTGCCTGTCGTCCTTCTATGTACATGGGTTATCTCAAGTTATAAGTCATCATAATTTTTCAGTTGACTTAGGGCTTCTAATTTTCATTCCTCCCTTTCTTCATTGACTGCTGTTGCCAGTTCTCAAGGGACAGAAATGGGTATCCAGAACAGCAGAGAAATAAATGAGTTTCAAGCATGAATTCAGCTCGAGTGCTGACTGGAGTCTCTTTTTATTCTTATAATTAAGTATTAACAGTCATGGACACAGAGTTCAAATGTTAAGTTTGTAAAATAGGTAAGTTACATTTCCCATTTTCCACGTGCTTCAGTCCTTTTTGAAATAACCATTTCTAAACTGAAACTTTATGTAGTAATTTTTTTTCTTAATGAGTAAAACTTCTAGTCACACTAGAGTTATAAATATTTGCAGTATATATATAATTTTGCATACTTTTATCCTGGTTTTGGCTGGGATAGAGTTAATTTTCTTCCTAGTAACTGGTACATTCTATATTTTAGATTCAGTATGAGAATAAGGTTGATAACATACAGATGTTTTAGTTGTTGCTGAGCAGTGCCTACTCTAAGTCAAGGACTTTTCAGTTTCCCGTGCTCTGCCAGGGAGCAGCTGCACCAGAAGCTGAGAGCATACGCAGTCAGGAACAGCTGACCCAGTCTGACCAAAGGGACACTCCATAGCACAGAACATCATGCTTAGGATGTAAACGGTGGGAGGTTGGCCGGGATGACCAATTGGTCAGGTGTGTGCTGGGCATCAGTGGGCAGGTGGTGACCAAGGGTACCGTGCATTGCTTGTTTCTGTTAGCTATTATTCATGTCCCTGTTCTAATCCCCCTTTTCATAATTATCATTGCTACTATAGTTTTTATTTTGGATTTTAAACTATTCTTATCTCAACCCTTGGATTTTACCTTTCTCCAATTCATCCCATCCTTTTGGCATGGGCTGGTGGGAATGAACCTGGTAGGTAGTTGTTGGCTAGTGTTAAACCACTACAACTCTTAAAAAAGCCCCACTCCTCTCACATGTAACCCAAATATACCTCTCACATGTAACCCAAATATATCTGATTATGAAATGTGGCATGCCACTAGTCTTCATTTAGGCTTACAGTCATGACCATATCTAGGGGGAGCCAGGGGCTTCATTTGTTAATAGTGGAAAATATTGAAAATTAGGTATAGAGATTGAGTGACAAGACCAAGCACTGTGAGGTGAGGAGTGCAGTGCAGTGTATTCATTATACATAGAGGAAATTGCTGTGCAGTGTTTTAAGATCCAGATGATCTTAACTGTGTGAATTCCATTTTAGTAAAGGTGTCAAGACTGGAGGCACTGACCTGCTTTGGGCCAGATCAGCAAATTGTATAAATTGTCATGTGGCTAATCAGCATTAGCAGAGATCTGTCAAAACAGCATTTCTTAAATCTTCCATAAAGTATGAAAGACAGCATCAAGAACTCTAATGGAGTAACAATAAGTGTATTGACAGGAAAGGAAGCGGGATTGGAGGTAGTTATCTGAGCTTCTCCACAGGCATATGCCTATGTGGAAGTGCAGAGTTCTTCAGGTACAGCTATAGCTTCCACTTGGCTTTAGGAGCTCCGACCACCTTAAGCAAGGGCTTAAAGCAGCTTAAGCGCTTCTTCCATCTCAGGAACTAAAAATGGCTTAAGTACTTACACCACCCTAAGGACACGGGGTCAAAAGTGTACTCTCAACTTGAGCAGCAGGGAGGAGACATTGGTCTCTTGGGTCTGTTTAGGCTGGTTGTGCTTGCAAAGTCTCTAGTAAGAAAAGGACAGACAGGATCTGTACCTATTTTCCCATCACATAAGAGGAAATTAAAATGCACGCATTGTTCTAATGGAGAGTCACAGAGGTTAGAAAGACATTCAATTGCAGTGATTGGAATGTGTCTGAGAAGTCTGCTGGGGATTTCACTCCATGGAGATGCATTTTTTTTCCTCCTGACAATGAGATTTCTGTTGTCACAGGAGATTTCCTGGCTCACCAGGACCTCCTTCATATCTTGACTTTTTTATTGATGCCTTTGTCTGTTCATCTTGCTGTGGATCATGGAGTCAACCTTTATCAAGATGTTAATGAGATGGTAGGGAGGCCTGTCTGATGTCATCTCTCAGTTGCCTGACTACCTAAAATGGTAACAACAAGCAGTGATGAATTGCATATTGCATCCCTGGGGAGCAGGCAAGCTTGGGGACTTGCTTAAGTGCTGCCCTGTCACTGTTCTGAACACTGATATTCTTTTTACAGTCACTTGGCTATCTCAGGAAGCTGTGTAGGTCAAGAACCTCAGAAGTATGCACACCACTCATGAACAAGTGACTGCTTTTGGTGGTAATCAGGGATCTAAATACGTCAATGAATGTGGCCTTCAGATTTCCTGTGTCTTGTCTCTGCCTCAGCTGTGGCCATAGTAGAAGATACTCTTTTCTGAGGTTTGTTGTTAGGAGAGGTACATTTACAAGCTACGAGGTACTCAGAGGCTTTGGTCATAGTCTCAAGTTTGAAGTGAATGTGAGATCTGTACTTACACCCGAGTGGTGACAGGGAAGTTTGAATTCTGTTACACCAAGTCTGGTGAGGCCTGGTGTACTTCACACTATTTTGGTCAAGAAGGTTGAAGTTGTACTAGAGCAGGTTAAAAGGCTGAGAGAGCCACTGATTGACTAATGCAGTCCTCAAAGTGGCAATGAGGAATCTGGGAACAAAATGACAGATGGGACTCAGACCTTAATCGAAAGCAGGTTAAAGGGGGGAATGAGGACTTGGCCATTGAAGAGAAGACAAAAAAGGAACTAGTTTATTTAATCCAGCAAATGAAGACAGAGAGGAGAGTGCTGTCTGCCAGTTAGCTAGGGTGGGGAAGGGAGGGAACTAAACACTCTGCAGGGAAGCAGAGCTGTTTAAGCTAAAGGAGAGTGTTGGCACAAGAACAAATGAATATAAATTGGGTGTGAATAAATCGAAGCTAGAAATTAGTTGCTAACCAGCAGAGGAGTGAGTTCCTAGAAGCACCTTCCACTGGGAGCAGAGGGAGCTGATCACCAAGGTATTTAGAAGCTGAAGCTCTGTTCTTGACCAGGATTATGTGCAGTGGGACTTTCCATAGCAAGGGGATGGGCCTGATGACCAGGAGCCTGTTTCTAATTGTATGTGCGCTTAAGGACAAATCTGCATTCTCTCTCCAAAACACAGAAATAAAAGTGTCCCCTACAGGACTTGCAGGTCAGGGACAGCTAATCCCCTTCCAAATCAGCTTCAGAGCTGTCCAGTCTGGTACAGCCTCTGCATATGTCCTCTCTGTGGGCTCCACAGCTCTCTTGCGCAGCTGTGGGACGAGCAGCGTTTAGCAGCTGTTCCACTGCGATGCCTCTTCACCTGTCACACTTTGTTCCCTGTGCATCAAATGCAGCAGGTCTGCAGGGTTGAGGGACTTTTTGTGGCAGTTCAGTACAGGGGGAGATTTGTGCTGGAAGATGGTTTAAATAAATTCTGCATTTGTTTAATGTCAGTGATGAGATCTAGTGAGAAGTTATTTAGCACCTCCTTTTTAATGTTTTAAAATACATGGAAATAACTGGAAGAAGATGAAAGTCTGAAATTGTCTCTGTATAACTGAAATTAAACCTAATTTTGGCAATGGTGATATGCCTTTCACTCTGCCACTAACTTACCACATTATACCAATACAGCATGGTCTCTTCCCAGTTTTCCCCTGCACTCTAGGGTAGCATGTCTAAGTTAGAGAACGAAAATATGAGATTCTCCCAGAGTATTCTGCTCTTGCCACCAAATAGCACTTTGCTTTCAGATGCTATCTCAGTTGCAGTGACATTCTTTTTCTGATGTTCCTAAGTTTTTACGCTGGCATGGGGAGGCTTTTCTTCCTGCTGTTTGACTCCTGTGAGAGCACATTTGGCCTTTGTTTATGTATTGAATAGCTAACGGGTACCATGCAGTCAGCTGGGGCGTGTGCCAATTCTGCTTTCTTCTATAAACCGTCTTGGAGGAGGGAAATGGAACACTAAGATTATTGCAGATCCTACCTCCAGTGTCACCTCATCTCATCTGCTACAATATCAAGTAACAGGTACACTTGGTATGGATTATATGAGAACATGCATGATTTAAGGCATTCCCTTTTCAACAGTATTTCTTACTGTGTAAGCATTTATGCTTCCAGGATACTGTGGGTTGAATTTCCTGTTACCTCTGGTTTTTGAGATTGCCCAGTGGAGATGATAGGTGAACTTCAGCCTTGATTTCAGTTAATCTGGTGGGGTTTTATGCTCTGGAATGGAAATTCATCTCAGAGCTTCCTCCTTCAAAGGCAGGTCATTCTGAGTCCAAAATCACTATTTAGGTCAGCTCCCTCTGTTTGTGTTAGAGTATTTTGGAACTGGATGATAATAACAACATTTTTTAAAGAAAAGAAAATGAGCCAGGACAAACAGAGGTTTGGTATTGAGCACTGAAGTAGCATGAAAGTGACTGGTATTCTGCAAATGACCCCTGTTTAGCAGCTTTTTGGAGCTGTGTGCAATGGGAGATAGCTTGTAGAATTCCAGCTTTTAATGGGGGCTTTTTTTTCAGGTCAGAAATTCTTAATAATACAGAGCTAGTGCTTCAGAGCCTTATGCTAGCAAACCTGACACTAGGGAGTAATATCATTGGCTTTCATGCGCCTATTTACTGTAATAAGGATTACGGACATAAGTAAAACTTGCAGGTTTGGGCCCACAAAATTAAAAGAAAAGCCTTTTCACACCCTGAAACTGCATCAAAATTCAATTTCATCAGGAAAAAAATCCTTCTGATCTAGTCCCTGGAATGTGACATTTCATGGGTGTAATAAGGTTACAAACAGATTATAAATTGAAACCCTATAAATCCTTATTGTACTGTACCAAAGCTTCTGCTTTGCATAATACTCTTATTCCTGACTGTTCTTTGTTTTACAAGCTCAAAACTGTTCATTTCCTCTCATAATAGAGACCAGGGAGCCAAAAACACCGTGTAAAATCCGAAGGTAATTATCTGAGTCAAAGAACCTGAATGCCAGAGTTCACAAACTTCTGAACTTTTCTAAATGGTGTTGTCTGCACAGTGAGACCTACCTCCTCTTTAAACATGTCACAAAAAATTGCACATTCTTTCTGCCAAATGATAAAGGTAAAAAATCCCAGTGTAGATTTAGTTCGTGGTTTGCATTTGTGTAGTTCTGCCTATATGTCCATAGCAGATGACTGACGAGTTTTCACATCATAACTTGAGCAAGTAAGGGTATTTAAATCTCAGGATGACAAATACTGTGAATCTCATTACCGGAGATCACTGCTGGTGCTGATTTTGTGTCTAGCAAGTGTCTTCCTCCAGACCGACCTTTCAGTTTTTGGACATGTTTGTAGGTCTGCCTAAAATATCAGCCCTCTGAAAAAAAGCAATTAAGCAGCTCACCTGTGAACCAAATAAATTATCCAGATCACAGGCTCATTTATTCCAGGCTTTCCCTAAAGGTGAGGATCCTCAGAGGGATTGAATGAGAATGAGAATGAGATGGATTTGCAGGTGAGCTCTCAGGGGCCGCTTGGAGCATCAGAGCAATGAGGGGAAAAAAACACAAAGAGGGGTTTGATTGTAGGAAGATCAGAGAGTTTAGGAAAGGACTGATAGAATAAGAGAGCAGAGCAAATATGTATGGAGGGCCACAGTTGTGAGAGACCAGAGGATGATCACAAGATACTTGACATGTAAGCCAGTGATGGAGAGAGGCAAATGATCATCACCACTCTCAGCAAGCTGTGTCAGCTGCTGCAGTGAGCCTGGGCTGGGGAGGGAGTGAGCGAGGGACTTTTAGACCCATGAGAAAGGTCAGGTTTAGAGGATTCTCATGCTGTTAAAGGCTAGAGGTCTGGAGTGCAGGGAGCAAGCTGATTTGCAGGGACAAAGAGAAAAAACTGTCCTATGGAGATTTTCTCTGAAAGAGGCTCCATGGTGCCTGAGTGTCCACACAGCAGGAGGTAGAAGGAGGTGCTGTGGTGAAGTGATTGATCCAGCCTTGAGGTTTTTGTATCAAATGGAAAGCCTGTGTCACACACTCAAGTTTCATCCCCCTCGTGGCTGTGTAGGTTTAACCACATAACACACAGTCTGTAATGTTTACAGAGAGATTTGGCCATGAATTACTTCAATGCATTTAATTTTGTCCTCTTTCTGTCTCTTTCAAGAAAGAGCACACATTACCCTTACTGAACTTTTTTGATGCCTTTTCACAGTGCAGGGCATATTTTTGCTCCTGGCAGAGGTGTGTGTATTATGAATGGCTACAGATCTGCACTAGGAACATTAATTCCTGGAGATTACAAGTCCTATGTTGCCCAGCACCTCTGCTCTGTTCATGTACCCCATACCCTATAACAACTTCTAAGAAATGGCAATAAAGTTTCAGAAAAAGAGCTGTCATTTTTTACTGGCAATGGATGTCTATTTTCCGTGGCGATGGTGCATAATTTTGAATATAAGTGATTTTATGTGCCTTTCTGACCAATTTCAAGATTTCAGAAAAGACTGGGATTATTTTTTTTTTGTGTTCCAGTATGAGCTACTGAGTTTCTGTATGGCTGGCATTTTCTGTGGGCCCATTATGGAACAGATACAGATTATATCCCTGTGCTGTGATAAAATGAAAACAGGAAAGATTTTTTGCTGGTACCTTAGTGGGAATAATGTTATTCGCTGAGTAATGCAGCCATCTAGCGGCACAATGACAGAAGTACGGCAGTGTGGAATGATTTCTCCGAGAGAAATTCTTCTCTGTGTGGATGAGTCGGGTAGCTCTTATTAGAAAAAAGACTCTGAAAGTCCAGGTGTAGTTTTCTTTTCTTTTGCTTTCTAAAGCTGTGCGAAAAAATTCAAACAGTTAAACCTTTTAAAAAACCCAAACAGATTTTGAGGCTGGCCCTGCTTCACCTGCCTTTTCCACTTAAACACAGAGAAAATTAAATCCATTTAGAATGCTTTTTTGAACTAGATCTTTGTGAAGGAAACAGAGCAGGCTAATTTTGTGGAAGAGTATTAGGTATACAGCCCTGTCCTACTTCTGGATACACTCACATGGATGACACTGACCACGGAAAGACACGCCTGCGAGTCAGCAGGGCTGGGGCAGCTGTCACTCCCACGCACACTCAGACACAGTTAGATTTGTCAATGGCAAAACCTGGCTTGATGTATGCTTCAGTACTCAGAGTTTATATTCACAGCATGGAGGGGTTTATTTCTGCTGCCATGACCTGTACATTAACTGAGCCAAATACATTTACTGGAAGAAAATACGGGTAACAGGGAGTGAGTCAAAATTTGAGGTGGAAATTTGGTTTAGCAGTTCTGTTGATTTTTCTGGTTGGAGGATATATTTCTAAAGGCCTGATTTTGTAAACCTTGTTTATGTTCAGCCACACTTAAGTAACACTTCCCTGCTCTGCAAAAGCAGTACCCAGTGTGAATCACACAAGTGGAGCCATGCATGGATAATCCAGGGTCCATTTATCAGCTTGTGTCCCTGAGGCCTGATCAAAAGCCTGTTGATCTCAGAAGAAAAAAGATTCATGGGCCTTATTGGACTTCCAGTAGGATCTTTAATTTGACCCCTGTGGTCACTTGGAAGTGCAGATGATCCTATTCTTTCGGTACCACAAGGACCTGGTTCATACCTGAATCTCTGGTGCTATTCCAATGCAAAATAAGTGGTAAGTCTGCATCTGATGTTGTATTTCTATTAAGCTGTAACCTCTGATCTACCTGAACAGCACATCAACAATGACCACATACATGGTGAGAAAAAAGAGTTTGTGTGCCGATGGCTGGACTGTTCCCGGGAGCAGAAACCTTTCAAAGCCCAATATATGCTGGTGGTCCACATGAGGAGACACACAGGGGAAAAGCCACACAAATGCACTGTAAGTAAAGGGGCCTGAACTCCAGGCTTGTACAGGGAAGCTGGTGCTGTGCAGAGAACAAACAGAGCAGGATGAGTGCTGCATTCCTGAGCTCTTGTCCGTCAGACTCCTGTGGAGAAGAGATTGCCATGTCTGCTTTGTTACCCAGCACAACCAGATGACAAAAGCTTTAGGAGAGGGGATTCCCTGGATGATTTGGCCCACTTCCTCAAGTTTAAAGTACAAAGAAGCCCCAAAAGGCATTATTAAACAGGGCCAAGTTTGCTTAATTATTTAAAAGCAATTTCTCTTATAGAGCTTGATGTTACTGCTGGCCACCAGCCTCCTGATGGCTTTGCAAAGGAATTCAGTCTTAGTCAAAGCACACGAATACTGTGCTCTCCTGTAAGAGAAGATTTACATAATGCTGAAAGCATTTTAACTTGAGCTGTGGTGGAGTTTGCTTGGGTAAAATTATAACCCTCCAAATCAAAACTACATTGGACAAGGTTATGAAGGCTTGGAAAATCTCTAAACTTTTATAAGTCCACTTTTACTGTTTCCTGCAAGTCCAAAGATTAAAACTAAACCAGACTTATTTCTCATCTGCAGTTTGAAGGTTGTACAAAGGCCTACTCCAGACTAGAAAACTTGAAAACGCACTTGAGATCTCATACTGGAGAGAAACCGTATGTGTGCGAGCATGAAGGCTGCAACAAAGCTTTCTCCAATGCATCTGATAGGGCCAAGCACCAAAACAGGACTCATTCCAATGAGGTAAGTAAGCAGAGCTTCAAAAGATTAATAGAATCCATTGTTTAACAGACTTACAGTGTGGTCACAGCAATGTATTACAAAGGACAGGCACAGCAGCCCTCATCAACCTGAAAGGAATGTAAGTTCTGCATGGCTCTTACCAGCACAGTATGTCATACAGACCTGGCATTTTATTACATGTAGGAAAGTTTTGAATGAGGAATTCTAATGGAAAAAACATGCATTAACCAGGGACAGATCCTGTTTTCCCTGTAAAGCTGGGGTCATTTTTCAGTCTGGTGCTGGAAGGGCTCATTGAGTGCCTGGATCCATCCCCATGCCTGTGTTGGCATCAGGCATCTGCTGGGATGCAGCTTCCCCAGCATACTTTGGAGTGCTGCAGACAGCCACAGTCTCTGCATTTGAAAGCATGGGTTGCCTTTCAAGTTCTGAGTTATGCCTTTTCCCTTCTTCTCTGGTCTCTTTCACTGTTTCTTTCCATCCCGAACAAACCTCATGGACTAGGGATGCAGCAGAGGAAACATGACCTTTCTCAAGGAAACCAGCTGTGGCAGTCACAGCTGTTTCCTAAACTCCAAGAGTAACATCTCATTATTACTATGTTTCCTGTTACTGCTGCTTCTTTTTCCAGGGATCACACCCTCTTCTTACATTGTCCATGTTTTATTGCCCCATTCAAGTTGCACGGAGAGTCACATCATCTCAATCTCACATCTCAGAGTCCACTCTCTCCTCCTTGACATGTCCATATACTCCTTCACCTCTAGCCTAAACGTGGAAGTACTGAAAGGCAGGACATACCATAGCAGCTATTTCCATTCCCACACAGCTTGTATCTTTCTCTAGCTGGCTGTCGGGTCTGTGGCAGGCATTCACTAGGGCTGTCAGATCTCCAGGGAGCATTCGTCTTCTTCCAGTCCCCGCCCTGCAGCATCTCTTCAGTCACAAGGGAAGCAGAGGGCATTGCACATCTCTGAGTTTCCTCATCCCTGCCATGGGTGTTTTCAGCAGCCCAACTAATAATGCACTGAAGCCCTGCAGTGATTCTGTGAATGGTCACCAAGGTAGAAGGAAGTTCAGCAAGACTTGCCAGTAGCTGCCTGAGCTTTCCTTTTTCATTCACTGTCTGAACCAATCTGTGTGCTGCCTAGTTGATGACTTTGACCTTCTTTACTTAGTGATGTGACCTGCCCTTGTGTTAATACCAGAATTTTGTGTCTAACAGTAAGTCAACCAGATAAATTTTATGTGCACGTGATTTCTGATAGGTGCAGCCAGAGGGTCAGATGAAACGTTTCCTTCACTATTACCAAAACAGGCTAAACTTTTAGGGCAACATATACTGGTGGAGTGATGTGAATACCATGAAAAGCACAGACTAAACTCAGCACTTGCTTGCAGTGCCATTTTGGTTTTAAGTAGGTAACCTACAGAGAGCTTTAAAAGCAGCTGACATATCTTGATGACAATATGCCTTACTCATGCAGAGGAGAGCTAAGTGACTTGTACTTCCTTGGCAACTTTAGAAAACCTACCTTGATAGCTCAACATCATCTCTGAATCACTCATTTTTGCTCCTATTCAAGTAAATGGGAGGGTTTTTTCCACTGATGTCAGTGGAAGCAGTCTCGGGCCTTAGACAGCTATGATGAAGGTATATTTGTCAAAGGCTCCACAATGCCATGTGTAAGCAGACAGAGAACCCCTCTGAGAAACTCTGCATGAGGGTCTCTTTCTATTTTTTTGAAGGCTAGTATAAAAAAAACAAAAACAAAACCAAACACCTTTAAAATAGTAGTTTTTTGGAAGCAATTCTGCAATAAAAGTGAGTGAACAATACTTTGCTTCCCAAGGCAATTAAAGGATTTAGGAAATGCTCAGCTCTTCTTTCTAATTCCCTCATAATACAAGAACAAAGGCTTTGTTAATTTTATAAGACAGTAAATTTACTTTATTCTACATTGCTGAGTGAACTGTAGAAATTCAGAGATAAAAAAAGCTGTTTCCAAAAAAATGAGTGATGAGTTATGCCAGTAGCAGTAATAAGAGTATTAGTGCATATATTGCTGCAATGTGAAAATGTTCATGGCACTGTATCTTTTGCTTTGACATTGTACTGGTGATGGGAAGAAGCCAGAAAAGAATGATTCCTCAGTTAATTCTGCTTGAACAAACAGCCCAGCATTTTTTGAAGGAGGTTATTTCTCTCAGTGTCAAGTAGCAGGTACTAGGCATACTGGGAATGCTGTCAAATTGCTGAGGGCAAGGGACAGGGTTGAAAATTAGACCAGTCTTCATAAATTGCCATAGCTGAGCTGACTCTTCTGCTAAGATAAGTGAAAGCTGTGCCAGTTGGTACCCATGAGAGACTCTGCCCTCAAACCAAGGGGAACTATTGGTTTTGACTAGGTGCAGTCACACTTGGATAGGAAAAGGGCTGATGGCTTTAAACTGGAAGAGGGTAGATCTAGATTAGTTATAAAGAAGAAATTGTTTACTGTGAGGGTAGAGGTTTCCCCGAGAAGATGGTGGATCCCCCATCCCTGGAAGTGTTCAAGGCCAGATTTGAATGTGGCTTTGATCAAGGGGTCCCATGTCAAGAGGGGAGGGGATAATTAGATAATCTTTAAGGTCCCTTCCAACCCAAACCATTCTATGATTCAGTTGTTGTAGAGACCATAAATTAGGTAACAAATTCACTGTGAAAGCTCATAACTGGGACACCAGCTGTGCTCCAAGGAGTTCTTCAGGAGTCCCATGTGGAATTAAATCTAATATGGGTGGATTTTGTGTCTCGTCAGAAACCATATGTTTGCAAGATCCCAGGCTGCACGAAGCGCTACACGGACCCCAGCTCTCTCCGGAAGCACGTGAAGACCGTGCATGGCCCGGAGGCACACGTCACCAAGAAGCAGCCGGGAGATATCCACCCCAGGCCTCCTCCACCAAGAGACCCAGGCAGCCACTCTCAGACCCGGTCACCAGGCCATCAGACTCAGGGTGCAATTGGTGAGCAGAAGGACCTCAGCAACACTACCTCAAAGCGTGAGGAATGCCTCCAAGTGAAAGCCGTCAAGTCAGAAAAACCAATGGTATGCAATACACCGTGCCACTCCTTGCCACTCCCTTTGTCCTTTTCTTCCTGCGACCAATTAATAATCCCTTCATTAAATGCTTATGTCTGTAAACTCTAGCTCACAAGGTTTGGTTTTGTGAGGTCTCCTTCTGTGTTTACATTTTAAAAAGTTTTTTAAGGCTTAGAAATAGCAAATAAAAAGATTACATCTAGTCTGTGCAGTATAGCATAAGTGCAGTGCTGGCAACTGCCACAATAATTGTTTTTCTTAAAAACCTCCATCTTCTGGAATAAGCAGAGTATGAGAAATCAGAGTTTTCATTAAAAAAAAAAAAATTCCACTCTTCTATTTCCAGAAGAAAGATGGTGAATCTGAATCTTGCAGGCTGGAAGTCAGAATAAGAAAAAAACTAAATCAAACCACAAGTCCAAATGACTAAAATTATGATATTGATGATAATTTTTTGAGAACCTGGGGAAGCAATCAGGTTTTAGGGGCTTGAGGCTTTTGGGTTATGAATTGGCTTTCTTAAACAGCAGATGGGTATCTTACAATAACATCTATGTTGTGATGTGACTTCTTATGTTTATCTGATACTCACTCAAGTTAACTCAGTCCAAGTTTAACTAAATCAAACTGAATTGACAGTCTGCAGGTCTTTCTCTGGTTTACCTTAAAGTATTGCATTAAACCGTTGAAAAGACTGTATTCCATTTTTTGAGATGCTATCTTAAATACACAAGTTATTTTATTTCCCTGAATTTCATGTGCCATCTGCCCTCTTCACAAGGGTTAATTCAAAGGCAGCCACTCCATCCTCTTCCCCATCTGGGTGTATGATTCATCTGTATCCAGCCCTTGGGGACTACAAATATGAGCCCTCTAAATTCTGCTCATACTGTTAATCATGCTGCAATTCAAAGTGATTACTCACTCAAATATGAGTTACTGCTATGTTGTGCCTAAGGCTTATGCTCAGACTGTTCAGTATATTAATACTGAATTCAAAAACTTTGAAGGGCTGAGAGTAAACTCCTGCTGAAGTCTAAAGGAGGTCCTCTGCCATCTTTGGTGATAACTATCTTAGTTTACAAAGGAATAAAATCTCTTTTGCTTTGCTAGGTAAACATGTAGCATTATTGAGGCATGTTGAACACAGTTTTATCAGGAAAATTTGTGCAAGAGGGGTACTAATGTCCATAGCTTACATAGTATTAGATACTTCTCACTGAAAATTATATTTTAAAAATAATTCTGTGTTTCTTGCTTTTCATTGCATGTATGAATTAAGGTATATTTTCTGGTTTTCAACTAATCCAATGTCTTTTCTGTCTAATGCTCTTAAATGTCTTATTCTAACTTCCTAAGGACAGTGGGTAATAAGGTGAGGGCATTTTAACTTCTCTGCTGTTTTTCTTATTGCAACATTATTTATGTTTTTATTTTAGTCTTCTGCCTGTTGTTCAGTCATTCCTTTATTTAGTAATGTGCAATCCATCAAGCGCATTCCCGATTGTAATGTGTTGTGAGCATTTTGCAACACTTGACATGTGAAAAATCTGGCTTATATTGGTGAAATATCTTCAGAAATGTCTTTGTACTTTCCCCTCTAGATGAGACATTCATTTTTTTTCTGTGTTGCACATCTAGAAATATATGTCCTACATAACACAGTTTTTATTTCTGTACCCTACCTCACTGTGATCTTGACATGTGCTACAAGAACAGGCTTCTGATTACTATTATTCTTCTTCCATATGGCATGGAGCTATTGTCCAGAAGCACAAACTTTCTTCTGTATAATAACTGTTATTTCTACTCTTGTCACTAAATCTGCTATGGCCATGATTTGGAAAGGAACTTGCTCAGTGTGGCCTCATAAATTCTAAGTATCATCATTCAAGTTAGAAATAATAAAATAGTTTTTTAATCTCAAATGCACTCTTTAGGGGCATATGAAACTACAGTAGTGCCATGAATCTGTCTTCATTCGTTGATGTTTAAAGTGAGAGTCGTTCTTGCCACTTCAGAAATTCTAGACAGCATTTTCAGTAAAATGTACATAAAGATCACAGAGTGGCAAGGGGATAAAAAACAAAACCAAAAAACAAAACCGCATCAGAAACCCTAAAAAGTTAAATACTTATATGAAACTGTTCTTGTGAGCAAAATGATACTGCATGCCCCACTGATTTGTGATCACATTGATAGAACCTTACAGTGAGATATCAAGTTCAGAGACTTGTCTTCCTCTGTTTTGTCTGTCAGTTTGTCAATTTTCCCATTTTTTTGCGAGAACTTTATAAAAAGTCTGAGAAGTAAATCAAGCCTGTGTTTCCCCACAGCAAGAGTTCTGCTAGAGCAGCAGGGAACACTCCCTGTTAAGAAAGATGTTATTGTGGCATGTTTATATCCCTGCAGATTAGCAGCCTGTATCATCTACTTAAATTCTTGCACTTAAATTCTAATGGAAAAAAGGATTTGATTTAGTAGATCATCACCTTCTTGATTCAGGGCAGAGGTGGTATGAATTAGGTATAAGAGGAGGTATAAGTTAGACCTGAGTGCTGCCAGGATCACAGGATGCTGATAATACAATACAGTATTTTTTGCACTGATGCTTTGTCCCTGTTTTATTACATGCCAACATTTTAGGCCAACCACTGCTTGTAACAATGAGCCTTAAGCCTGGAAAATGCTTACATTCTTTAGCCACAAGTCTAATTAAAAAAATCCAAATTCCAATGTTGTTGGAGTCTTGTTTGTTTGTTTGTTTGCAAGCCTAGCAGTGTAAACTAATACCGTGTAACATAACTGAATTCTGGTTCAGTTTTTCTGAGCTGCAGCTTCAGCTGGGAACAGCACATAAGCAAAGTAGGGTATCCATCCCTCATACATGCATACTTACAAATAGCTTGAAGTGATAGAAGTAACTGTGGGAATAACTTGGATAAATATCTTACGGATATGTATTGTATACCAAAAGCATCATGTGAAAGGGGATTTTAGTCTTGTGTTTTACAATGCCATTCACTGCAGTTGAAGCCAGTTACCTGGAAAGCCTCTTTGTGAGCGATCACTGTTATCGTTTAATGCTGAACTTTTCTATATCTGTGTCTTCAGCTCCATTTAGAACTTCATTTAGCACAAATGCTGTGGTTAACATTGCTTCCTTAATCCTCACCCTCTTTTGTCTCTTACTTCACTCCAACAGACATCTCAGCCAAGCCCTGGTGGTCAGTCTACATGCAGCAGCGAACAGTCCCCCATCAGCAACTATTCCAACAATGGGATCGAGCTTACTCTGACCGGTGGTGGTAGTGTAGGAGACCTCAGTGTCATCGATGAAACCCCAATCATGGACTCTACCATTTCCACAGCCACCACAGCACTTGGCTTACAGGCCAGGAGGAATATGACAGGGACCAAATGGATGGAGCAAGTGAAATTAGAAAGGTTGAAACAAGTTAATGGAATGCTTCCAAGACTGAACCCCGTTCCACCTTCCAAAGCCCCGACCTTGCTGCCTCTCATAGGAAATGGTGAGATACACATAAAAAGAGTGATAACACTTTTTGTCCTTAATCTTGTTACTTGCTAAGCTCAATCTTGCAACTCCTGTGCAACTCCTGCACAGCTTAGGAAACTCAGCAGTTGTGAAATGGTTTGTAAATTGATCACTTTCTGTTTATTCCCTTATTGCAACTCCTTCTACCCACCCTCTGAGAACTCTGATAGTCCTGTGTTTTACAGAACAGGGAGCCATGAATCACATTTTAAATATTTCCTTCAGTTTAAGGTTTTGACCCAAGATCGTCATAATTCTGTCTTGTTTTGAGGCAAGGCAGAAGAAATAAATACCTGTGAATTTATTGTATGGAAGTCTTTCTGTTGAGGCCTTTGCAAGGCAGCCTTTGCAGAGATGTGGTGGGCTGTTCCCGCACATAGAAGAAATCATACATACAGATGCTATTGCTGGAAGGGGCAGATATCCATGAATGAGAGTGAGGCGAGGTTGAACCCTGAAGAACCCTGGTTGTTCTCCTCCAAAGAGCTGCTCATGACCAAAAAGGGTGTTGCTGCTGCCCCTACTTTGCCTACAGCATGCCTGTAGGTTTCTGGGCTCCACCCAGCAATGACAGCCCAGTTTTTCTGAGACCCATACAATCAAAAGAAGCTATGTAAAATTAAGAAATTTATCCTGTTTACTTAAAACCAAAACAAAACAAGGAAACCAGCAAAGATGTTTTGCAGTTGTTAGGAGTTATTTCAAGAATATTTCAAGAAGTCTTAGAAATGACCTTGAATACCCTCCAATTTGTATATTTTGCCTATAAAAAGCTCCCTTACGAATGTGTCCTCCTGGCACATCAGCCAGCATAACTGCACTGCAGGCTGGAGCACTGCACCAGCTGATGACAGTTTGTGGCTATGGGCTAAAAATTTTCTGCTGGAATTCACACTGAAATGTTACGCTTGAGTCTCTGAATTAACTTTAAACCTAAGGACACAGTTTTTATCCCTACTTTTTTCCAGAAAGAGCACTGCTATGACTGGCTGTGATGATCTTCCTCTGTACTCCATTTACTTCTTTACTGTGTTTTCCACACCAGTTTCTGGATAATACCTCTTTGTTTAACTGTGAATTTCACCCGCAGGTACCCAGTCAAACAGCAGCTGCAGTGTCGGAGGATCCATGACTGTTCTGCCAAACAGGAATGAACTCTCAAGTACAGACATCACTGTGTTGAACATGCTGAACAGGAGAGACAGCAGTACTAGCACAATCAGTTCAGCCTACCTGAGCAGCCGCAGGTCCTCCGGAATCTCACCTTGCTTCTCCAGCCGGAGGTCCAGCGATGCCTCCCAGGCAGAGGGAAGACCGCAGAACGTGAGCGCTGCAGACTCCTATGACCCCATCTCGACAGATGCCTCCCGGCGCTCCAGTGAAGCGAGCCAGTGTGATGACCTGCCAAGTCTTCTCAGCCTCACCCCAGCTCAGCAATACAGGCTGAAAGCTAAATATGCAGCAGCTACTGGTGGACCCCCACCAACTCCACTGCCTAACATGGAGAGGATGAGCCTCAAGACAAGGATGGCACTCTTGGGTGACTGCAGGGAGTCTGGAGTATCTCCACTGCCTCCAGTGAACGTCCCTCGAAGATGTAGTGATGGTGGGGCAAATGGTTACAGCAGGAGGCATTTTCTGTCTCACGAAGCTTTAGGAAATGGGACCAGGCGAGCCAGCGATCCAGTCAGAATGGCCTCCGACAACCTCTCTCTCCCGAGAGTCCAGCGTTTCAACAGTCTTAATAGCTTTAACCCTCCTGCTTTGCCTCCATCCATGGAAAAGCGCAACCTTGTTCTTCAGAACTACACCCGTTCTGAGGGTGGCGTCTTCCGCAGCTTCAGCCCCCCCTGTCCTCCAAGCATCAGTGAGAACGTTGCCCTGGAGGCTGCTACAATGGAAGCAGGTAGCAGTCTGAATGATGAGGATCTCCTGCCAGATGACGTGGTCCAGTATCTGAATTCCCAGAACCAGGGCATGTACGACCATTTGTTGAACAGTGTCCTAGACAGCAACAAAATGCATCACAGCTCAGTTTCAGGAAACAACAACCCCAGCAACTTTGACCAGGCCCCTCCACCGAGCAGTCAGCAGGTGGGTCCCGAGGCAAATAAGAGTGACTTGCCCATTCAGTGGAATGAAGTAAGCTCAGGAAGTTCTGACTTATCTCCTTCAAAGCTGAAATGTGGTCAGCGGTCAGCAGTGCAGCAGGCTCGGGCCCTCAGACTGTATAACAATATGGTGGTTCAGCAGCAGAACCTGGAGAGAGGCAACATGGCCCAGCAGAATGGCTATCAGAACCTGGTGGAGAACAATGCTTCCTATAGTTTACAGCAAAACATGACTCTTGGCAGCGAAGCCGGGAATTCTTTCAGCATGCAGTCCAACAAGCCTTACGGTGAAAGCATGGGCAGGCAAGCAATGATGTCTGGGGTGATCGACAATTCCTGTGGCATGGCAGTGCAAGGGCAGAAGCTGAGAATCAGCAACATGTCAGTGAATGGGAACCAGCAAAATTTCAGCCATCCCCTGACATCCAGTGATCAAACCACCAGTATGGCAAATGGGATGCAGGACAGGAATATGATGGAACAGGAATATTTGCAAAGCCAGCCAGTCGGAGATGGCATTCATTACCAGGGAGTCGGTCAATCTGGTCAAATGATGCTAGGGCAGGTTAGTCCTACCTCACAAGGCAGCCTGTATCAAGGGCCGCAGAGTTGTCCACTGGTGTCTCACACCATTGGTAGCCAGCCTTCAGGCTTGTCAGTGGCCAAAAGTTACCAATCATGCTCTAATTACAGCAGCAACAGACGGCAAAACATGTTGAGAAGCAGCCTGTCCCAACAGCAAAGACACGTAGGTGATGGCAACCAGACGTACAGGGTAAACACCATTAAGATGGAAACGCAAGGTCAATCACAGCAGTTCTGCTCTAACACGCAGAATTACTCTGGTCAGTTATATGACCAAAACATGGGCTTTAGCCACCAAGCTATGAAAACAGGTTCTTTCTTTGGTTCAGAAGCCAGCTGCCTGCTGCAGGGGACTGCAACTGAAAACTCATCTGAGCTTCTTTCCCCAGGGGCTAACCAAGTGTCAAGCACAGTTGACAGCATTGACAACAACAGTCTAGAGGGTGTGCAGATAGATTTTGATGCTATCATAGATGATGGGGACCATGTCAGCTTAATTTCGGGAGCCCTGAGCCCAAGTATCATTCAAAATGTCTCCCGCAATTCCTCACGCCTCACCACTCCCCGAGCATCTCTTACATTCCCAGCTATGCCTGTAAGCACAACCAACATGGCTATTGGGGACATGAGCTCTTTGTTGACCTCACTTGCAGAAGAAAGCAAGTTTCTTGCTGTTATGCAATAGACATAAAAAAAACAAAAAAAACACTTAGGAGATGACAGATGAAAAAAAAAAAAAGACTCATATTTTTTAGTTGTGTATGTATTTTAGCAATCTCATCTCACCTAAATGGGATGTGTTTCAAGTATATTCCTTTTATGGAATAAGGACTCTGAAAACCCTAAAGTGTTCTAGGGAGAAACTGTCTTCCATTTCAGTTTTGAATCAGTATTGCTACGCCCATTCCCTCCCTTTCTCTCTTTTCTCTCTCCCGCCCTTTTCGAATGTCTGTATGCTTCTTTTTTTTTTTCTTTTATTTTTTAATTGTAAACCAGTGTAAACGTGTGAAGTGCATGTTGGTTTTTTTGTTTTGTTTTGGGGGTTTTTTTTGTAAAGAAAGGCCTGATGACTTGACAATTTTCTGTTACTCAAATGAAGCTAGACCTTGT
Source organism: Bombycilla garrulus (assembly GCA_013400315.1). Taxonomy (NCBI): domain Eukaryota; kingdom Metazoa; phylum Chordata; class Aves; order Passeriformes; family Bombycillidae; genus Bombycilla; species Bombycilla garrulus. The sequence continues at coordinate 581,261 of VXBU01015071.1, read as the reverse complement.
AAAACTGTTGCAACTTTTCCCCTTGAACCTTAAACCAGGCACAACGTGAATTGAGCAGACAGTGATGAAATCCTCTCTGGATGCACTGGACGCATCACACTGAGGTGGAAAACCAGTTTAGAAATGCACTGCCATGGTACCCCTGGGCTGCAGTTTCAGAGACATGGAGCACAAACAGTTGGGGGAGGTTCAAGCAAATAAGAAATGTAAAAATCATCAGCCCTTTGATCTCTAGCGAAAGCTTAAGGTTTTTGTAAACACACAGAGAGACAGCTGTCACTGCCTTGAATAACAATACTGAGATTGTGTCATGTTTGACCTATTTCAGAGGAAGGAGAGGACCAGAAAGCTGTACATATCCAACTCTCATCTTTTGCAGTACTTGGTATTCTGGTTTTCAGTCTTCTTTTTTAAATGACTGGATAGCAAAATTATGGATGTGTGTAGCGACTTCGATAGTCTGTAGTCTTCTCATTGCATACCACATTTGTGGAGATACAATCAGGGTCTTATGAAGTATATCATACAATGAACTAACAAAATAGCAGTATTTCATACTGGGGAATGATTTTTTTTAATGCAAATTGTTGAAGTGTAACTTGCTGAGCCACTTGTTCTTATTTGCTGGAAGAGCTATGTGTACATCCCCTTTAGCTCAGTTGGTTCCATGGATACATGCAGATTCAGAAACATCATGGGCATGTCATGTAAAAGAAGTAGAAAATGAATGGCTGGTCCATTTCTCAGACTAGCAAAATAAATCAAAGCAGTTGCAAGCAGTCTGATAATCTTAAATGTTTTTCCACTATGCCCAGTCTTTACAAAATTAAGAAATTTAAGCTGCCATTAAAAAATAGCAAAAAAACAAGGGGGACAGCAAGTATTCACAGATCACAGACTGTTCTGATCTGGAATTATTATCAGTGAATGGCCTGTACGAAGATCAAACCCGCAACTTTGATGATATTAGCACCATGCTCTAACCAACTGAGTTGTTTGGCAACTAATCAAAGCTCAGAAAGACCAACCCAGCTTTTTCTTTCTCTCTTTGTGACACCATGTGCATTTAATTTCAAAGCAAACCAGTGGGTCAGTGCCCAGGGTCAGTTACACTGGCAAAAAAATTGAAACCAACACACTGTGATCATGAAGCTACTCCCTGGTAGAGGTGAATGGCATTTGCTCTGTGAGCGCTGGCTTGTTTTTGGCTCTGCTGGGTGCCGTGTCTGCACCCCTGAACACACAGTGCTCCTGGGTGAACAGGCTGCTTTGGAGAACAATCACAAGACCACGGTTTAAGTTCACCCTCTCCTAGAAGCTGTATGGAGTTCCAGCCCTTGCAGACATCTCAGTTAAATCCCAGTATTGAGGTCTTGTTATGGGATGTAAATTGTGCAGGCACTTACAGTCATGGATTTGATATCAGTAAGCAGCTGATGTTGTAGTAGACTTACAATGAGAAGAGGGAGCATAGTCAGTTTTGAAATACAGATAAACATTAGCCCAGTCAAAATCAGAAGGTGACTTCTGTAGGCTAGAAAACCATAGCATTATTTTTTTCAATTTTAAAAGAAAAGGTGAAATACCAGGTGATTCAGGACATGGCATTTGAGAAGATGTGTAGGAACGGAATCTCAGTGAAGCTGTCAGATAACACTGATTTGTTAACAGCTGTTAGAGTCAGAGGATGAATCTGTAAATCAGTAGGAAAACATCATAGGAATCTGATGCAGGGGCCATATTTGAGTTTATCACAGCACATACCAAGAGATTTGCACTGCGAGCTGGAATGTCAGAAAATAAGACAAATGTAAATACCCTACATCTTTTACCATGATCTAGCTCCTGTCTTTCTTCGTATCTTTAGCCAGCATTTCTTTCTTACCTTGTCCCATGCACACATATTCCCCTCCCTGCCCCTGAGCAGCTCTCACAGCCCGCTTGCAGGGGTCCTTGGACTGCACGGGCAGTTGGGCTCAGCTCACCATGGCAAATGGCTGCGTTGCTGTGGCAGTGGGAGGAAGCTATTCCCTGTTGCCCTCTCGTTGTTGCCCAAAGGCCCTGCAGAGACTTGCTGCCTGTACACAACCATTGTCCCTGCCCTGCTGCTGTGACAAGGAGGGATGAATCCCACTGGGCCGGTCCCCAGGGGCAGAGATGTTCCAAGGGCCGTGCTGTGCTTTGCAGCACTGGGATACAGCTCCCAGCCCTGCAGAGAAGCAGCACTATAGGCATGAGGAAAGGCTGTGCTGGACATGTTTCAGACAGTTCTCAGTAACCAATCCTGGCTGTTTATTAAAGCCATCAATTACGTGTTTATAAACAATTTCAACAGGGAGACTTATGACCGGCCTGGGAGTAGGTGGCTTGGGAGAGAAGTCTTTTATTGTTATGGAGCCAATACGTTAAAAAAAAACCCCAAACATCCCCAAGTATTTTTTAAACTCAGTTTTCCAGTTCATAATTGTATCTGCTGGTGCAATTGATGCTGGGAAGCTATTAACAGATGTGATCCATCAGAGCTTAGAAGGAGCCATTCATATTGCTCCAGGCTAAAAGGGACTGTTTGAGTGGCCAATTTCCCTTCCTGGATTTGACAAACCTTTGTCACTCACTTAGCCTTGTCTTGGGCCAACAGAGTGTCTTGGCAGAAACCACATGCTCAAGAAAGGCATCCCATTTGATTTGGAAAAGCTTAAGTATCAGAGACTCCACCATGTCCTTGGGGAGTTTGTGCAAATGATCTATCGTTTTCACCCTTAAGTGTATATGTCACTTAATGTTCATGTCTCACTTTTCAGTTTTTAGTGTTTTCTCACACTTTTCTGTTTTGTACTAAAAAGCCTGTTTTTGGTATCTGTGAGGGTAGCAATACATCACAGCCCAACTATCTTGGGTTTTGGTTCTGTTTTGATAAGGTAGACTGGTCTCTCCAAGCATGGCACTGTTACACTGGACACCAGCTTTCACTTGTTAACCTCTTTCTCAACATGTGGCCGTCTGGGGAAAGTCCCATCAACACTGGTGGGGTGAGTTTACTAGCTCACTTCTACTCTTCCTCTTCCAGTTACAGAGTCAAAGCTTGCTTTTGTGTACATGGCACATCAATTGATTTTTGCATAGGTGTTGGAAACCCACTGCTCACCCAGGAATACAAGAAAATGCACAAAATATCATGTATGTTCTCTTTTTAAAGCATTGCAGCATAAGTCTAAATCATCGTTTCTTGTAATGTCTGTGTGAGGGTCTTCCATATTCGTTACTGTTGGCCTCGGGCACATCAGTAACCCTCAGCCTGCCTGAAGCGTGTGTGTTTCTCCAGACAGTTTTACTTTCCATGAGATGGAAGTTGCCAGGGAAGAGTTTATCTGTCAGATACACCCAGGTGAAGGAAAGGTGTGTTTGCAAGAAAGTCAGTGGGCTTCCACATGGGCTTTGCTGGGGAGTACAATGGTCCCACACATCCATATGGCAGAGGATGTTATTCTCTCCTTTGAGAATGGCCCCAAATGGTGAGTGCATTAAGATGCTGGCTGCTGACATCCGTCACTGCTTCCCCCTTCCCTCAGTGAGAGAGCTAGTCGGCTCGCCCACGCCTGTCCTGCCACGGCTCGTCCTCCTGGACAGCAGTGTTTATATTTTTGCAATGTATGTGCCTTATTTTGCGTTGACCCTGTAAAAGAGAGGGACCAGGATGTGTTGACAAATTTTCCTGATGAGGCTGTACTTGCCATTTAGCTAATAGCACATACCACTGTTAATAGTGTCCGTAACATCTTGTAAACCTCTGGTATTCATGTGTTATTGTCCTTGGATTGGTGAAATGTCTCCTATGGAACAGTTACTGTTGTCAGTCCTGCAGATGTGTAAGATAAAAAAGTGTTGCTTTTTTTTTCAATTTTTATTTTTTTTTTTAATAAAGCTTGTAATCCTTTTTTTTAAAAAAAAAAAAAAAGAGAATGTGTAAATACATTTATGTACGGTAGGAATAGTGTTCAGCTGTAACAGACCTTAGTGGTCTTCATTTGATAAACCTGCAGTTATGATCTGATGTTTCTCAAGCCTTAGGTTGATCTGAAGGGTCTGTAGCACTGTGTACATATGAACTGTACTTCTGCTTTCAGAACCACTTAGCTTTTTTGTAACAAAGAAAAAAAATGTTTCTTACAATGTCAATAAAAACAAAAGCCTTTGTACTTAATTTCTTAGCTTTCAGCTTCTAAAGTATCTCCTTGGGGGAGGGAGTTATTTTTTCTTACATCTGAAAAGCCTGGTTGCAATCAGTGCTTGTATCGCTTCCACTCAGAGCTGCTTTCCTCTTTCTGCTTCCCAGCCTGTTGCTTCACTTCATTCACAGTTTGAATACAGATGGGAAAACAAAACAGGCTGTTTACATTCTCGCTAAAGAAAAATGGCTGACAGGTGTTGGGTGGAAAAATAAATGAAAATGCAGTGTCACACAGATTAAGTGTTTGAAGGGAGGAGAGAGACTGACCTGGTTAACTCTGCTGCTGGAGCCGTCAGTTCAGAGGTCAAAGCCAAGCTGTGCTAAACTCTGGGCTGTTCTCTGGGGGCTGTGTTTTTATCCCTTGTTTGCCAAGGGTATCTCACACAGGCTTGCCCACCCATGAAGAAGCATGGGAAGGAGGAAGAGAAGTTCCCCTGGCTGGGTTAACCTGTAGACGTCCACTCAGGTGAGTTAGAGTACGACCTGCAAAGAACTACACACAATTATCTTCAAACCTGGACATATTTAATGAGTGCTCCTGTTGAGTACAGTTAGGGGTGATGTCAAGTTAGTGGTGGCAAACAGTATTGAAAATGTAACGCTACTTGGTGTTAAGCTGTCTGAGCTGTTCTCATTTCAAAACCTTTTGTTTCCATTGCTGGTACCTTGGCAAGACCCAGAGCACTCTGTTGAGCTGTCAGTGCTCAGCTTCTGCCTTAGTCCTTCCTCAGCCAAAACAGGTGAGCCATTTCCCAGGTGGTGGGAGATAACTTTGCATTGTTATTTGCTCATGTTAACTTTTTTTTTTTTTTTTTTTTTTTTTTGTATGTATGTGCGTGTGTCCTGTTTTATTGTGTTTTGTTGTTCACTATTATTAAGTTTTTGTCATTTGGCACAGGCGTTAAGTTTTAGGAGGGACAAAGGGTAGAAAGGAGAGCTAAAGCCTAAAGCATGCCCAGCTGAGAAGCCAGTGAGGCAGAAGAGCCCTGGCTCTGGGAGTGGCCTGGTAGGGGTGAAGGAGACCCTGCAGTTCAAAAGGGAGGTTGATGGTGGCCATGGTGCCTTAGCTTACATGGTGCCTTTTGCAATCCAAAATTCTCCCAGAGTTTAGCAGTGCTTCAGCATCAGCTCACTTTGGGGGATGGGTGTGTGTGACAGTGGCTTCCCCACAACTTTGACCAACAAGAGGTCAGCAGCAGGGATGGAACAAGCCTCAGACCTTTGTCTGACATGATGGACCAGCAGAGAAATGAGCAGGCCTGTGGGTACTGAGGAGTCAGTAGCAGGATCCTTGCTGGCCACAGATCCTGGCTGTCAGGGGCTTAGAACTGATTGAGGCATTTCAGAGCCTAACAGCCACCTGCAGGTAGTGGGAGGTAAGGAACTCCCACTTCTTGCATGCTAATGCAGTGAAGTCCTGCACACATGCATGCATGCAGAGCATCAGCATTGCACAGGGATAAGGGAGCCCACACACCTGGACTGACAGCCCCTTCTCTGCTCTGTGCACCAAACTTGCACCACTACCTCTACCTTTAACCAACTCCTGCATGCTCATCTTCCAGCTGTGTCTCCTCCACCAGCTGGAGCTACTGCAGGACGAATGTCAAGAGGAATAGAGATGCCAAGAGGCCCCCTGTCCTGTTCAGTTTGCTGTGTTGAGGCTGCAGATGAAGGTGCTGCCAGGCAGGGCGAGGTCAGGCACCAAGGTTACAGCATTTCTAGAGTTGAGTGCTGCTGGGTGAAGGGCTGGGGCTCCAGGTCATATTCCACGGTCCTCCAGCCTGACCTGGGATTGGACTGATGAAAAGCTGCTTGTTCAAAGCTGCAGCTGGAGACAGGAGGACCTGTGTTGCCATGTGATAAAGCTCAATATAATGCCAAGTTCTCAGGAAAACAAAAAATAGCAGAGCAGTCGAGGTTTGTACCATCCAAAATCAACAGATGCTGTTGACCTTTAGTCTATGCTTTAGTGCCAAGGATGTAAATGAATTAATTTAGTTCATTAAATTGGTTTCTTACTTCAGAAAGGCATGTACCCAAGAGAGAACTGCAGTTTGCAAAGCCTGAAGAAAGTACAACAGAGATATACAGCATCAATCAGCAAGGGAGGAGAAAACTCCCCACCGCCACCCTAAACAGGTGGCATGACATTACTACACTCAAACCCAAAGATGGGCAACACAGAAATCACCAGTATTGTTAAGACCTGGCCTGCCATGGTCGGGGATGAAGCAGGGCAAGAGCTGTGTGGGCCCACAGTGATGATGGAGCTGCTGGGCTGGCTGGGTGTAAGCAACGGCACTCTAGGGCAGCCCAGTGCAACTTTTTTCCTTTCCCAGCTTTTGCGGGCTTGACTGTGTAATCTTCAAGCTGCTTTTTCAAAGAGAGGGTAATGGGAAGGAGACAAATTGTTCTCTTCAGGCTGAAACACAAGCTATTTGTGTTAGGAACATGGCTTTGTTACATGATTAGTGCAATGGGAGCCCCTAGGCACCACTTCCCAGTACAAACAACTAGTATTAATAACTCATGTTAAAATTGCCTGCTATTTAATAACCTGGGCCTCTTTCCACCCCAAAAAGCACATAACTGCTTTGTGTTCCCACCGTCTCTGCCCGTCTTCCCTCACTGGCTTTGGACTCTCCCTGCACATTTCCCAGGAAAAAAAAAAATGGAGCAGGTTTGGTCAAGGAAGAATGAAGAACTGACAGTGTTTAACAGGAATCCCTGCAGCCCATGCCTGTGTACTTCCTTGCCTGCTCCCTCCCCCCCATCACGGGGTACTGCTCCTGTATCTGATGTGAGGCTGCTCATTGCTGCCGTGCCTTGCAATCTTGGTCCCTTTTTTTCACCCATGTTCTGGGGACGGAGTGACCCATTTCATGCCTTGCCAAGGAAGCAGCCACCCTCCCTCCGAGCTGCCCCAGCTGGCTGAGACGTGATAGACCAACACTGTTACTCATGGGTGGGAGGCCCATGTGAGTCATGCTTCCCCTCGCCCCACACACACAGGGTGGCTGCGGCAGGAGAGCAGGGAACAGGGAGCAGGACTGTGTCCCGCGCGTGGCTATGCACGGCAGCAGCACAGTTGTGCCCAGGTGGGAGCAAGAAGCAGTGGGTAGATTAGATGGTGATGAACCATAAACAGGATCATTTCCCATCGGCTGGCTGAGCTGCTCCAGCCTTTGCCAGCAGCACTAGGATGGCTGTCAGGTCTGCAAGGCGGTCTCTAAGCCACCCTGCTCTGCAGAAAAACATTACTAATGTTCCCACGACCGGAGCAAGAGAGAAAAGACAAATAACTTGGACGGCAACATGAAACAGTGGCAAAAATCTGGAAGACAGAGGAGGAGAGAGGAAAAAAACAAGAGGGTGGAAAGCTCTATAATGACTGAAAGAGCCCCAGATGGATACAAACCGAGAAAAGGCCAGAGACAGAAATAGTAGCACTAATTAGCTGAGCTGAACGACCCCACTCCTGCTGTACCTGAGCATCCTCCGCTGTCCTCAGAGCCCTGACGCTGCCAGCCTTGGGAGAGGAGGAGTGGGAGCAGAGAGCTGCTCAGACCTGGATGAACAGAAGCAATTAAGTTCCTATAGCAACGCTTAGTAAAGAAATCCCAATTCGGCACTTATAGAGCTGGGTAGAAAAAGGGTTGTGGCTACAGGCAGCATGCCTTGAGGGAGAACCAGGAGAAATGTGTGCTTCCCCATCCTGAGTTTGGTTCCTGCAGCACCTTTGCTGCTTGAAAACTTCCTGTTTCCATTATATGAGCAGCCAGCAAACATAGGGAAAGTTCACTTTGTCTATTTTGCAGTGAGGCAGTTTTGTTTTGAAGTCCTACAACACATCCCACAGTGCCAAGGAATTGTGGCAATGTTTTCACTGATGAATTTTTTTATCTGGAAGGCTTTTGATGGGAAAGGACAGATATATCTCATCCCTGTTGTTGCTGACAACTTCAGCCTCTAGTCAATTGCTTTCAGTAAACTCCTTCAACTTTGTCTGGTGTGGCATTGCTTAAATATGGCTTTTTGGATGGAGCTTCAAAGAGGAGAAAATGGTCTGCATTATCCTGTTTCAGAAGCTGAACTTGAGATCTCATCAGAAGTTTACAGATATAAAAGAGGGCTAAAAATACCCAAGTCACACCTTTTGTGAAAGCAGTCACCAGGCACTGAACCCTCAGAGTTGTGCATTTCAGTGGCAAAGGCCCCAGTGCCCATAGCGAGGCTGGGGGCTGGGACAGCAGAAGCCATGGACTGCAGGGTTGCCATAAGTGGCAAAGTTTGCTGCAGCATGTGTGGGCACTGGGCTTTGTTTCCTTTCAGCAACAGTAAATCAAGCTGCCCTTTGCGGCCATCCAGGGAGGAGCAGCGTGGTCCCAGGGCTGCTGTCACCTCTTCACATCACCTTTGGAGCAGGCAATCTCCTGCTGCTGATCCAGCTGGCAAGCGCTCTCATTTGGACACCAATAGTAGGACACACCATGCCATGCTTGTTGTTTTGCTGTAGGGAATTAAAGGAATTCATGTCACTTTGAAGTTTGTGGTGCAGTGTCCCAGCCCAGGCCCACCATGTGGCCTCCCTGCAGGCTGGCACAGCATGGGAAAGCCCAGTGGCACATCTCCTACACCTGCCCTCTGTCCAGTCCTTCCCTTGCCTTGGATGCCTCTCCCTGCCCTTTCCTCCTCTTCTGAAGGCTGGGCTGTAGCGTAGAGGAAAATCAAAAATGCTGCATGCTGTTTTTTTCTCCTCTTGGAGATTGTTGCTGTTTTCTCCCAATTACAGAAAATGCTTGAAGCTGTGCAGAGGCTTAGCCACACAGTCAGCGAGGCAGCAATGCCTTTCTTAGCTCTGTGGAGTGCAGTCTTGAACCACTGTAGCACTTCTTGCTTACCCTTGTACCCTGAGACATCTTAAGTTTCAGTCTTAGGTTTCAATTGCTCTTCACCTGAGCTGTGCTTGGCATGGGCAGCCGGAAAGTGCCGGGCTCCGGTTTAGCTGGAGCGTTAGCAGAGAAAGGGAAAGCTGGAGCATCAGCCAGCAAAATGTAATAGGAAATCCTCTTGCCCCCATCTCTGCTGATGCTAAAGCCAGGACCTGGCTTTCCTGTTTGAAACAGGACTGTGGGCTGGGGTCGCCTGCTGCTCTGCCTGTAGCAGCTCCCATCATTTCAGAGGCTTGTGTGCCAAGCTTTGATTAGAAGCTCTGGTGCAAAGAGCCATCTCTGCCCATTCTACAGAAAGCCCAGCAGAATATAAAATCCCCTTGGACTTTTTATTGTGGAGGAGGAGCTGGTAAAAACAAAAATCAACAGTCCTGAAGCAAATAGTGCAGGCTTTGATCTACCCAGTTAAATATGACCCCTGGTGAACTGGATGCTCCTCCCTTTGTACATGTTCTGAAACAAAGTATTTTCCTTCAAGAGAACAGGCTGTAAACTGGCAGGCTTTTTCTTCTCCTGTCCTATACCAGATGATGAGTTTTATGACAACATTGTCCTGATTTAAGTCATCCCATGCTTGGCTGGCCTTGTGCTAAACTTAAAAATGGAGAGCCTCAAAACCCGAAATATTGTTCCCAGTGTGCCCTAGATAGTGGCATTGCTTAGATTTGGTGGTGCCACTGTGTTTGCTGAGCATAAGTATTTGGTCAGTCTTTGAGCTGATAAGTGCTGGTCCACTGCAATGAAAACATCAGATTTAGAGGAAGAAAAACAAAGGAAACAGGCAGAATTTAGTAATTTTAGAGACGCCACTCAGCAAAAATGGAGCCAGCCCAGTTTCAAACTGGGGGCGTCCTTGAAAGCTGTAGCCACATGTGACCATCTCAGGACTGGCTCGAGGGCCAGCTCTTCCTCCTCTGCCCAGGGACCATTTCGTGTTTTTTGCAGTACAGTAGGGCTCCAAAAAGCACATCTGAAGCGCTCAGGAGTGGAGCACCACCACTGCTTCACCACCACTGGTACAAGGAAAGCTGGACCTTGGTGCTGACTTTCAGGTTCTTCCCCAGGTAGCCCAGCTGGGACAGGGAGCTGACCTGTATGACCCTGACCCTGGGTCTGGAAAACCCCAACTCCAGCTTAGGTCATGGGAGGAATAAAAGTAAAACCTTCCTGAAAGGCAAACAAATGGCAAAAGTGAAACAATGAGCCAATTGTTTACCAGGAAAATCCCCCAGCTGCTGTGTGGGTGGTGTGGGAGCACAGCCCCATGACTGCTGGTAAGTTGGGGCCCTTCCGGACAGCTATGGGAGCCCGGGCAATGGCAGTGATGGTGTCCAAGGAGCACGTCCTGCTCAGCCTGGCCTGCCCAACCAGCTGCCATCTGTACAAGTTAAAGTCAGCCAAGTTCTGAGGTACCTGTGCAGGACCCCTGTGTGGGAAGCAGCCACAGGGTTGGAGAGCAGAAGGGCAGGGGTTTGCCTTGCCCCTGTCCTTCCACTCAGGAGTGGGGCTGGGTGCTGGTTTGAGCTGCAGTACTGCTCACTGTGCTGTCACATCTTGCTCAGCCTCACATGCCTCCTTGGCTCCATCACACTTTGACTTTCTAGCTTCTAATAATCCTCTTCCAGTTATGTGGTGTTCACCTCTGAGGACTCAGCAGTGACCCTGCCTACCCTGGATGTGTTTTTTTCCCCCTGGGCCACAGCTCTCATGGTTGGCAGGAGTGGGGCAAGAGTCATCTTCCTTGTGCCTGAGGTCCCAAGGATGTAGCAGCAGTCTGGTGTTGCCACGCTGTGGGAATCACGGCTCTTGATGCTGACCTGCTCTGTAGCCAGCCTGCTGTGCCAGTGTGGCTGCAGAGACATCCCACTGTGGCCATGACGCTCCCATCCATGGGCTCTGCTGGGACCACAGTCCCCCTGTGAGGGGAGATCATTAATTGACTGGCTGGGGCTGTAATTCAGGGTGGCGATGAGCTTCTCGTCCCCACCCTGGACTGGCTTCTGGTCTGCAGCCAAGACACAGAGTCACCACCTGTCAAGGCTTCAGCTGCATGTTCCTAGGACTGAGACCTCTCCAGCCTCCACCAGCACTTTCCTACCTTCATTTTAAGATGGTCAAACACCATGCAGAGTAAATCCCACTGGCGCATGGAAAAGATGGTGCAGAAGTCTGTCTGGGGAACACGTGTGTCATTTTGCCCTGTCATCACCCTTCCTCCCTGGAAGCATCCAAACAAGTGAATGAGGCATCCCAATCAAACCCCCTGCTGCCTTTCAGTAGCAGGAACAGCAGTGACTCTGCTGCCAAGATGAATTTGGCAGCCATGCAGCAGATTTTTGCATATGCTCTAAACACTATTTGGATGGCAAGTAAGGACAAACACAGCTTTGCCCTTGAAAGCAAGATACCTAAGCTGGCTGCTGGCACAGGTAATTAATAGCAATTGCTTTTAATAGCATTTTCCACAGCTCCTGAACTGGCCCAGTGGTGGCACTGGCATTGGGACAGAGGGCCCACGGCTGGAGGACCAGCACTGCTCACAGCAATGCCCACAGCACAATTTGCAGCCTCTTGCTGGATGCACAGTGCTGCCCTCAAAGACAAACCACCAGCCGTGGCCAGCTCAGCTTGAGAAGGCTGACGGGCTGCAAGCCCAAAGCAGTGTGGAGTTTTCCATGGTCAGTTATTGTGCCGGCATGGCCAGAAGCTGCTATTATTAGATGGCATATGAATCACCCACACGACTGGAATTAGCAGCCTCAGCCTGAGCTGAGCTGGACACTTATTGGAAAAACCTCATTTAAGCCCAGCCAAGGGACAAAAGTGGTGAGGGCTCAGAGAAATTGCTTGCCCAATGCCCACTTCAGCCCTGGCTGCCGCCTCTTCCAGCTGAGAGGAAAGTACCGGCACTGGGGGTTTCCCACGGCCCCGATGTTGTAACAGAGGAAAGGAAGGATCAGGAAAACTACATCCCTGTTCATGCACTGCCAACCCCTTGCAAAATATAGAAAGAGAAAAAAATCTTTGGGGGATACAATCTTAAATCATTTTTTGATGGGGTTGGTTAAAAGATCATAGCCTGACAGAAGGTACACGTGAAGGGCTTACAGCTGCCATGCCTGTGCCTCAGCCTGGTCTGCTGCAAAGCAACATCAATGCACAACACAAGCAGCTGCTGAGCCGGGTAACAGGGCTCTGTGGCTGTAGGGCCCAAACTGGCAGATTACTGGGAACTCGCTGGGTGCAGAGTGAAAGAAAGAAAAGAGGGAGCTGGAAACACATTTGCTTTTCTGGATTGGAAAACACTGACGCCCTTTGATTTCTGTTTTGACTCATTTAAGCCTGGAACTGCAATAAGACAGCCCAGTAAGTAACACAACTTGTAGGAATTGCAGCTGCTAAAGTTTTCCTTCACTCTTGTCACTAATCATTTTGCCCATGTTGTTCCTCATTTACTCTTTTGCAAATGTGATAAAGTCCAGTCTCCATGTTCTCCTGTATGGTTATGAATCAAATGCATCAGCAATAAAGTTCAATGACCAGAGCTGTGCTGTTATATTTGCTTCACCCTGAGCTTTTCCTACCAAAATTAAAATTACACTGTATGTCATCTTTTCACAGGACATGAAAGAGAATTTCTTATGCATTGCAAAGTCACACCAAGGCACATTGTGAAGGGTAGCGGAGTACACACCATTTCTTGTAGCCTAACAAAGGAGCTTTTATTTAATAATGAACTATTACAGCCCAGTACAAAGATTTGCTTTGTTCAGTGACTAGAAATTGTTTGCAGATTTTTCCAGCCACCGGGGGTTGACAGTTCACTTAGGAAATCAATTCTTAAAGCTAGAGTTCCTATATGCCTCTTTGGCTCTTGCAGCACTGCAAGCCCAGAGCTGCACGGGGTCCAGTCCAGCTCTCTTTTTCCACGGACTGAAACAGTGAAACATTTTTGGACATATTTCTTGGTAAAGAAAGCAAATCCATGGTTTCAGCTGTTTCTCCCTCATCACCTTCAGGAGAGCTTAAAGCTTCTTATCTATACTGCTGAAAGTATGGGATGAGAAGATGAACCTCAGAGCAAAATTGTAGGAGCTTCAATGTGAGGCAAACAGGCATGGGTGCCACAGAGGGCTCAGCTGGGTGGGGTGGATTCTTAGCTCTCTGAAGCAAAAAAAATAAAGATATCCATATCCTGGTAGAGATGATAGATAGAAAACACAGTGCACAAGGGCTGGGATGATGCACTGCAGTGAGGAAAGATTTCCACTCGAGCAAAACTAGGCACTGCCAGGAAAGAACTGGGATCTTCTCCTCTTCCAGTCTCTTCCTCTACCTGTATTAATAGGCAACGATGGGGTGCAGGCATACAGGATCCCTGGCAAACCTGTCCCGTGTATTAGCATCTCTGCTGAGGGAGGTGATCTGGGACAGCTTGTTTCAATCCTACAAGAGCAGGTCAGACCTCTTGGCCCAAACACACAAATCACACAGCCAGTGTGTTAATGAATGAGAAGCAAAGATAGTTCTTTGTCCCAGAGAGGGATTGTGGTCAGTGGGAGGGAACAGGAACCTGCATTCATCCAGGGCTGTACTGGCAGCCACTCCACCATGGGGGCAATGCAATTACCAGGCTATTTTCTCATCATACACCTTTAACCATTTTGTTTATCCCCAGTGAGCTTCTCCTAGAAGGGTGAAGGAGGAGGAGGAGGAGGAGCAGAAGTGTGCTTGGCCCTTTAACTCCAAGTGAGGGCACTTAATGAACATACCTCTCCTTACCAGCCAGCTTTCCCAGAAATATCAGAGCACAGAGCAAGGAGCTGCCTTGATACTAAATCCTTTGGCATATTTAAAGGCAGCAGAATCACAGTTCCGCCTGACAGCTAAAGAAAGGCAATCTCTGAAAAGTCCCAGCACAAATTGTCGATGAGTGTCTTGCTGAGACTGAGGAGTCTAAAACCTGAGTTCAGAAGAGGTGCTAAATTCTATAACATCAGCTTTGAAGACTTCCTCTCTTTTGTTCTTTCCAAAGTACATCATGTGCAGGTGCAAATATATTCATATACAGACATGTTCATTTTCTTTGTCTATTTTTAAGCAAATTAACTCACTTTTTTGATTTTTTTCTGGGAGGGAAACTAAAATCCTCTAAAGCACCAGCCCCCCTCTGTCAGCCAGCAACCTACAGCTGGGAGTTGGAAACTTGGTATTTGGCCCATGCATTAGCTGCAGGTTAGTGCTGAGCACAACCAGTTACAGTAGATCTGAAAGGCCTCATGTGTCCTCTGCACTCTGCTTTGTTCTGCCAAGTACTGCCATAATTCCTGCATGTCACCTCTGGTGAATGAAAAATAGTGTTAGCAAATAAGCTTGTTGCATACTGGGATGCAACAAATGCATTGCCCCATGACATCACTTAAGCTTTTGTTTGTCTTTCAATGGTGAGAAAGGAAAAGAAAAGAGTGGGAGGAAAAATAGACTTGAAGCATCTCTGTCTAACTATATATTTACCTTGTGTGCATGCCTCACAGTCTTACTCATGGATGCACATAAGGTCTTGAGGGTCCTCAGCACAAAACCCTCAAGAGAGGAGCTGGCTCATGACATGCTCAAAAGCATTATTGTTTCATCACTTTTCAGATAACAACATAACTTCATTGCTGCTTCTGGCAACCTCTGTGCTTCCTTTCCCTACGTGTCCCTGAAGCGCACGTTGCATGGGAAATGCTCCTCTGTTTTGACCCACAGCTCAGCAAGAAACCAGGCATCTGGGAAAAAGACATGGCTGAGCTGAGCCAGCACCCCCTCCACAGGCATCTGAAGATGGGCCTACTGTACTGAAGTCTGGAAAGGAGAAGTAGGGAGGAAAGAGGGCTGGGAGTGAGGAAGTAACTGGTCACACAGCAAGTTGCAGTGCTGTCAGGAGTGCAGTAACTTTTGCCTGCAAACAGAAAAGCAGAGGTACCTGATCTGGTTCAAAATAAACATAGTCTTGGCAATAGGGCGACATCCCATGGTGACTTTTATAGGCATTTTTCTTAGGCCATTTCCTCTCCAGCACTGCACTCCTTGCATCCTCTCCCACAGTGAAATAAGCTGAGGGTGAGACAATTTACCCCACTCTGCTGTGGTTACTCAGCATTTGCTGGCAATGTCCTCACCACAGCCTGGCCCTTTGGTCCCAGATCAAATAATTTGGTTTGGACACCAGATAAAGGATGAGCTTTGTCTGACTGTACAGACCTACACTTGGCCCCTTCATTGCAGCTCCTTTTAAAAGCAAAGAAGAGAAATGGGCATGATTCGCCTGACCTGTTCTAGACACTGAGATGTGGAGGGATGACTCATAGCTTCCCCATATTCTCCTCCATAAAGGCAGCCTAATGTGAGTAGCTCAGATGGAGGCCTCTATGTTTAGTCAGATGAATCCCACCCAAAGTGACTGCAGCTGCTGGAGGAATGTGAGCTTTCCCACAATCGCTTCCTCGCTCCCCTTCCTTCCCCATAGTTTTGGGGGAGAGAGAATTATTTGAGCTGATGAGTCCTTGAAGGATTCCTTGAAATTTATGCAAAATATGCTCAGAAGGATGTGTGTCTTCTTGCATCAGGCCTGAACACAGTTCTGTGGAGGTTCCAGGCAACAGGGCATTGAGAGGGCAATGCAACACTGGCGATATCACGCAATCTGCTAGCAGGGAGCCTTAAAATGGAAAAAGCAAAGACAGTAACAGAAGGAGCATCCAAGACATCTCCTGGGTTTGGACAGCTACTAAGTTGGCCACATCCCAAGAGAAACAACTTCTGCTTTGTCCTCTGGCTCCTACCCTTACCTCTGCCTTCCTCTTTTGCTTTTTTCAGTCATCTCCCTCCTGAATAGAAACTTTTGGGAGGCCTATTTCCTTGCACCTGTTTCTGCTGTGATGTAACTGTGGTAATAACCACTGTTGGACATATTTCTTGGGGTGTTTTTTAGGTTTTTTTGTGCGTTTTATTGCATTATGGTTATATTTAGAAATGGGCTCAGATCAGAGTTGTGCAAGAGGCACATTCCCATGATTTGGGAAGATCTGAAGCAAGAGTCAGGCCCCTTCATCTCAGCTGGTCTTCCACTTACTAAAGTGGAGATCCAAAACCCAAAGTCAAGCTGGAGAAGTTCAAATACACGTTTTAGTGCAAACTCTGTAGGTGAGGCCAGTCTGTGGTTCTGGTGGGATGAAGCAATGTGCAAAGACTTAAATTCTGCCTTAGCATGTGCTTTCTGCACTCCATCATGGAAAGAAAGTAATTAAGGCAAGCTGGGAAAGCCAACTGCTGCCTTGCCTTACAGAAGCTGCAAATGAGACAACAGAGAGATCAAAGATAATGTCAATAATAATAATAATAACAGTGATGATGATGATAATGAAGATGATGATAATAATATAGGACTCTTGTTCCTAGGTGGCCTTAATCTCTCTCCATGTATTTTAAGATCTCATGACCTTTATTTTCAGAGGAAACTGTGTATTTGAACCTGTGGTTTGATATGACCTGATGCTTTCTACAAATTCATGTTTTGACCCCAAACTCTCATGCTGTTGTGAACAACTGGCAGGAGCACCAGCACCAGCACTGAGCCTGAAGGCTTCAGGCAAGCCAAGACACCACAGTTCTCTGAAAGGAAAGCTGCTTGGTGCCACTAGACTAGAAAAGTGCAAAGGAGGAGCTGGCTCATGCAGTGTTACCAAGTGATTTTGGCAGGTTATTCTGAGGCAGGGCAATGCTCAGTAAATCCTCACAGAAGTGGCAGCCACAGGTGAGGCCACAGGCAGATCCCAAGGGGAGAGAGATGTACTGCATCATCTCACAGCTCCAAAGCATTTGCCTCATTTATGTCCAGTGCTTCCAGAGATACCCAACAACACACTACCTGTGGCCCAAACCCTTAAAGCTGAAGGGTGGGCACCATCACTGTCTCAGTGCAGAGCTGCATCAATGAGCAAATTGAGGGAAATGTAGATTTATTTTTTTTTCACCACCCTGAGAGAAAGGAACTGGAATAAGAACTGGGAGATGATAATTCCAATCAAATTTTACTCACTCATGCTGGAGAGTTTCTGAATTTCTGTCTGGTGGTGCACTCAGACATGTCCATAAAGGCAACCTCCTTTACAGGTGATTTTACCATCTGTAAAGGCAACCTCCTGAGGTGATTTTACCATCTCCTGCCAGTCCAGCACTACCCATTATTAGGAAGGAGGATTTCATGTTGAAGCTGAATTAGAGTCACTTCAATGATCCCTCACTGTACTACTGTGATCCAGCATTACAAAGACATAACAAACTAGTCATAGGAAAATTGACTGGATGGCACACTTTAACCCTTATAAAGGCTTTTATATTCCTAGCCTCTTCCCACAGCATTCCAGTGACCACTCAGGAATTCCCAGCCAGCATATCAGCAGTTCTCCATAGTGTCTCCTCTTTCTCACTGCGGTGTGGACATGGTGAGACCCCCACCTGGTGCTGCAGCCCAGGGATGCTCCTGCCGATGCTTCTGCCATCCCCAAGTCCTGTTATTTGCTTCTAGGTTCCCAGAGTCAGATAAGCTCTCTTACTCCATTGAACCAGCAGCTATTGTGGAGGCAGTTACCACAATGACCCCATAATCCTGTTTTCCAAGGGAGAGTCCCCTGTCCTGTAGGTACAGCCTGAACTCTTTTTTCCCAGATGTATTACTTTTCATTTAGCTAAATTAAAACACATTTTCTTGGATTGTGACCATTCAGCCAGCAATTCTGATCCCTCTGTAACTGTAAACTATCCTTGCCATTATTTACTGGGCTGCAGGTGGACAGACTGAAACACTAGCTCTGCACAGGCTGCCCCCATTCAGCTCAGTGGGCTGTTGATGCTGTACAATAGTGACAACTATTTTGCTATCCCAGGAGAAGATTATTTAATGACTGACTCTTTCAGCTGAAATATTCGGCTCTTCTGAGATCTGCGAACACGTTTGGGATTGCTGAATGAGTAGCATCTTTTCTCCACAGCTTGTCTCATCATTGAATGATAACCTCTCACTGCCTCCCCCTCTTCATTTCCTTTGTATATGGAAAATCACAGATAAGAAAGAGAGAGAGAAGGAAAACAGATTTACTTCATTAATTTATTTTCTGAGTCATGCAATAAGAGAGCCACTGAACTGACATCAACGCCTTTCCTGTCCACCCTACCACAGCTGAATCCTACCCCAAGCCATGTAATATGGCCAAATAAAGAAACTGAGGCACAGGAAAGATGAAAAATCAAATTGTCACCTTCCATGCTAACACACAAACTGCTGCAATGAGGTTTCCTTTATTGTAGAACATCTGGTACAATGTATGAAAGTCCTACATTGGAATACCTCTCCATAGCAATTGTAATGCTCTAAAGAAATTACAGGGAAATTACATACCTTTACTGAATAATTATTTTTTTTAAATTCTCTCTATGTCCACAGCATATCTGACAACCGGATAAATATTCTTTCCATGCAAATCCAGTAAGGTCAGTAAACTTATCCTTATGAGTTTAATGACATATGAGTCAGAAATACCATTTGCATTTCTGCAAAACCATTACTGCTAGCAGCTCTGGGTCAGTGTGCAGGCACACCAGCTCCTTCACTGTCCCAGCGCTGTGTAGCCTGAACATCAGACATCTGAGATGACATGATATTTCAGCTATTCTCCTGGGCTATGGCACAGAGGAGCCATACAGATCAGGACAACCAAACATTACTAAGCAATCCATGAGAGGTCAGATTCTGTTCCTGTAGGATGAGCCACAGGGTAGGGAACTCGCCCTCTGTTTGTGAGAGAATGTTAAGCAATTTCCCAGGAAAATCTCTCTCCTATGACCACATCTAAACCATGGTGTTAGTAGGAAACATGCAGCCTTACAGAGAGGCTTTAAACAGCCCACACTGTGTCTGCTCGGCTGCAGAGACGCAGCCCAGCCGTGGCGTGTGTGGCTCACCACCTAGGCTCTTATCCCTGCCTTTACTGAATCAGAGGCTGGTGTCCTCACAGCACGTGCTGCAGAGGCCACCGGGCCACACACACATACCTTTCTAGTGCACGTTGCCTAAATCCCACCAATCAATGACTTCCTGCATGGTCACTGGAATGCTGTGGGAAGAGACACATAAAATTCCCTGCTCTCATTTAGCCCTCCTGTCAAAGCTAGAGAAGTTCTGGCCCAGCTTCAGCTACAAAAACATATGAAATATATCAGCTGAGGCTGAACAGAATAGAAACCGATGGCCAGTCCGGATATTGCTGCTGTTTCACTGGGAAGGTTTACTTCCAAAGCCAGTACGGATGATTCATTCAAGAGCCCAGGTGCTCAGGCCCTCTCCAGGTAATGTGGTAAAGGGGGCCAAAGCCAGGTTCAAGGGAAATCACTATAAATCCACTACCTATTGGCTTTACTTTTCAGTGGTTAAAGCACCACAGGAACAATGAGAAGCACAATTCATTTTGTAGCATTTGTACTTTTGTCTTCTTTTCATGGCTCCATCTTGGGCACTCATGATGAAATAACCATGAAGAGGGAAGCCCTATCTTGGCAAGAACTTCCAGATTTTGATATCTGGCTTGATTTTTAAAAAAAAGAACGGAAAACAAAAACATTCTCATGCTTCTAAGAGTCTGAGGGAGTCTGATTAAAAACAACAACAATGGAGCAATTATAAGTTACTAGTTCCTTCAGTTCAGTGTAATCAACTTGAAACACTTTAAAACAAAACCAACCCAAGACAAGATGGTAGATGGTTATTGCCTTCAGAAAATCTGGTTCTTCATAAGACACAAGTCTGAGTGAACAAAACAGACACAAAACACATTACTTGCAAAAAAAAAATGCAGCCTTCACTAGAAACATACAGTTTTGAGAGATGGCTGGTGAAACTTTCACAGACACAGCCTCCACAATAAACATAGTTTCTTGTTTCCCTTTCTAGACAGTTTTTAAGCTGGATTCTCCTATTCACATCAAGCACTGTTTGCATGGAAACAACTGCAGAGAACTGCAAACTAGTAAAAGAAAAGAACAACAGGAATTTCTGTTGTGACTTTAATGTACAAATAATGAGAGAAATGCCCACATTGGTCTAAAAAACAGTAAAATACTTGATTATGCTATTCTTAAACAAACAAGTACTTAGTTTTTTTCTCTTAAAATCCTTTGCAATTAAATCACAATTTTATTTGACTAGAAATATTTGTTAAAATACAAATGCAAGACAAACTCTTATTCTCAGTTGTATTAATTTCATTGTATGACTCTCAAATTTGGCATAACAAAAATGAACCAAGCTGGTCTGATAATTAACTCAAAGAATGAACGACGTCTTTCAATTGCCTACATATAAATTCTGAAAGTTGATATAACTGGTAACGGGAAATGAGACAAAAAAATGACATTAGGCTGGTTGAAAAACCTCCAACACCAGGATGCTGTAATCTCACCAGGAATGGAAGAAGCAATAAGACAGATGTGTTCTGGGTGCTGCCACCCTCTAGGGACTCAGACCAAGAAATCTTGAACTTGGGTGACTGCATAGAGAAACGCCAAGAAGAAATAAAGGGAGCTCTCAGGATCACTTGGCCAAGGAACAGGAAAGGTTGATTTACTCCTTCAGCAGTTGCTTGTTTAATGCAGGAAAGAAAAAAATTAAATTAGTTGTCACAGGTGATTTGAGTTTGAAATATTTGTGTTGTGTTGTGTTAGGACCATTAATTGTGATGTGATTACAGTCTCTGAGGGCAAGGAAAAATTTGCAAGTAGTGTTGTATCAAAAAGATTTCCTAAAGCTCCTGTAAACTGTCTTCAAAATTAGGATGAAAAATCTAACTATAAAAAAAATGAATGAAAATTTTGCAGGCATAATAAGAATAAAAGAGAAATAATTAATCTGCCTCCCTCCACAATGAAGCTTAAGCTAAAACTCATTCAAATTCAGGAACTGGAAACTAATTATATTGGTAACAAAAATGGAGGAAAAAATAAAGAATATTGATCACATTGAGAAATGCAGTAAGGGAAGCTGTGGGCCTTGATGGAAGTGCTGTTTCAATATTCAGGCTTTGTATGTTTAAGTAGAACAAAAAGTTTAAAAATATGTTAAGAACAAAAATGATGCTAGCAAAACTAGCAAAGTTGACACAGAAAAAGCTGAGCTAGTTACCTATTACTTCAGTATTGGAAATGAGTGACAAAGAAATTATTTTATATGCGAAGGCAAATTACCTACCAGTCCATTAAGAAATAAACAACTGTTATAAATGGTCAGAAGCCAATCTAAAATAAAAGAATTTATTTAGCAATTTTCCAAGGATCGAATTAAAAAGCCTCAATAAAATAGGACAACATTGATCGAATGTTGGGTGGACAGGTCAACAGCAGCAACGGTGCTATCCAACCTTGCCCAGGAATGCTGGACTCAGGCATACAGTTTTTATACAGTTTTTCTGTCCTGAGGCTAGGTCTATTGAAAGTCCGAATATTCATGTACTTCTTTATTCCAAAGTAGGGTTTTGAAAGGATTTCCCCTAAGTCTGAAAGAAGTCTCAAGAGTCTTCCTGGAATCTCCTTTTGGGGTGCTGATATGATCATCCTCCAGATCCTCCACCAAGATTGATATCAGGTCTTGAGTAGCCATGAAGTAGAAGTTCATCCTTGATGAATAGGCCATCTCCAGTCCAGCTCTTTTTTGTTGCAAATTTCGGGGTGTCACAGGTGCACTCAATGGGCTTTGGAATCCCGGAGAAGCTCCGAGCAGCCTTTAACAGTCCAAACTCTTAGTACAATATTTTATACACAAATTTATACACTACATCTATCACACAACTATTAAAATTTGGCAGCATCTTCTGCCTGAGAGCTGTGCCACAGGGGTCTCCAGCAGCATCCTGCAGAGCGCTCTGCTTCAGAAACACCTTGTAATGCCCAGCTGGGCTCTAGGTAAGAGGAAAGGCCAATATGCCTCCCCTCTGGTCTTGGAGTGGGAGGTGGAATGGAGCAGAAGCTGGGGGCAGGGGACAAACAGGGCACTGCAGCCTTGGTCTCTGGCCCTGGAGCGCTGGCTGCGGCTGCAAGTCATGACTGCCAAAGGAGCATTAAAAACCTGCCAAAAGCCACACAATAAATGGTGAAACTGCATCTAAGTGAGACTCTTTGGGAGAGGGGTTTATTCATGCAATCACAAAGAAGATTCAGAGGCATCTCAATTTCTGCATGAAGGAGAGAAACAGTCCCCACTAAATATTTCTCCATCAAGCAGTTCAAGCAGGAGAACTCAAACCTGATCAAATGAGAGATCTGGCACCAAGTGTTAAGAATAAGGGTGAATGAATTACCAAAGAGCTTGTGGATGGCTCTGTTTCTTGATGTTTTCATTGGCTCCAGCAAGGAAAGATTTCACACAACCAGCTGCATCAGCCAAGTTACTCAGCCAGTCTCTCTAGCCTCTCCCTGGTCCATGGAGAAAGATGAAATCTGCGACAGGGGATGATTCAGTGTGCCTAAATTCAGCATCTGCTTTGAAATGCATTCTGGAGGAAAATGCCTCACCTCTGTCCCCCTTCCTTACCCCCTGATTTTCAAAGGGTCTTAGGAAGACCAAGTGTGTGCCAGGTAAGCAGGTGGGTAGCACCAAACTTCTTTCTACTTTTGAGGAAGTCCTCTAAAAGATCAGAATTCAGACACTGGTGATAGTGATGCATGCGGCTGTTTCTGAAGAAATTACTTATAAAATTCAGACCCTGAGTAAAACACTTGCCCCAAACAGGTCACCACACCATTCCCACCCCTTACTTGACTCTATCTATAAGGTATTTATTCAGTATTGCAAAGTAGCCGCTAACTGGCTTTCACAGGTTACTTCCAGTTCACAAATGGCTCATATCACAGAGAAAGTGAAAAGTCATAGAATAATCAGTACCTTCAGTAAACAGTCAAACCCACTCTTGCAAGCACTGAGGCGGGAAGAAACATCTATATTCTTCCTTTACAGCAGGTTTGCCAGATGCCTTTTAATTTATTATATCTGTCACCTGCTATAGTGCCATTTATCAGCTGATGTCTTCAAACCTGCTTCTAGGGATTGGGCTGTCATCCATCACTGAATCTGGTAAAGAAGTCACAATTGTGCAGCTTTCCAGCTACCAACTGCCCAGGTAAAGCCTTAAAACCTCAGTGGAGCCACATGCAGCATAAGCCACGCTGAGGAGCTTGTGGGAGACAGTGTGGGCTGTGAGTCTCTGTGGTTCACAGTGCATGGAATTCAGTCCAGGTACACTTGTGAATTGTCCCTAATGAGCACTGCACGTCGCAGGCAGGACACGCCCTTTTTACCTGTGGTGCTTTGAAAGGTGACCCGCACTCTTTTCCTCCAGTCTACACTCACTGCTTTCAAATCTCTCCTTGAATAGCAGTTTAGTAGTATGAAGGGCTAAGGGCTTTGTCTCCATGATAAAAATCTCAGTTATTTCACTTCTATCCATTTCTAAACTGATGCAGTTAAACCATTGAAACTCCAGTGGGAACACTTTGGCTGATTTTCAGTTAGCCCATCCAGATTCTCAGCCTATTAAAGCTACACTAAATAAAGTATAGCGCAAAACCGTGCTGAGAGAATGCACTTGGAGATTACCCATCTTCAACTAAAGTGGTTTACTAGACTAGAGTTGTTCATTCAGGGGAAAAAATGCAATATATTCCTAAGTACATTCACAGTGAAGAGCTGCAAAACCATTTTGGCTCTCATTCTTAGTCTGTCATTAAGGGCAGCACATTGATTATTTATTTCTAATTTAGCAACAGCAGTAACACAAGTTGCCTCCTTGACCCGAGGTAGTTGCCAAATGTTTAGTTCAGAACCAACTTCAGCGCTACTGTAATCCCCTGAACTGGAGAGCTGGAGCACAAATAAAGCTGAGCCAACCTGAAACTGTAGCTGCGCAAATGGCGCCAATCTAATTAAGTTATGAAAAACTGTCCCTCTGGAGATGACTCTCCTGCAGCTCACAAGCAAAAGGTGGAGAACATGTGAATCTGGCCACAAGCCCCAACTGTTGACAACCCAGCTTACAAAGCATCTGTACATATGCCCTTCGGGAAAAAAGATAAGTGGTACTCTGGGGAACAACCTATTTGTTTAACTCTTTGTTCTGTACTTGTCCAGCAAAGAGAAAATGTTTCATATTATGCTGAATACCATCTCAGATTCTGGCAGGATTAGTTGTCAATATTATTACAGCCACTTCAGTTACAGTGCTTCAGCAATAAAGTAGTTAGACTGGCTTTGAAATACAGAAATTCAGGCAATACAATCACACTATGAAAGAGCGCTCATTAGCCTTTGGCTGACCTTGAAAAATTGCATTTCTCTCCAATTCTTCCACAAATTGCCTTTAAGGAGACCTCCTTATTTCTACCAAGTCACAAGGTTTGACTGTGTGACTCATGTTTTTTTAGCCACTCTCTCACGATCGAAGGCATGCTTGCCTTTTACACACAGCCACAATTGCTACAAGGAGGATACATAAAAATGCTCCGACAGATTTTTAATAGGGACATGTTCTTATTTCTTCGGGATTTTTTTTTCCAACCTCAAAAGTTTCATAATTAAACAGTTGTTTATATAAAAAGAGTCACTCATCAACTCAAATTTTATGTCTAGGTCACTGTAGGGACTTTGTCAGATTGTGACCAGGTATGGTCGTAGCTGAGGAAGCTGAAGTGTAATTAGATATGTCCAGGGGCATGAATGGCCTCTCAGAGGGATGTGTTCTCCTGTTTGAGATAAATAGCATTAATGCAGGATCTGACAGTTGCTGGACATAGGTCACCAAATATGCTGAACTATTAGGTTGACCCCTGTCCTGAATCTATATCTCTGCTAACAACAGCCCTTGCAGGTTAATGGAAGATTCTCCAGCAAAACACTTGGACAAAGGAGGGAGGAGCTCGGTTCAAGGTGCACCTTGCCCCAACAGAACAGGTTTTGATGCCTCCACAGTGAAGGTCTCAGACATTGTATTTTCAGCAGAACCTGACACTAGTGTTCAACACCTGACATAATTACCTGCCTGCAGCAAGGCTGGAGCCACATCTGCTCAGCCATTCTTCTGTTCCCGTTGCACAGCAGGTGATGGAGTGGAACGGTGCCAGATGTGGGGAAAAGCACCTGAAGGAACTGCAGTTTGGATGTCACCATTCACCCAAGGAACTAGAGCCTGTCTGAGGAGCTGGATCACAGCTTGGTAACCGGCTGATATGCTACACCTGTAATGCCATGGCCACGCTGCTCTCGGACAGCATCCTTGCTGAGCAGAGCCTTTGCACATCGGCATCCCGCTGCTCAGCTCTGCTCACGGGAGCACCACTGTCAGCATTGGCGCAGGAACGGTCTCTCTTCCTTGCACCCCGGCGATGTAGCAGTGTATGCTGGTGCATGAAACAGCCGCACAGGTCTAATTCCACCCAAAAGAGGGCAGTAGCGCTTATGGACAAACAGTCAAGGCAGTAGTTTACGCTCTGGCTGCTCGACTTTCCCAACCAAGCTGACAGGAACTCCCCAGTTCTTGGCACAGGCAGAGAAGTCCACAGAGCTCTGTCTTTCACACACTTAGTTAGCCTCTGCTCTCATTTCCTCCCTTTGACTCATTAGTTGTTTTACCATCATTTCTCTGGAAATACAATGTAAAAATCACATGGATTCATCCATGCCAGTGCTGAGTACCAGGTGCCTCTGTGTTACCCCCATCTATCAGTTATTCAGCTGCCAGCCAGTACATGCCTTCTGCAGACGCAGCTTCTCAGACAAACTGTGGCTTGGGTGTAGTCAGGAATGGAAAATTGGATGCGCCACAGTTTATGGCAATCAAGCAATGTTCAGAAGCTTGATGTCACAGGAAACCACTGATATTGTGAATAATTCAGAGCAATTAAAAAAATCCCCAATATAACCAACTGATTTTCTCCTATTGTAGCTGCTATGTTCTCAAGCAGCCCGTTTGTCCAGTGCTTTCATTCTCACCTTTAATAGGTGTAGTTTACAAAACAGTATAATTAAACCCAAGCACCTGCCCTTAACTTTTGTACTTACCATGCTCCTCATTCAGCCACAGGACTGTGTGGATTTCCATGGTCTTAAGCAAATGCAGGTCACAGAATTGAAGTGGGGAGAGACACTGGCTTTGTTTCCCAGCATCAGAGGGTTTCTCAACCTGGCAACCTCTGCTGTGTTGAGGTTGTTCAGTTAATGCTGTTTTTTTGGCTCCAATACTAAAAGCACCAGACGTACTAGCAGCAGCCAAGGTATTAACAACAAAAACAGCAGCAAAGACAATAGCTACACAAGTATAGCTCATGAGCTTAGCTTTGTTTAATGGTACAGGATCTGCACAGCCTCTGGGAGCTGGACCCAGAGCAAAAACCACAGCCAACTTTCCCTCCTCTACTGTTCCTGACAGTTGGGAATGACCCTATTCCAGATCAGCAAAGCCCTTTACTCCTGGGTGAAATGAAACACAGCCCCAACATGGTGTGCTGAACACAAGCCTGGAGGTGTGATTTCTTACACAAAATAAGTTTGGACAGAATATGGTGTGGTTGCTGCAATGTAGCCTTTACAAAGCTGGGCTGATGCATCACACAGCAGTCCTGGTAATGATGCACCTCCACATGACACTGTGTCCCCTCACCAGAGCTCCAAACAAGCCAGTGAATCTGCCACTGCTTGCTGTGATAGATCACTGTGCAGGGGCTCTGTGCTGAGAAGAAAGTTCTCCTTCAGGCTGAATCCTAAGACTGGCTTTTCTTGGTGTGAGAAGCCTGGTTAGAGGATGGGCCAAGCTGGAATGTAGGAGGATGGGTAACACCTGAGCAGCATCGAGTCTCTGGCAAGTGAGACAGCCCTTTCAGAAGGGGTAGGAATGCCACCCCTTCACTGATAACTGTCAGATTGTGTCCTTAAGACTGTTTCTTGCACTGACAGAAACCAATAGAGCAGGGTTAGGTCCTTAAATCACAGATGTACCCACTCTGAAATGATCTGATTGTACCACATACACAGATCTAGCTGCCTTAGCATGGGCATAGAGCACTTCTTGGGGTACCTGGCAGGAACTCAGGCTTCAGGGACTGGGACATGTTCTCTACTGGCACCCAGAAGGGCATTTAGGTGACTAGGGTGTTTAAACTGGTACTATATTCTTACATTTGAGCTAGACTCTCATGTAAGTAAAGAGAAAAGTCTATGATTTTGCCTGGACATAACCTCCTTTCCTGAGGCTGTCTGGAGATACAATCCTCTAAGCAAAACCCAAAAAGCTTATTTTGTCTCTTCAAGGAGAAAACCCTACTTGCCCCATCAGAGCAAGACGTACCACTCTTGGTGGTGCGTGGTGCATGGTTCAGACAACTGAGTGAGTTCAACTGCTCACTAATCCACGGGAAAAGATTAGTGTGCCTCTTGAAGGAAGAGTCAGGTTGTTAGTACTGCACCTGAGACAAGAAGAACTGGTGCCCAGTAGCCCTCTGTAGTACTCCCAGATTTGGGGCTGGTGTTGGTGTTGGCAACTGACACAAGCATTGCATGATGTTGATTTGCTCTTCAATGCCTGTATTAGTTGTTGGCACTTACCGGATATCTGCAGGCAGAACTTCAGCTTATTCTGCAGCTTTAAAAGTGACATAGGTAGAAACGTGTGTTTGCTTCTATTTCTGATTTTTTAAGCATGCATGGTTAGATGTGCTTACTCTACACTTCACTGCAGAGGTGATCAAATCAGGATAAGGATCCTCATAGGCAGTATGATGCAATATGGAAAATCTGTGCCTTTTTCTCCAGAGACAGAGACAAAAATTATTGCTATTGAGTATTAAGAGAAGATGAGCACTGTCAGTATTACTGCGCTTGAAAAAATGCAAATATGAAATTCTTTCCCAGTGAATAGTGACAGTACCATGCTATGCAGAAATGTAGGGAATTAGGCAGTGTCATCCCATGTGATTTGTACATACTTGAGAGGGAATTAAATCCTTGTGAACCTATCCTATTTTACAGATGTTGAGGCCTGATTTGGCTTGTTGATGTGCCAGTTTTACATGGAGGCAACTCCACTGAGACCTGTGGAGTCATTAACACGGACAGAAGGAAGTGGAGACTCAGATGCTGCCACCCTACTTGCCAAGCCAAGAAACAGCAGGCATTTCCCAAACACTTCATCCACTGAGCATAGCAACAGCACTAGCAAGGTCTTTCATGACTGGCTTTGCCCATTGCATTACCCTAGAGTCCATGGGGGACCACCTCTAGGATAAGAGGTCAGTAGTTTATCTAGACCTATTCTGGTTTGGACCTCCTTGCAGTATAAGGAGATCCAGATCCAGATCTGTGTTCTGCCATTTGCACATCACCCCAGATCGCAGGCTTTGTAAAGGTCCTTTGCTGTACCATTTGGTGCCCAGATTTCTCTTCCCTCTTAAATTACTGTCATATACTGCAACCACTTTAATGCTGGAGCTAATGCAGCACCTTCTCTGCTGAAAGGCTCTGTTTCCGGTGTCCTGATTGCAATTTATCTCATCGTAATCATTATCACCCCCATTGAGCCACCAGTAGTGGGCCATATGTTCTCTTTTACAGTGATGCTACACCCCTGACCTTCCTACTTTTTGCTGTCAAGAGAAAAGTCAAAGTCAAGACAACATTCTTTATATAGGCCCTTCTCCATGTGCAGGGACAGGAGACATGAGGGCTGTGGGCATCCCCCCTGTGTGCGTGCAAGGATTGCTGCTGCACCATTCACAAGAAGTCAGGCATTTTGCTGGGCACAAACCACGTTCAATGCCAAGAGCAGCCTATGAGCAAATGGAAGTCTGAGCACCTACTCTGTGCTCCATGCATAGAGGGAGGGTGGAGCAGGCCATACGGGGGTGCGAAAGTGGTCTGTGTCATGATGCTGTGGGTTTTACATGCCCACTGATTTTACTTATGCAGCTGCACTGAGTCTCCACATGTCCTTGCATTTGATAAACTTTTAGAAAAAAACTACATGTAGGGATGCATGAAAAGCTAAGTTTGTGCGCACTGTGAGGAGGATCCAGGCTTCACTCATGATTTATGCTGCTCCCAAGGAGCAATTTGGCAGCCTTGCAGCCATGCAGCCTGGTGTCCGTGCTAGCCCTTGTGAATGCAGCCTTGCAGTCTTTCCTTTTCTTGGCCTTGGAATCAAGCTGTGGGAGCTGGGAGAAAAGATTGGGTTTCCTCTTTGTTGTTTTGATATTTTCCTATGAACCCACCCAACTTTGCAACATTGCAAAATGAAGGCATTGCTGATTTTTATTTTTTGTGTCCTGCTGAGGGGAGGGACAGAAAGAGCTGGATGAGATTAAACAATGGAAATTAGAGTGGAATGGAGGAGTGTGTGAAAAAAGAAGGTTGAGTTTATGAAAAGCAGGGCCAGGCTTGGGAGAGAAAAGCCCTCATAAAGGTTTATTGTCTTTTAGCTGTGCTATGGATGCACAAGTAACCAGGTACCAACTGAGCAGATAAAGGGCAGACAGGTATAGAGCTGCTAACAGAGCTTTTGTAAGTTGCTATTCAGCCTCAGGCACAAACCGGGTGACTTCACCTTTAGCTACAAGCACTAAATATGTGTGTGCATACGTGTAAATGGAATTGCCAAAAAAAGAAAAAGGAGAAAAGCAACCCTTGGATTAAAAATGAGAGCATAATCACACCAGGTAGTCCTAGGGAGTCTGGCAAACTTTGCAACTGCTTTGAGATACTCTTGTCCCCGGCAGTTCTCCGTTTAGAGTGTTGTCCTCGGCTGGGATGTCTGTGCCACTGATCTCAGTGCTGCCAGGCCTCCAGCTCACTTGCCTGTTCTTCCCTGTTGTGCTCTGTTTCATTATATTGAAGTAATATGGAGTAATGGTTGAAGTTCAGCTAGAAAGAAAATCTGAGGCTTCAATGTTTGACAGCCCTGCCCGGCATGGACCAGCAGGGCCTGACATTGAGGAGATGATCACTGCCATAAAGATCATAATCCTTATGATTATGAAGGGCTTCTGGGAATCGCATAAGATGGCTATGTCCTTCTTCACCACCAAAATCCATTTGAAAACCCAGTATTCATTTTCATGTTTTCATAGCGCCTCATTTGCAGGCATGTGATTAGACCTAATTAATGCTTGTAATCAATGAGTGCTTAATTGCTTTGGGTAAAAAATGCTGGAGAAATGCAGAGCACTGCTTGATTGAACACTCTTTCATTGGCTAATGGATCACTCTGTTACTGTTTTAGATTCTGCTTAAGCAGGCAAAATATCGGTGTTGGTGTAAAACAATCCTGCATTGATCTCTCCAGCCGAGAGGGGTCTTTCTAGTAATTAGAAGGGTGGTGACAGGAGCAGACTTGGCTGTCTGGAGGACAAGGGGGACTGGAAAGAGTTTGGGGTTTTTTTTTGTTGTTTTTGTTTTCTTGGGTTTGGATTTCTTTGTTGTTGTTTTTGTTTGTGCTGTTGGGTTTTGTTTGTTTGTTTTGGTTTTGTTTTTCTTTTTTGTTTGCTTTGTTTGTTTTTGGTTTTTATTTTATTTTATTTTATTTTATTTTATTTTATTTTATTTTATTTTATTTGAAATGTATGCAGCAAATAGCAAAGAGAAGACTGGTTAGATCTTTTGACTTTTAGCTGTAAAAAAATCATTTAACATTCTCTGATAAGCCATTTGATTTAAACAGAGAGGCAATTTCTCCTCCCTGGGAGTTCAGTTTGAGTGAGTCTGGCCCCAAAACTTCACAGGCTCAAATCTCTGGAACCAAATTCCAGGAAACATTCATATGTGGATGATGCATCTGTAACAGACACAAAAGGGAGAGTGGAAACATTTGGCAACTAGGAGCTGGAATAATTTATAACTCCAGCTGGTAAGTCTCTTTTTTCAGGTGAAATGTCTTAAGGAGAGCAGAACCTGTCAGTGGCATGTTTTGCGCTATGTTGTGTCTTTTCTTCATATTTAGGCTTTCCCCTATGAACTGTTTAAATGAGGCCAGTTTCATGAGTGCAGAGAACCAGCACTAGTTTGGTCTGCTTTCGAACACCCTGCACAAAGGCTTCCAAGGATCACTCTCACTGTGTTTTTCTCGATTCACACTAGTGTGCATGTGAGAGCAAACTACAAGTCTCTCTGTGAGCTCTAGCGGCCACATGCAAGGAATGGGTCCAAATGCCCGAGCTGATTGTGTTTCTCTCGATACTGCCAGAGCAGAACCACTTATCCAGCGCTGATCATCCAGAGGGCATAGATCATGGCAGATTTTGGGAGGGAACAGAGGACTACAGGGAACCCTCTGCACCCTGCAAGCTCATTTCTATTGTGATGATGTTGCTAACATTCCATGTAGATCAGTAGTGAAACTTTTCCATGGAAAGAAAAGGGCATTTAAAAAAGCAACAGACCTGAAAGCTATGAGAAAATTATTTCCAGTTTCCTTACACTTCCAAATGAGCTTTGTGGCACATAAGAGCTCACCCAGTACTTATTTGCAAGGCTGAGTACTCACGGGAGCAACAGCATCAGGACACATAAATTTTGGATTGCAAGTGAGGTTCCCACAATCCAGCCCATTGTCTCTTTAACTTTATGGTCTGCTCAAATGCTCAGGCTTATGCTCCAACATAAATACATTGCCTGAATTTCCCTCCCCCTACATAACTCCTCTTGAGCTGTAGAAGATTATAGGAAATAGATAAAAAACTGCTTGTTTCTTTGACAAATGCAAGGCTTAAAGACCACCCTCTGCTCTTGAGCAAAATTAGCTTATCTTTACCCCAAAAAATGTTTTTACTAAATATGAGCAATCATTTGTGTGTGGCCTGCATGAGACGCTTAATTCATCTTATTAGAGGTTATCCTTTGAGGAGCTTTAAAAGGAAATGCATTGTTCTTAATTATTCTTATCTCAACAGCTGTATAATTCCTGTGTTTGATTAAAAAAAAATGCAAAGAAAGATTATACTGAAAGCTGGAGATGGGTCTGAACCCAGATTGCAGAGTTGAACCTCAGTTCTTAGTCTGTGCTAAACTGTCTCCCTCTTTTCCTTCAAGAAGGTGTGTGTCCTTTCTCTTCTTTCAAAATTAAAACACGAAACTGTGCAGAAAACAACAGAAAGTCTCAGAAGAGTGACTTTTGTCTCTCTTTCTGTTTTTAAACTTGTGCTAATGATGTTTTTTTGTTGTATCAGAAAACGGTAAACAAGATTGGTGAGGTAACACTCCTGTGTCATTCTTGCACCCCAAGCTACCCTGAAAAATTTTGTAAATACTTCCAGCAGAAAGGCCCAAACTCAGTAATTCTTTTCCATTCAGTGAAAATAATAATAAAAAAAAATCAAAGCAAATTGAGATTTGGGTGAAATTTACTACCATGCTAAAAAGCCGCTTTATGTTGGTTAAATGTTTGCACAAAAAGTGACATTTGCTGTGATGCCGTATGGTTGTCACAAGCTGCTAACTACTTTGAAGTGAAGCAGCACATAATGGATCGAATTCTCTGCAGAGTCCAGTGCCAGAGTTTCAAGTGCCTGGCATCTCGTATTTGGTCCAGATTCTCTGAAGTGGTCAGCATCCAGCAGCTTCTATTGTGACAATAAGTAGAAGATGTTTTGCAAAAGGGCTTAGCTACCAAGCTGCTGAATTCTTCTGAAAAATCTGGTCCAGGATGGTATTGAAGGCAGTTTCATCTGGTTTTATTGAACCAGCTGTTGAATCAGAGCGGATTCCTTGAACTTCTTATTATGACATACCTCCTGTGGAAAATGCTGCCTCCTCCCCAACAGCCAGGTAGTTGGTTCATTCTGCTTCCGACTGGTACCATTTTACAATCTCAAAAATACTTTTGTTTTCTTCCATTCCATCTTCTCAGCCTCCACCCCAATCTTCATGTTTACATACAGAAGGGTTTCTTCCCATGGTTCAAGGCTGAACCCAGTAATATTGAAAGGACAATATGTCTCTCTTTTGGTCTCTTAATAACTGATGTGCTGAAAAATGAGCACTGTTTAAAGCTGTGAAAGTTGGACCATGCTAGAAGCTTCAGTCCTCGCACACACTTCATATTGAAGTATACATGCAATATATGTGTGCTGTGAAAAGGCTACGAAAAGCTCTGGAATGACAAACAGGAACTTTACAGGTACTGAGGGAAGCTTTTTGTTGATATCTTGCATAAGCAGTCTGATAGAGAGGTCTCAGTTTCCAGTGTCAAATAGGCTATTTAGTTCTCATCACATTTGAAAACTAGACTGCTTTGGTGCCACAATATGGAAGTAGACTCCGACTTTCAGAGGCATATTAATTCGAAAGGAATTAGATACCCCTAACAACATTAGTTGTAGAAGCCTAATTTTATCCAACTTCGTAAACTTTGGCCTCATCTTCTTTACACTTCAAATTACCAATTTAAAGGTAATCTAGGTAATTTAAAGGTAATGCTATTTTACACTCCTATACCAATTTAAAGGTGTAAAATAAGTTAAGCAATTGCCACAACTGCTAACCATACTGCTTTTTCTCTTAGCCATGAAGTAGGAAGTTGAAGGATAAGCTCCCTGTTTGACTCACTTTCCAGACTTATCAAGGTTCCTCTGGACTGCATCCTATCTCTCAAGCAATGGTGCTACTCAGCTTGGGATCATCTGCAAACTTACTGAGGGTGCACTCCATCCCTTTGTTTGTAATTGATGAAGTTAATAAACAGCACTGGTTCCCAGTATTCCCCTGAGGGACTCCACTTGTAACAGATCTCCATTCAGAAGAGTCTACTACTCTGTGGATGCAACTGTCCAACAACATTCCTTATCCACAATACAGTCCAGCCATCAAATGTGTCTCTCCAATTTGGAGAGCAGGATGCTCTGGGGAACAATGTCAAAGGCATTATAAAAGTCCAGATAAATTACATCTGCACCTCTTCTCTTGTCCACTGATGCAATCACACCATCAGAGAAGGGCTGTGTTTCCCACAGCACACTGAGGAGTTCACAGGTGTGCTGAGAAAGGCACGTGCAAAAGGCATCTTCTGAAGTGGGACTGTCAAGAGGCCACATAAGACAACTGGAGTCCTACGAATGTCACATAACATGTGACAGGTCTGGTATCTAAAAACTTCCTTAACTAGTTTCCTCTGAGGGCTTCAGAGTGAAAAAGCTGCCGAGTCTTCATGGTGCATCACCATTGCATATATGAGGCTTGTTAGCCATCCAAGGCTTTCCTCCCAGAAAGCACAGGTAAATCTCTAGAATATCCTGAATGGTTGTTGCCTTTTTTTTCCCTTTTTTTTTTTTTTGTGGCATTTCTAAAAGAATTAATCTTGAACATATTACAAAGAACTTCAGTAGGTGTCCCTGCACATATGTTGCCAGGTTAATCTTTAGCGGAGAGGAACAAGCAGCTACCATTCAAACATTGGTAGTTCAGGACAGCACAGTACACATTGGCCACGTTTCCCCTATATTTTTGGGTTTGGAGTATATGTTTTTCTTTCCAATAATTATTAAAATTTCAAGCAAGCATAAAACATGCTGGTTTTAAATATCTAAATCTAAATTATTTTTTCATTACAATCATTCCTTGGTGTACTAGCTGCATGGTGATAGTGGATAATGAATCAGCTTGTGGTGGGAGATCTCGACTGGTGTTCACACAGTTGTGAAGAGGTTCTGGCTGTTGGTAGGTATACTTCGGGACTGGCATACTTTTTGTACAGCCTGCCACCCAGTTAATATGAACCTGCATGTAAAGGTTGCCTCCTGTCCACACAGCAACAACTGAAAGCACCTAGACAGTATTTCACTGTAAGAAACACTCCTAGTTAAGCAGTGTTAGTTCAGAAGTCCAAGCTGCATCTGAAAAAATGCCCAGCTACTATCATCCTTCCTGATTGGTACAGTCTCCATTTCTAATCTCCAAACAGTGATGGTCTTGCTCTTATTTCTCATTAGTGAAAGCCTACAGGAGCAGTACAAGATTAATGACTGCAGCACAGCCTCACTCAATACCTACAGCAACAGCAGCTGTTGCCTCATACAAAATAATATTTTTCTCTGAGGTACTTATTCTACCCACACCAGCAGTAGAGATAAGGACATTTACAGTTTCCTAAAATTCTTATCTTTATCTCTGGACTCATTCTTAGTGAATGTATAAGGCACCACTGCTAGGCATGAAACAGAGAGGGAAAAAAAACCTCCACAAAGCTTACAGATGCACTACAGCCAGATTTAAAAGAAACAGCAAAGGGGTATGGCAACAGGCCATCTCTTCCAAAACAAACTCTGACTCCCATCCAGACATATGCTTCCCAAAGGGTGAACTGCCAAGCAGGTATTGATAACAGAGGAATTGTTTTTAAATGCTTTTTTAAAAAAATAAAAATATTAGCATCTGCTGCTGAAGAGAACCTGACTGTTAACGGTAACTTTAATGCACCATCCATGCAGAAATAACTATTCACCAACACCACAGAGATCCGACGGGACAAAAAATAGCTTGACTGACAAAAAATAGCTTGACTCATCCAGACAGTAATTCAAAGCAGCAAATTAGATCCAATCCTACCCAAAACCCCATCATGCATTTTCCACGTGGAAAGTAGACGGCTCCCACAGAGAATATCTTGTTGTCCTAAGCACTTCTGAAGTTGCACTAGAAAAGTCTCTCTCCCAACAATTAATGCAATATTAACGGACACATTGCTACTTATCAGACATGCACATAATTTTGTACAGCTTTGTACACTAACATTATTGCTAGTGAACAATTTAGCCAGCATTTGACCAGATGAATGATTGAGCAGTCCCTGTACATGCAAAGATCCCAGCAAAGGGCTGGGAGTGTCCGGTATCACTCATGAAAAAGTCTGTGTTGTACCAGTTGTCCTACATCCTGCAAAACGTTTAGCTGGTTTATAGAAACAGCTTGAGCACAAACTGATTTGGGTAAGGCTTGTTCTCTTGGTGGAGTCCTAGAAGTGCCTGGCTGGCTCAGATTTTGATGATGTTCACCTGCTCCAGTTTTATTGGTCTCATTTTTGCTTCACCTTTGGTGAAGCATCAGGCTGATTCTGCATGTGTGCATGTGGCTATAACTATTGTCCATCACACAGCATCCAGAAGAGATGGGAACAAGTCATTCACTCTTTGTTGGCCCAATGTTTCTAGCAGCGAATGGACTCTTTGTTAAGTGGAAAGGAAGGACCGCACATTTCTGAACCAAGAGGATTTGTCACATCATAAATGAGAAGGATGAATGTCATTTTAGCAAAGGATACAGCTCCCTTTTCTTTTAATTTAGAAGCGGGTGAAACAGCTCAGACAACACAAAGTCTGCTTTCCACTAGAGCCTTGAGGTGGCCTTAGCAGAGAATTAGATAATAATAGACATGTTAAAATAACTACATCCCATTTGAGAACATCAAAGGAACAGAAACACCATGGTCCACATTTTTAAAAACTGGCTGCCTGAACAGTGAAAGGAAAACTGTGTAAGCACCACCTCATATACCAAATATGCACTAATGTGTGCGAAAACGGATACTCACATACCCCACCACGATTTCTCCTCAGGCAATTGTCCATTCCCTTACAAAAACCTGGCCTTGTACAGACAGAAAATAATCAAAGCCATTTGTAAGAACATTTGGGTTATCTAATTTTGAAAACATACCCCTGAACGATACACTCTGCCTGATGAGGACTCGTATGCTCTACCAACATGCAGAGCTGTTGCCAATATTAGTATTCAGGCTGGTTCAAATTTCTGTACAAAGCTCGATTTTAAGTACATTCATTTCTGAGCACTCAAATGGAAACACTGACTTTTGTAGGGCAGATTTGCAGTACTCTTGTTTTCAAATGAGCCCTTCAGGAAGTCTTCTGCTAGACCTCTCTCAGAGTCTGTAGGCAATTTTGTAAAGGTAACCTCAATGGAATATTTTCTCTCTACCCTGTTCCTTTTCACAATGTTTCCTGGGAGGAGTAGTGTCATGGTGTAGTTTCCAGGTATTGCAGAAAATAGAAAAAAAACAGTTTGACAGCATCAGACTCTAAGCTGTGCTGTGAAATTGCAAGAAGAGAGAAAAGCAAAAATTAATTTAGTGCATATTTCCACCATCCTCAGATGCCTCAGCATGAGGATTAGAATTCTCTAGGGAGCCTGAGGTGAGCTGGCTGATGCCCTTCAGCCCAGTCACTCCAGCCCACATGCCTTGCAGGGCCCCTGGGGAACGGCTGCCTGCCCTGGGCAGCATCAAGGGAAAATGGATAAGGAAGATGGGTGTGAAGCTGGCTGAGCAGCCTGGAGGCTCTGGCCCAAGATTTTGCCAGTCAGTTTTATTACAAACATTTGTGGGTCCCAATGAGAAACACTTCTAAACACTAAAGCTCACACTGCAGGCAACAACTGCAGAGCACATGGCTTATTTATTTATTTATTGTTATTTATTGACTGAAAATGAATTTGTTTCTACACTTTTTAAATGGACGTGGGGCTGGAAGCATGGAGCAGGGAGGGTGCGTGGTGTAAAAAACTACTACTTGCCCCATGCAGTAGAAGGAGCTATTTTTCCATCAGGAAAAGAAGGAAGCATCCTGAATTGGTGCTCCGCAAAGCCACAGAAGCAGCTTCTGCAGGCTGAGTCCACCACAGCCTGACCCTTTTTAAAATTCGGGAGATAGGTTTAGTGCTCAAAAAGTGAGGAGCAAATAGCACAGATGTGTTGTTCAAGCTTCCCTGCACAGCTCTGCCTGCACAGTGCATATTCACCATGTCCTGTAATAACCTTGTTCTCCTCCCAGGCCCTGTGAAGAGACTTCTGTAATTTTCTCATAATTTGATTTCTTGCATGGATTTTTCTATAGTCTGCCTCACCAAAACACAGTCAGGGTCTCTAATCATGGAGCCTTTACATCTCTCCATGGTGTCTGTCAGATAGAGCAGTGATGTTATTCCATTTATTCCATTTATTTCCATTCTTCAGATGCAGAGATGCTCTGCTCCAGGGCCAGCCTAGGAGCCTGGGAAAAACTGGGGAGAGGTGGGCTCTGAGTACAGGCATGGGTGCAGGTGAGAGGATCCCAGCCCTGTGTAAGGATCCATGAACATTGACTGGGAGTTGCCATTGCCACAACTTCATAAAAGCCATCTGGGTGCAAGCTAGCACATCCCAAACCCTCACACGTAGAAGTAGAGGCAGCTCCCTTGACTGGCCCATTAATAAATCCTGTGGACTTGAAAGGTCTGAAAGGTCGGTGCTCTGCAGAGGGAATATCATCTTTCAGCTGCCATGACACCTGTCTGAACAATGATCTCCCAACAATTCTAAATATCTGCAAAATTCTGAGGTTCTCATCCACATTTACAAATTACTGTTCTCATTGAATTATTGCAATTTTTAAATGCAGCAGTATCACCCATGAATACTCAGAAGAAAAGCCAAAAAACAAATTAAGGAAATAACCAAACTACTGGGGGCGTGTGTGTACCTCTAAAAACTAAGACACCAACCCTGATCTAAACCAGACTGTTTCTTTCCTTCCCCCCATTTGCCTCAGAGAACTGGAAGGGAAAAGACTCCATCAGTCTTGGAGTCTGTAAACCTTTCCCCTCTCTAATATCCGAGACAAGACTTAAAGAAGAACCAGTCTGGAACAGGACATGAAAAACCTTCTGAAAAATGACTAGAGGCCTAATGCTGTCACTGTCCCATGTTTATTTTTCTTTCTTTGATGTCTGATGTCAAAGAAAAAATAATGTCATCTGCTGGAAATTCAAACATGTTTGCATTTTGAGGTAATTAGAATTAATGTCGGAGGGCAAAACTAACACTGGGCCACTCCAGTCTTTCCCATGTGAGGAAAACATTCCTTAATGACTTACATTTAATCTGGGAGCTGGCAGACAGTCAGGAGCAGTACAGATTCAGGCAACANAAATTAAATTAAATTAATATCTGTATGTACATTAATTTATAAATGATGGCAGTCTGACTGTGCTGCTCTAATTCCAGAGGGGTGTAACTCTGTTGAAAATCAATGGCTGACAAGGGTGTAAATGAGTAATGGCAGTCCTGGTTCAAGACCACCACTGCTTCCTTAGTACTCAGCACCCACAATTGCCACCAGATTTTCTAAAGAGCTCAAGCCTCCATTCACATTCAAAGAAGGGCCAGATTTTTGTAAGTGCTTAGCATGCAGTTTCTCCCCATTGTGGCACTAATGGCAACATGCAGAGCACTTTTGGAAAACTGATCATACATGTTTGTTTTGGATCAGAAATTGCCACCCTTATACATGTCGAGTAGCATCTTACTCAGTGAGGAATCCTACTAAGCAGTTCCTCTCTGTGTGAGTATTGCTGCAAAAGGACTCTCTCTCAAAAGGAAATTGCAAGCCATGTTGCTCAATGCCATACTGGATGAGTATCGGAGACTCTAGTTATTACCAATCTAAGAAAACCTGGCCTGAATATAATCAAACTGAACTGAACAGCTATGGGTTAAGCCTTGGCTCATGAGAAACAACTTGATACTAGTAGGCAAAAAGAAAAAAGGTTATTTCTGGACTAAGGACATTCAGTTGAATTACTCAGCTGTCTTCAGGGGTTAAAAATAGAAAAGCAACCTTTTCCAGTTCAAAGAAAATAAATGGCAACACTTATCTGTGTGGGTAATTAAAACCAGCTGAGCTCCAAGAGCTGAAATCCTCCACACAGCTAGTCTTTACTGAGGAGTAGCTTCCTAGCAGCATTTGACATATTAGAAAAAATTACATTAATAAAGATTGCTCTGGGTTAAGTATAATGCAGATTGTGCCAACACTCAAAGGCAGGTTATCAGTGATAGAAGTATGGAACAGATTAAAGCATTCAAACACCAAAAGAGAAAAGCTTTTCTTTTCACATGAGTTGATTATGACATCAGCTGAGTTAAAAGCAGAACAAAGGCTGTATTTTCCCTTCTGCAATTTTGCAGAAGTGCATACCCTGGATCTTGGCATTGCACAGCTGTTGTGGCGACTCAGATGAGTGCAAGGATGGCTAGTGCACTTGCATGGTGTGTCTTGTGGTGCATTTCCGCCTCATCACTTCCCCAAGAATCATGGGAACTTCAACAATTATTTTCCCCTTTTCAAACACTGTAAATGAGTTTCTCTTTGTCTGCTTTTTCTAACAGGTCATGTGCTCCAACAAATAAATATGAAAGAAATGATGCAGGGCCATTTCTGCTGGCTGGCCCAAGTCTCACTCAGCGAGACTGTGTGTGAAAAGAGACAGAGTGGTAAAGGAGGTGCTTTCATGGTGCATCATAACTCTCCTCTAACTCCTTGTGTGTGCAGCTGAAGCCCTAATCTTACAAGCATAATTCAGTGGGCTTACCCTTATTCTGTATTGTGGCATGGACAGTTGTAGAGGAGGTGGGTGGGTATCACATGCTGTCAGTCTGTGGGATGCCTTTCCAGTCCCTCCACCATGCTGTCGCAGCACATTCTTCTATTGACTTCTAGTTGACAGCCAGATAGCAATTGCAAAGACAATAAATCAGCTGGAACTATCGGCAATGTCTTTCCGCACAGAGGATAACATTTTAAAAGCCAATTTTTCTTCATGTTTCATCAAAGCAGCCTATAGGAAAATGAAATCCCAAACTTTGATTGTAATCCAGATCATGAGTCTTTTTAAGCCTGCAAAGCTGAAAGTAGATACTTCTTATATTTACAACATATTTTCTTTATTTAGTTGTGGCCAAAAGAAGTAAAGCAATAGCATACTGTCCTTTTCAAATTTATGTTGGCCCATACAAACAACTCCAAAGACAATTTCCCTAATCTGCAACTGCCTCCCAGGCCTGGACTTAAC
Source organism: Bombycilla garrulus (assembly GCA_013400315.1). NCBI lineage: Eukaryota > Metazoa > Chordata > Aves > Passeriformes > Bombycillidae > Bombycilla > Bombycilla garrulus. The sequence continues at coordinate 540,121 of VXBU01015071.1, read as the reverse complement.
GAGGCTGTTTTCCACGTTGACAAGACAAAAGCATCTCTAACAACTGTAGAAGCCTATTCCTGTGAATGTCAAGGCCCTACAAATTCCTGGGCCCTGAGTGCTGCCTACGCATTGGATGTGCTTCAGCCACAGCCAAGCAGGAGGCTAGAAGAGGAGGAAGAGGGCCATGGAATTAGTTTCTTGTTGTTTTCTTCAGCCCTGACCTCTGCTGCTTCCCATCTTCACTACCCTATTAACCTTCCCCCATTTTGCTCCCTGTCCTTCCAAATGCAGGATTGCCTGCTAGAGGGAATATCAATTCATGCAGCTATTTGCACATACATGCTAAACCAAGCTGGAAGCTCTTCTTTTAGAAGAGAATTTACCCCTTGTCTCCAGCCACCTATTCTAAGAAAAGGTGAGTAATGGTGCAAAATGGATTGTCAGGAGGCAGGTTCTGACAGAGAGGAAAGGCAGCACAGCTCCAAATCTCTAGGTCTTTTTTATCTGCAAAAAAGATTTCTCTCTGTGTGCTTATTTTCCAAGAACAGCACTACTATCACAGCCTGCCTTCTGCTCAATGCTCTCTCCCTATCTTGTTACCGCCCCATGTTCTTCACTGCTTCTCTCCTTTGTTTTCTCTCTTTTAGTCCTCGTGCTTTTGCTTCCTCCAGCTCCATTTAATTTAGACCAGCCGAGGTTTGCACAGCATGGGTACAGTGAGATTAACCAGGTTTGGAAAGTTCGCCTTTGCTGTGCACACATGCTCTGTTTTCTTCCCTCCACTCCCAATGCAGAAAAATATGTCCAAAACTCCTGTGAAGTTCCTCAGTGAAGAGCTGGCACAAAGCTTCCTAGCCAGAGCAGTGCCATGGCTTTGTCTTGCGCAGAAACCCACACACAGCTTACAACAAACAGAATGCCAACTGTTAATAAGAATAAAAAATGCCTCCCCACACAACATGCTAGCACTTTAGTTAAAAAAAAAAAGAGACATTAGAAAAGATATCACACAAATCACCAGTCTTTCATTGCTTAATGTAGATGTATTGTACCCAAAACTCGTTTCACTTCATTTGGTGTGAAGCTGTGGTAAGTCCATTAAAGCTGAAGGAGTTGCATCTGCCTAGAACTGGTGCAAGCCAGATCACAATCAGATCCATTACATCTATTGCTATAATATCGTCACCTTCCATATGGTGCTGCAACTAGTCCATATGCTGAACTGAATATTGCCTAAAATCTGTTCATCCCAAAAGCTGCATCCATCTTAAGCTCTCTTATATCAAGAGCAGCATTTCCATGCATCCCACAAAGACATTAACGCTGTCATACAGCTTCTGAAGAGTTACAGTGCAGTAAGAAAGGATTCACCACCCATTTCCACCTACGTCTGGACACAGATGCCCAGAGCAGGCTCACTGGAAAAGACCAGAGCTGAATTTCCTTAGAAAAGTCTATGTGGCCTTGGTCCTTTATAAGCTGTACACTGCAAATATGGTCCTTCACTTTTGCTAACTCACTCCTCACTTTCTCAAGGATGCACGTGAAGCTTAACCCTTTGAAGTAAAAGGTTTCCAGCTTCTTCCTCTCATTTCATACAAATAGCCAGTGTGTAGACTTTCTAATCCTGCTTAACAACAGCTATATCTAATTGCTTAGAATATATACCTGTGCCAGTATCCCACCTGTTTTTTCATACTTCACTTCCTTTTGATGAGTTCCCTGGTGTCCAATTCCTTTATAGAATATAAGTTTCTTCCAAGTTCCTCTAATCCAAGCATCTTCAACCCTGATCATAAGCTTGCATCCCTGCAAGGAAAGTGTTGGAAACAGGAATTTTTGAATGACCAACATGCAAATGTATTTATTTTCCCGATAAGATTGTTGCACCCAATCTTCAGTTCAAATATGTGATCTAATGGGCAAAGTATTTGCTACTGTTTTTCTTGCACTTTTTGCCTCACTGAAACGACCTTGTATGCATTGTAATCAAGTTCCCTACTTTTAAAATATCAAATCTAAATTGCCAGTGATCGATACCATCCAGTGGAGCACAAACACTCACTGTCTGTATTAACTCCTGCTTTTTCCTTAGGGGTAAACTGAACCTCCCCCAAACTATGCATCAAAATGAATAGCTTTAAATAGCAGTCATCTGTGGTATTAATCAAGTTTCTTCTTAAAACCATCCCAGATGTGCCACTCAACCAGCTTATACTGGTTTCTGTAAGAACACCCACTGTTATTATTGTACCAACAGATTTTGCAACTTCCTTAATTTCTTTTAACGCATGAAGGTCTCAAGCTGAGATCTTTTGCAGCAATGAGGGTGTGCTAACAGCAGAGGGTTGCATAAATCTGTGCAGTTTTTCCAGCAGATGGTGAAGGCTATAGGTACAGTGTGGATGAAGGCAGGGTTAATTGAAATAGCTTGCAAGCCCTTTAATGTAGCTGACCATTGTCTTTGGCCTGGAAAAAGGACAGAGGAGCAGGAGATCTCAGCTTGGCCTTACTTACATAGCTGCATAGGCACATGAACAGAGATTGCATGAGCCCAACTGCACTTGCCCAAGTCCTTTTTATCCATATATAGAGGACAGAGAATGTGTCAGGAAACCTGTTAGAAAAGGCAAGCAGATGGGCAGAGACCCACAGCCATCCTGCACCAAAGCAGGGAGGAAAAATGGTTTGCCATCTTTGGGTGAAGATGGGGATCCTATAAAAGAGTCTCCATCTGGGATGCTTGGGACATTCTGAGAACTTTCTTTCCACCACCACCAGATAGTGGGAAATTACTACCTCTTGTGTGAGTGGAGAGGAAAAGAACTAGGCAGTCTCTGTTTCAGCAGGTAGGAGGTAGGTGGGTCCCACTGCCAGGTATGTCCATTCTGGCAATTCTATGGGCATGTGCTTTGTATGCATGGTCCAAGGAACACTACGGCAGTAACCCCCTCTGTTGCAAGCCCCCACAGCTGTCTTCTGGATTCCTTGATCAGAGCAGTCCCCAGACTGCTCTTGGTAAAATGACTCAATGCTCTCTGAATGTGAAAGTTGATTGATGCATTATCTATTATACATTCTTGATCTGGTCTTTTTTGACTTTGTCACACTTTAAAATTTGAGACTAACACAATAAAATCAAAATGACAAAAGCAAAGTCTAAGGAAGGCCCTGTCGAATGACGTGCTAGATAGCTAAATGTCTTTGTACTGCTGGTGTGTTTCAGTCATATCCCTAATACAAGTATCAAACAACTCTATGACTTTACAGAAATCCAATAAGAGTTTTTATGCAATGGAAACATTTTTGTGAAGACTTAAATTTTATTTGGGAACTGGCTATCTGTTACAACCAGAAATTCAAGTCAAAGCAATGGAGTAATATTTCAAAAATGATGAGAGCAAAACAAATAATCACATGAATGGTATTATTTTGCAAAGCATGTGATCCTCAGTAATTTGTGGTTTTTGGTCTCTGGTGCTAAAACTGTGCTGTGTCTTTAATCAAGCTAATTATGCAAAACTCTCTGAAGGTCACAAAAGGTTCAGGCAGAGGCTTTTTGATGCCGAAGTGCAGACCAAAAAGCCATAGTATATTGTTCTGATTAGAAATGAAGCACTGCTTTCTTCAGACTATGACTGTTTGAAATTCCACTGTGAAATACCAGCATTTATACCTTACATACTCTCAGATTGCTTTGCACACTGCTGCAAAAAATCAAATTACCCTCTCCCTCCCTTTAATGTGGATATGGAAACAAGCTTTCTCTTTCCATCACCGTGTTCTCTAAAAACATTACATTATACTTACAGCATTTATTTATTTTTGGCGGACGGCCAGAAAAAAAAACAACTCTCTTTCAAAAATACCCCTCCCTGTGAATTGGATTTTGTTGTAATCCGTTCTGGATCTACCCCAGGCCTGCTTGCCTTCTGGGGTATAATGACAACGTTTTGGATGGTCTGCAGAGTTGAGTGGAGGGAGCGGACCACCAGGAGACTATGATACAGCCCAGTTTCTCTCCCTCTCCTTAATTTTACAGCCATAAGGAAAAAACCTGCGCACAGAGAGGACTTTGTCCATCTGCGAAGCACACGCTCACCCAGGTCGCTGCCACTGCTCATGAGGTCGTGGTGCGAGGCAGCGCGGAGCGGCCTGCAACACTGGCAAAGTGGTGACACCAGCCCTGCCCGCCACAACTGGTCTGAGGTGGGCATGGAGTGATCTGGGGGCATTTCTACCCCACAAGTACTCCTCAGGGCTGCCAGCCTAGGTGTAAGCCATTGGTGCCATGCCTCACTGAGATGGCATATCTCCCAGGACTCCTGCAAAGCTCTCCTGTGGCACTTTTCTCTGCAGGGTCACTGCTTGTGCTGTTTGGTTGCCATTTTCCTTTGCTCTTTCCCTGCAAACTGCTACTCTCCTTTATTTTCCTCTTCCTGAGTGGTCTCCGTGGCCACTCCATCTGGCTTTGTGGAGAGCTGGGGACCGCTGATGTTCTGGAAACCTGATCACCACATCTCTGGCTGCAGTGTAGGGACCAGAACTCTCTTCCACTTAAATTGAGGGCAACTTGATGACAAACTGAAGGGACTTCAGAGAGGGGAAAAAATGAGCCAGGGCTTAGATGTGGGCTGAAGGAAAATGAAGGGAATGGGCTTTGCACATATCTTGGCTGAATGATATCTAATTGGGCTATGATAATTCCCCATAAGTCTTAGGAGGATATAAACACTCAAGAGGCAGAGGGATTGATTAGGACCAGAGAAGGGAGTATAAGTGGAAATAATGAGATGAAATGGAGAGCAGGAAGATTCATGCTTTAGAGTAACATTTCCTATTAATGAGATCTACTACAGTGTGGGGTAGGATTCCAAGGAGAAGCAATGAAAACCCTGTTGCTTAAGTTACTTCAGAGAAGACTGGACAAAACTCTCAGGAGCACTGTAGGGAACAATTCCACAGTGACAGGGAATGGAAAAGAGGATCTAATAGTAGCTCTTTCCATTTTGATTTATATGATGACCTTATGCTAGAGAGCTTTTTTTTTGAACTGCCAACCAGTCATCAGTAAAAAAAACATGCTAAAAGTCCTTTTGGCATTCCACAACAGTCCCATTTTTCCCTACTTCCCAAGTCCTGTCTATTACACATATACACTACAGACCTGATGATTTATAGCAGAAACGTCATCCTCCAGTCATCCCATTTTGCTGACTTACTGCAGGGTCTCAGAACAGTGGTTATCTTGTGTGCTGTATAAACTAAAACATCGCAGCACAGCACAGTCAGATGATTCAATATTAATTTCCTAGCTTTACAGGACTGAAAAGTCAAATCTTCACTATAATTTTAAAACCATTTATTTTTCCTAATACCTTTTCTTCACATACTCATGCAACTGTGTAGAGTAACATTTGGAAAATTTTTGCAAATAGAGTCTTATTAGGAGAAAGCCAGTACAGGGCATTATTTAGTAAAAAGAGGAGGTGGGGGAAAGTTCTCAGTACTGTAAAATGTAGAATAAGGGAAAAGAAATCCTCACTGAGGACACTTCTGTACTGTTGACTTTGTAATACATACCATTCTATATGGCATTCTATATTTTTTTTACTACTTTACATCATATACAAAAGTGACATACTCATTTCAATAAGGGAGGGCAATAAATGTTCCCTGAGTGCTTAACCTAATAATTTGAGTTGTGAAGTGACAGCACAGATTGCCTGGAGAGGTAGAGGGTAGCAGTTGTCAGCTGCTAGAAGTAATGTAGACAAAGCCCATCCTGCTTTAGATGAGGAGAGATTAGATGCCTGCTCAAGCTTCTTTTCAGCCATATTTTCTTTTTTTTAACATTATTTTCCATCAGCCTCTCTACAGATTTTCCAGGCATCTATCTGCCAAAATATGTGCAGATGCGTATAGGTCAGCTAAAACAAATATCGGTAGACTCTAAGGTCAAAATAGATTGTTGAGTTTATCTTTTCCAGTGTTTCTGAACATTTTCCAAACCATGATCTCATATGATTACAGTGCAGAATAACAAGCTCTTTCTGCTCTTCTTGACTGTAAGGAAAGGACAGCTGAGCTGAGGATTGAGAGTTCAGCCCCTGGCCAGGACCGTACACACCAGCTCGCAGTGCAGACAGGAGCACAGCTGCATGGCTTGAGTGTGCAAGCAGTGAAATGCACGGGCAGGACACAAAGGCATGCACAGAGAGGGCCCCAAGGTCCGTTGTCTGCCACACACCCTATGAATTGCTGGTAGAAGGTGATTGATTTTCACAGACTCATAAGAATGTATACTAAAACTGTTCAGAGACTCATGCTAGAACACACCAGAGAGCTAATGTTGACTTCATTAAAGCTCTCTGGTCAATAAAAGCAATTGTGTGTTGTCTAGCGGTTGGACTGGAAGGCAGGAAAGGATTTGATTCAGTGCTGGCTGTGCTACTGACTCATGGTTTACCCTTCAAGTAAGTCATTTGACCTTTTTGTAGTTCAGTCAATCTGGCTGAAAAATTGTGCAGGAAGAGGGAAAAGGACTGTTCTTACTGAAAACCACAGACAGAATCTGAGATGAGTTTTCTTAGGGCAAGAAAGTAAGACACAATATCAGAATGAGAGTCAGGATCAGAACCTCCCTGGCCTTTTCCACTCAGGATGTCTGGTAGTATCATCATTATCACAGCAGAAAATAATTTACTTCAAGTATTATTTCTAGCTCAGAAACCAAAAGGAAATATTCAGTGCCTTTGCCAGGTACACTCAGCTCCTGAATAGATTGAAGAACTATCTGAATGCATTTAATAATGTTTGACTTCTCTACATGGATCACATTTAAAGAGTATAAATAACCAGAGCAAAAACTGGAACAGAGATGGATTTATATTACTAATATTTCTAAAAATTTTTTTCTGATGGGAAAATGGAAAAAAGTAGGGACTTAAAAATACCTTTTTTTCCTTGTGTTATGCTTTCTGTCAGATTTTGTACTATAGAGACCTAAAGAACATTTTTGGCAAAATACCAAGCTAAATACTAAGTGGTGTAAGTTCCTAATAATGGAAAGAAAGTTGTGGTGGGAAAGTGTCTAGAGCAGATTTTGTAGACAGAAGGTCCCCAAATTGGCTGCAGAAACAATTCTTTTTTCAGAATGTCTTCCTCATTTTGAAAATATAAATAGCTCTAATTAAAAGGCCCAACCTTTTTATTTTGGTATGAGTAGGAAGTGGAGTTGTAAAAGATCGATTTTGGCCAATACCACTATAAAGTTGTGAAAACAATAATGACCTGTAAAGGAAACTGAAATTCAATGGGGGCTGAATCTGTGGTTCTGGGTACCTTGAAAATATCTCTGGTTTTGTGAGAAACCTCTACTAGACCTATGAAATCAGAGCCCTTCTGCATTTCAGGAACATTTGAACTAGAGTGAAAGGCCCTGCCTGACTGACAAACTGCTCATGCTGAGAATAGCACTCCAAATATACAGCACCATGATGCACTTCTGTGCATAGGGCCTTAGGGGGGTAATTGAGCCAAAACCCACAAGCACTCCATAATGAGGGAATCATATGCAAAATGCCAAAGGTGAGTTGGGCCATTGGATTCAGTCACCGTGAATTTTCAGTGGAACTGACTCTGCTTCAAGCTTGATATCAGGTGAAATATTGATACCTGATGGTAGAAATATCAGTAGAAGTGTGACTTTAGTATTGCAGCTTCCACGTTGCTGACTTACCAGTCATTTATCAAGTGACTAAAAAATACATGCCTTATGAAGAAATGGTCATGTATTTTCACAGATCCAAACTTTTTATGTAGGTCTTCTAAACTTATTTTCAGAAATCTCTGGAAATATCTTGCTCTTTCTTGGTCTAGATACAAGGATTATCAGAGCTTTTACGTTAATAAGACCTAGTAACTATGACAGCATTACACAATAGGCATCTTTAGTGGGGAAAAGCTGGAACGCGGAGATGGATTTTACCCGTCACAAGTTTTATTGCTGTAAAATACGATACAGATAGGAATATTTTTATGAGTCCCAGAGATACCACTTCTCCATCGGCATCACTGAAAGAAAAGAAGACTCTCAATTTTATTTTCAATTAGGTGGTAAAACATGACCAAGAAGCTCTTTGTGGGCTCCTGTGTATTAATCACCATCACAGAATCTGCTCTGTTACAAGACATAGAGGACATATTGGACAATGGAGGTCTGGCAAGATTTCAGAGTAAACAAATCTGAACTGAAACCTTAGACTTTGAACTCAGACCTGACCTTGTTCTAAGCTGCATTTACATCTAGAAATTATTCTCCTGGTTTATACACAGAAAATCAAAGCTGTACTTCTAGACATGGCACACTGTGAACTCTGATGCTCTGAAATAGTGACACACATCTGTATCACCTGGGAAGTTAAAATATTTTCATCTAGAGTTTGATAGTTGTCAGCATTGTAGGCATGGCTCATCTGTTAGAGTTCTGAATAGTTTGAGAAGTTTTGCTTTCAATCTGTGCAGACACTTAATTTTTAAAATTCCCCTCTGTTACTTGTGTGTAGGAGACAATAATTTCCCAAATGTCTATTTTTTCCTCATATGATGCAATCTGAAGGAGAATATTGTCTCTTCCTCACTTGCTTTTACTTTGTTAAAAAATAATTTTGTATGTTCAGATCACAGTGATATAGTAACTTCAAGGAATTAACAATTTGGTCATAAAGTACAAGTGAAATATCACCACAGTACGGGAAAAACACTCCTGAAGCAACCCCAAAATTTCTTATTTCTTTCAAGGTCCCTTTTACAGCAATATTGCATAAATTACTTTACATTGCAACAAACAAAAGCAATTGAGCCTAGTCCAAAGCAGAGATGCAATAAGCAACTTTTGGCCATGTGTTGAGCTGGTCAAATGCAAGCCAGCTGCATGCTAGAAGCAATGGATGCATGGCAATTATGTGCGAGCTAAGTATGTACTGAATTCTTCAGTCCAAACCCACTTTAGAATTTAGACATTTTCTTTCTTCTTCCTTCTTTATTTTCAGGCAGGCAAAGATTTAATAAACAGTTGAAACTCAGATGAAAAATAAGTTTATACCATTGTTCCTATTTTATAAAAAACTCTCTCCTTCACCTCAAATGTCACTATCCTGGGCTACAAGTTATTACTCTGATTTCTACATAATCAGAGATAGGCATTTTGTCATAAATTGCATCAAAATAAAAGTACCTAGCCTTTAAAACTGTGCCTCATTTCTGCTCCTAAACATTAAAGCATCGTCTACCACTCCACCATTCTCAGTCCTTCCTCAAACTGGAGAAACATTCCCCAAATATATCACCTGAGCCAAAAAGAGCAGTCAGATTAAATCCTGATAATGGACAGAAGTAATTTTCTGCATAACATTGAGGGCAAGGCATGGCCTGAATAGAAAGGGGAGATTCCTGATTTTCTACACAACCCAGTAACTGTACTTGGAAGGTCCCAAGAAATTAGCCTGGGAAGTTGGGCTGCTTCTAGTCACAATATAACTACAGTGACTTTTTAGTGACTTATCTATTTCTCCAAAATCCCCCTAAAGAATAAATACCAGAAAACACTACTGGACCTCTACAGGTAAACAGAGAAGAGACAATTTCTAGTAAGGTTTAAGAAAATTTGCCTGAGACAGCCATTCAGCTGGCACATCCAGCTGGCAGAATGGTACAGCATAAGCTGTTGGTACTGATGTGGGATAGTCTCACTTATGAATAATCTCAGATCTGTGCCAGTAAAAGATTTATCACACAATACTGTGTCTTTTCCTCCTTCCAATCTGACCAAACAAAGTAAAATCAAATCTAATCAGCAAATAACTTCAACCTCGGTAGGGTTTCTCATTAATTTGTGGTTTCTCATTTCCCACAACTCCATCACTGCATAAAACTTCCCTTTTTACGAACGGTTCACTGTTTACATGATAAACATACTCCCCGCATTACTCTCCTGAACTTGAATAGCTCAAGCGTGAGAGCTTCAGTGCATCTCATTTCTTTACCAGCCCCTTGAAAGCTCCTTGATGACAGTGCTTGGTGACTGCAAAACGCAGAGTACTAATATTGCAGTACAGAGAATTTCCCCCCACCAGTAAAGCATAGCATTCAGTTTCTCCAGCTGTTCTTCTCATTCCTGGAAAACTGCTGGAAAAAGCCACTGTGGAGGTAAATTACTATCTTGGCACAGAGGTATCACCCACATCTCGAAAGAACTGACAAAAGAGGATGGGTCTCTTGCCCTGAGACTGGCATTGCTGGGATAGAAAAATGCTTTCAAGTGTGTGTGTGTGTGTTATCTGGAATTTCACCAAAAGGGATGGACATTCCTCAGAGGGTTTAAATGGGACAATTGACTCCCTTCGAGCTGCTGGCATGGAGAGTGTGCCTGCAAGGAAAGGCTTCATGCCAGTGCTCACCCTTGCCTTGCCGTCTCTGATTTCCCGTGCCATTCTGGATACACAAAATGATGGTTTGTCTCTGATAGGCACAGCCCTTCTCCAAGTGGCAGCATGCAACCCAAAACACAGCAAGGAACCCAATCTACTCATATCTCCTATTGGCACAGGGGTGCCAGCCAGTGTCAACAGAGGGTGGATATTTCTGTCTCTTTTTCTTTCCTTCTTAACTAAGTAAAACATTTCAGGCATAGTCTCAGAAAACAAACTTCAACATTTACCTTCTGTAAGATACATCACTTATGAAATTTTGTTAGCTGTGGAAAAATACACTCCACTAAGTTGATTTTTCACTGAGGACTTGCTGAAGATAAACGCTACTGTGGTGTGTATGAGCACCAGGAATGGCTCTATCCCATCAGTCCTGCCTATCCAATAAACCTTGTCAGATCATAGATCTTTTAGTAATGTCTTTCCAAATTTGCTTCTGGGGATCAATGACAAGAACCATGAGGAAAACATCAAAATCTACCAGCAACTTTGATTATACTTGTCATTTTACTTCAGCACAGGAGTCTACAAAATCAGGGGGTTTATACTGCATACACAATTTACCAAGTTAATTTCTATGTTCCTCCCAATTAATTATCTAAACAGTAAGAGCCAGGACCCAGTCTCGGATCCAGGGACACCATCTGTCACAACCTGGCTCAGTCCCATTGTGTAAGGTCACCAGTCTGCTGTGAGTGGGCTCAATCCATGGGGTCCCACCTGCTTCAAACCCAGACATTTCTGAAGCAAATGCCCTCGTCTTATATTCCCTTGGGCCCTAGAGCTCTTACAACTCCTTTCCAGGGAGGTAAAAACCTGCAGGACAGCCAATCCTGCCCCATTCTGCCCCAGGCTCATGCACACTTCTTGGAAACTCATCTAGGCTTCAAGGGAGGATTTCCACACTTCCAGTTTAACCTCCCCACCAGGACAACATGATGTGAAAGCAAGGATCAAAGTCAAAATAGGAGAATGTCTGAACCGTAGATGTGGTACTCTTAAAAAGATTTAAAAATCATAGACTTCTGAAAAAGGGCAAAGTCCTGGTTAGTCACCCCTTCTTGTGAGTGAGGGCTGGGATGGGCCCCTCCTTGTTTTCCATATGCTAGCATACAAGACTTACCATGTTCAGCTACTGTCGGCTGCAGTGTCCCTGCCAGGAGCCCTTGGCCTTTTTGTCTCCACTCTTCTGTGTTAAAAAAGAAGACGTCCCTTGCAAAGGCCAGTACCTAGAATATGACCAGCATACTTAGCCCCAGCTTCACATCATGGTAGCTTCTTGCAGCTACTGCCAAGAAAGGCCACCAAACTTTTTTCTGAGGCAGAGAAAACTCAAGTAGCTGCTCATATGATGTTTAGATGTGTGTGCAGGAAGACACAAAATAAAGTCATTCTACCTGACCCAAATACATGGTACTGTAGGAGAAGGATTGCTGTGAAGCACTGCCATGAGGAGCAGCGTCACAGAGCAGGGGGTCACTGAATATAAGGATCCCCCTTCCAAGCTCTATGACAATGTGCTAACAATCCAGTGATTAAAGATTGGCAGGGCAGAGCCCCATCATTACAGAGCTGAAAGGAAGTTTAATTTGGCTGTATTTAAAGTTTCAGTCAAGGGCTACAAATACTGTAAGGGAGTACCTACAGATAAACGTATTTTCTGGATTGCACTCAGGGTACTTATGATTTTGTAAGATCAGTGTGCGGATCTTCACGCTGGTTTTGACATCATCTGAATTTTTGTATTTATTCCTGAAACCAGTTAACTGCCTGGAAGTGATCTAGGCAAAAACAATGAAATTATCAAGAGACTTGAAAGAATGTTCTGTGACAAGAAATTAAAAGCAAGTGTCTCACCTATCTAGAGAAAAATAAATTCTTTAGAGAAAAGCAACTGCTCATCTTTTAAGCTCTGCTGAATTTAAACATACATCTGAAATGCATGTATTACATACTGATAATCATACTGAGAATGATGGACACTATGAATACTGCACAATAAAACTGTGTTTTAACGAGTTTTTCATTATATCAAGAAAAAAGCGCAGCCTTTATGTGTAATCACCTAAACAGTAATTATGGGTGTACATGTATGTGTACTGGCACATGTGCATGTGTGTATTTTTTAGTAACAAATTTGAAAAGAGAGAATAATAAATATGAGAAGGGACATTTATGATGGATCAAGGAATAGTAAAGAATAGTGGAGAAAGCCTTCCTCAAAGTTAAGAAATGAAACATACTTTCAATGTATGGTAAATTGACAGATTTCACAGAATATTCTGAGTTGAATTGACTCACAAGGTTCCTTGAGTCCAACTCTTAAAGTGAATGCCAAGTATAGGGATTGAACCCATGACCTCGGCATTAATGTGAAATTAAAGATGGAAGACACAAATATAGCTAGAGAAGCTGTATATTGTTTTGCCTGCCTTTACATAAAAGCAAATAAAGATATAAAATAGATTAAAAGTAATTTTAAGTAAAAGCAAAAAAAGATGAAAAGGGGTTTTAGGTGGTTCCACTTTGGAATGCCAAATTTTACTCACTGTAACAGTACCTAGAATGCTGAAAGTGACTTTCTTAGCATTAAAAATAGGTCCTTTTCAATGTCTCAAGTTCCGCACCCCAAGGACACAGTTAGGAGAGCTAGACGAAGGACCAGATGTGTGAATTATCTAATTTCCATTGATATAGACGGGAGTAAAGTGCCTAAAGAAGGAATGATGTGTCTCTTTGCTACAACCTAGTGTTTTAATGGATTCAACAGAGACTTAAAACTTGTGCCAAAGATTAGGAGCTTACAGAAACTTTCAATCAAATTCTCCATCAGCCAATGAATAAATAAAAGCCTCTACTGTCATTCAGCATGACACTTCTTTTTACATGACTATAACATTTTAGACTTTCCAAAGGTGGCTTAAGCTATACAACATTTCTCTCATCTGCTATTTAGGAGAGAGCTGCGTGTGGAGTGTCATGTTTTAATTTAGGCAAGGTTTGGGAGTATGCTGACAGTCACAGTATGGTGGGGGAGAGAGCTAAAGAGAAAATGTCCATGTGGATGATTGCTTGATTCAGACAGGATTTGCTCTCAAGGCCAGAATGAACTTGGATGAAAACGTAGACTATTCTTCAGCAGCCCACCATGGATTTGTATATAAGACTTGTTGGGATTTTTCTTCTCTGCTGTCAGTCCAGAGGGTCACCTGGACCACTTATTTCCATGCTCAGGAATACGAATTTTTTGCATTGCCTTCAAGGATGTAAGAAAAAAATCCTATGGGTTTTGAAGGCTGAAATGAAGCAGAAACCCATTGCTGCTGGCTGCAATGCAAGAACATAAAGATGGCCCAAACAAAGCACAAGCCATAGTTTTTTTCCTCTGTGACCTTACAATTTGAGAAACCTGGACAGTCTTGCAGGTCATTAGTTTAGCAATCTCTCTGTTTCAACAACGTAAGTAGAGGGAGATGTGACTCATTTCCCAACCACCACTACCTCTAACAGTTAAAGGCAAATTACTGACCAATTTCTGGGCCAGCAAGATTCTTTTCTATAAACTCTGATATGCCAGGCTTGTGGAGAAAAGATGAAGCCACCTCAGTCTTTGCAACACCCATGCTCTTTTACCTCAAGATTTTTCATCATAAAGTAAGGCGGGACAAATATCCAATTCTAAATTTATCAGCAATCTATAGTTTTCTAGGAACTAGGGGGAAAGAAGGGAAAGCCTTTATGTATACAAATACCCATTGCATTTGAATTTCCTCTTCTTTTTTTCTCTCTTTTTTTTTTTTTTTTTCATGGCAGAAGCATGTTTCTTATTTATTTGAAAACATCCTGTTCAAATTTAAGATTTTTTTGTGGTTAGTTGCTATTCATTATTATCTGTTCTCAAACCGGTCAGGATGGGAACCATTTCTGATTGGCGACCAACAGGGAAATAAAACAAATGAGGAGAGAAGATGCATGGGGAATCCTTGCATGGTGTGGTTGATGTTATGATCTGTATTTGGAATGGGATAGGATATGGAAGGTCTACCAGCACTTTTGAGAAAGTCAGCTAAATAGCAGGAGGTCTGCTGGGCAAATACATCCATGTGTCCTTTTTCAGACTGTTATTCATTACTGTACAGTTTAAAATGTGTGCATCATGAAATAATCTGGGTAACTTTATGCTCTAGCTGTTATATATGATGTGTCTTGTGCCTTTCCTTGAATCAATCATACAGATTTTTAATCATACATACATCATAACAGCAATTATTTTACTCCTCCTTTGGAAAGTTTCTACATATGCATTTCAAGTGATCTTCAACATTTAATTTAGCAAAATGTTCTTAATCCAACATCTAAAGTTCACAAAAAGCTCTTTGTAAATGCTATCTAGAAACCTTTCCTAAGTTAGTGGAAGCAACAGAATATGCAGAATATTCTGGTTTCTGCTTCAATAATGGTCACTTTTTGGTCTTCATATGTAGAGCCTCTTTAGCTTGGTAAGGCTCACTGTGCATTTTAGAGTATTACCAAAGAAGAATGCTGAAGGAGTTACATTGCATTGCCTTTTGGTTTTTGTACATATAAATCAACCTTAGATCATAAAACACAACCTGTAATAACAATCACAAATATTTAATAAATTTCTAACTAGCTTTAAAAACCTGTTCAAATACTTTGTACCACCCACAAAAACATTTGTAATAAATTGCAAAGCAATAAAAATCACATAACACATAATTACTGGCATTATTGTATATTCCACTATTTTTCTTTTAGGAGAAGGAACTGGGTAAAGAGAGGAAGAGGCTGGGTTCAAGGAAAAAAGGAAACCTATTTCCTGAGCTAATTCATAATACGAAATTTTAAATAATAAATTTCAAGCAGTGCTAAATACAGAAAAGGGCTTTTTCAAACGTCTCACCAGATCTGCTTCTAAATGAGTCATTACTGATCAGTAGGATTCTCTTAAAAGGGGATTTACAGTAAAAGAACCAAAACCTATTTCCATTGAAATTAGTGGCAAACTCCCACCGACTTCAACAGAGGATTGACCGGGCAGACTTTCTAGAGCCAGGGATGGAAACATTAGAAAAAGTGGTAGTTTTTTTTCTAATAAATCTGCAAGGATCCTTTCAATTCTATTTTCACAGCTTTCAGCACATTTTATCATTCTCCTAATTTGCACACAGGAATGAGGCATAAATGTGTAAATGGCTTAAATACATGCAAACACTAAATGTGTGTTTACATTTGCTCTAATGTTAACTCCTGCTTTCTTATCTATAGCTTTTGGTGAATTTACAAGAGTTGTGTATTAGTTTGTTTTAAAATAGTAGTTTACTGGACACTGTAAAGCTATTCTGTTGTGATTCCAAAAAGAGAAGAAGCAAGGAAGAGACCAGCAAGAGAACAGAATACCCACTTTCAGGTGAAAATATCAGCTTTTGTGCTTGAAGTAACAACTGAGCTGATTGGAATGTAATGTTTGCAAAGCACCAGAAGTGACTTAGAAGCATGAATCTTTGTTGGGTTTTCTTTGGGTTTTTAATGATGAAAATCCAGTAAGCCTAATTCCCACTGAAAGTTACAGGAAGTTAGGAACGTGCACATCTCTTAGAAAAAAACTCAAAGTTTTCTGAATTACATGAGAACACTTATACATTTGAAGTAAATTACCTATTCGGGTTTTTTTAAAAATTAATCTATAAGTTTTTCTTATGATTTTGGTTAATTCCTTGTCAAAACCAGATTTATTCTTTAGTAAATTCCCTGATAATTCTTAGTTACCAGACATACTACAAAATACTCATTTCTTTTCAATAATCTCAATTAATCTGATAAAAGGTACAATATAGGCATGATTCAAAACACTGTAAGGATTTATGCATACTCTGTTAGATATAGTGCATCTGGAACTGGGAATGGGAGCTGCAAGACCAGGCTCAGTGCTTTTGGAAATGTTCTCACTATCTCTAACCTGGATTCTTCTCCGCCTAGAGTTTTCTGGGATTTAAGCAAACCGGAGTAGATCATGCTTAATTTCATAAGCATATATAAGGTGCTTTATGTATGTATGTATGTATGTACGTATGTATGTATGTATGTATGTATCTATCTATCTATCTATCTATAGATAGATATAAAAAAAAAAATCACAAAATCTGGCCTGCACACATACAAATTTAAGATGTTTCTAAAGTATTGTCTTGCAAAGGTCTTGTTGCTGGCTGGTTCTCTTACAAATGGGATCTGAGAAGGAACTGCTGGTACTGTGAGGAGTGGGTAAAAATGATTTGCAGGCCCAGTCCTGAATATGCTTCTTGGCTCTGAATTCACAAATGGCATTCAGCCATTGTGTGGTGATATTACCGAGTGGAAGAGAAAAAGGCAGGTACTGAACCTTGTCATGAATGTCCTTGTCCCTGGCAGATATCCGAGTATCTTTCTGGCTCTTAGAAAGACTTACACTCACTTTGGGGAGTAAACTGACAGCTCATTTGAAGGGAAGCAAAATGTCTCTACCCCCTAAAAATAGGATTAAAAAGAGTTCAGCATGTGGAAATTTGCAGTTTCCTACCTCCTTCTTTTTCCTAACTTGGGTATTTTCGTCTTTAAACCAATGCTTTGAAAAATTCAGTAAAAAAAGAAAAAAAAGTTAAGCATACAATTAGAAAATCATTTATTTCAATACTGCTGAAATGCTTTTCCTGTCTCTAATTTAAGGTCCTGCAGGTGAAAAATGCAAGAAAAACAATTTGGGGCATTTCCACAGGCAGTCACAAGATCAAGTAAGACAAATTGTGGATGAAGGGAAGAACTGCCTGTGCCAACAGCAGCAGCTGAGTTTGAAAGTTACATTCTTCCACTAAGTACTTTTCCCATTGTTAACATGTGTACCAAGGCATTTGGGGATGATATGCATGCGCTGCTCGCAGACAGTCACGGGATTAAGCAGAGCCACTCACAGAAGAAATTAGCCTCAGTGTTAATCACACAAACCTGGCATGCAAAGAAATTATAAGTATTGGCCCCAGCATAAGGGTTACATTCGTCTTCTAACAATAACAATTATATGCATACATGGGACATTATTTGTAGATCATTCTGGAATTACCAATGAGCAAGCAGCGGGTTGGCAGTGTGGTGAAACAAAGGAGAAAACCCTCTGCTGAATGGTATTAATAAAAACATGGAAACAAATTTTTAACAGACTGAGACAGAGGAAGCAAACTGGAATTTAGTGTACACTTGAGATGCAAGATTAATGCTCCCAGAGCAAAAACATTGAATCCAAATGTCTAAGCTAGTGAAGGCATATTTAGACACCTAAACAAAAATGGCCGGATCTGCTGTGTCACTGAGCACCTGCTCTTTCCAGTGAAATCAGTGGGATTAATGGTATAGCTCTAGTAGCACAGGTTTGAAATTTGTGGATATGAAATTGAATAAAAAATGGGGAGAGCAAAACTTGCATCAGCAGATGCACAAGTATTTTCCATAATAGTGTCCTGCAGATGTTACAGAAACGAAAGCAATTTTCCACGATAGATGAGATATTCAATATATGTATATACAATTAAAGTAATGGGAAACAAAATTGAGAAATGGGGTCATGCTCATCTGCTCTTTTGAAGATGTTTTTTCCATAGAAAGAAGCAGCTGAATGCAACTGTCATTTAGTTACATCAAAACAAAATAACATGTGCGAGCGAGGGAATCCTGGCACATTAATTGGCAGGGTAGCTGGTAATGTGCTGTGTGCTGGACACTGAAGCCTCTTTCTCTCCACCTCCCACCTTTCCCTCCCCCCACACTGTACTTTTTTACTTCTTGAAAGGAAAAGTGAAGTCAAGAGAAGATTTCCAGAACACAAATAAGAATGGTTCCCTGGATGGTAGATAGGTGGGATGCATACAACAGATTTTATATCACTGGGTACGGGAAGATGAACAAGTCACTGCAGAGTAAGCCAGTATGTTGGACTGACAGCACACAAGCTGCTCGGTAGTAATAATTCTTATGCACCCTGCAGGACACTGCAATAAATGCAAAATACTTTACCTCTCAAAGGACTTGGATGCCTAAACACACTCTATCTTCAGGGGTCTAACCTATGCTGAAATCCATGGGAATCTGGCACATGAGCGCTTTTGTAAACATTACTAGCTGTCCACCTGCAACTTTATGTACCTGAATTCCTTTAAAAACCTGACCCTGGAATGCAGGAAGGCAATGAAGCATTTTCATACTAGTTTCATTTGATCCATGTAGCGCATGTGGACCATTAGGAGAACTATTAACTTGCTTGCCACTGCGGGAATTTCTGGTCCTTATGGCCTCTGCTGCTGGGGGAAGAGCAGGCAGCTTCTGGGGCAGGTGAAAAGGATCAGCATCCTATTGCATTTGGCAATATCACTCTTCTACATCCACCTGCATTAAGTCTTTCTGCCAAACTATGAGCCCTATTTTTTCCCTGATCCAGTTATGTCTCCTAGAGTGCAGGTGGACGGGTAATATAGTAGGCTGGAATTTCCTCAAGTTCAGCCCTGAAATCAATATGCTCTGGTTGTACCTAAAGGGGCCAGATTTTCCAAGCTGAGCAACTCTGGCTGAGGTCAGGGGACTGCAAGCCCATCCGACAGAAACTTTGGGATGTGCATCTCTGAGAGAGATTCATGGGTTCAACCCTCCTCCTTTTGCAGTAAGACCACTTGTATGGGAACTGGGGATCCCTGATTCTCTGTGGAATCAGCTCTTTGCTAATGTTTCCTCTTGCTCTTTTTCCCATACAAGAGCACTGGTGCTTGCCTTTAAGCCTTCCCTTTTGAGCAGTGGAAAATACCTGGGAAAACTACAGGCATACAAGCACAGATGAGATGACTGGCCCACACAGTTTTCAGGTAGTATCTAAGGGAACTCTCATAAACAAATTTTTGGGTCCTTGTTGAGGAATGACAAATTAGGAGCGCAGTTGGCACAGGAGGATTCAGAAGTCTGAAATTAGTGTATTTCCTACTGCAATTAGATTATGCCATGATATTATGCCTCACCCAGCTCTGACAATGCCCTCTCAGATTAACACCCTGTGCTACGTAATATTAAAATAATAAAAATAGTGAATGTTGCATCAGTTAAAAGCTTCTTAGGTATTAAAACAATACTTACCATTTCCAATCTGACACAGAACCACAGGACATTGAAAGATGTGACCTCAAAATTTATTCATTACTTTATATTTTTGGAGCATTAATAAATTGGTATTGGCTCTTATGCATTTAAACTCCATTATTTACAGCTCCAGTTTAAACATTTAGATTAAATATGTAGAAATAACAAAAACAACAAAAAATGGCTGTTGAGAAGATACTAACCCCACTGAAATAATCAACTTTGCAATGAGGATCCTTTTATTTCTCTTCTAAAAATATGAACTAAGCCTGCACTGTACTACAAATACCAAAAAAAGATGATGCAAAGAAATATTGCATAGATTATTTAAGCCTGAACCTCACTAAATGCACCTGTGGTCACAAAATGCTTCATTTCATTTGATGATTTCAGAAGCCTAAGTACAAGAAGATAGTAGCTGGTTAAGGGCATTTTAGCCTTTCTAGTTACCAGAGGAATTTTCTCTCTAAGCGTTTTGGCACAGAGAAGGGAAAACTACTCCTGTCTCCCATCTCTTAAGCCTGCACTTTAGCTGCACATCCACTCCCTCCCTATCTATGTGAAAGCTGGAAGACCACAGTGTCTGGCAAAATATTTAATGATAATAATACTAAAACATTTCCCACTGACTGAGGGAACTACAGAAGTAACATATAGTGTGTGTAGGCCTCTGTCCAGGAATAATAAACTATAGGTTTCAGTCTGATGGTGAAAAAGAGCTCAGATAGCAGTGAAACAAATACATTTATCCTTATAAGACTGAAAGATAGCTGTGCTGGGCCAAATATTAAGTGATAATTACTGAGGATAAGCAAATCCTGTGGAGCCAGAGGTTTTGTAAGCAGCTCAGGCTTTTAATGTGTTTTGGAGTTAAGAGTTTTATAAAATTCTAGGCTTAGGGAAAAAAAAAATTGGAGAGGGTTGGAAAACTCATAACTTTCCCTCTTCTGTTCCTACTCCACTGCTTCTGTTGGAATAACAGTAACGGTCACGTAGATCCAACAAGGAGAGTAAAAATACGGGTGAGTGTTCACCTCCAACCTCAAAATCCTGGGCACCTTGCAGGACACTGAAGCTGACACATTGCCTCTTGCACACCCAAACAGATCAGAGGAAGTGTTTTTCCCTCAACTGAGAGTGGAGAATAACCAGAAAACCTCAAGCCTCTCAGTTGTTATTGCATCCGTTATGATAGTTGATATTTCTTTCTCAAGGTCTCACCTTCTGCAATTGGCTTATTACCTAGGAATCATTTTATTCTTTTAGAAGAGAAAGAAAGTATAAAGAAATTAAACAAAAATCTAGATGTCACGTCTTCTGAAAGGAGCTGTCCTGAGTCATGTCTTCTCCACTCAAGAGGTTTGCAGTGGTGATTGTACCACATATCTGCATAAAATTATGATGCTACCTACGAGCATATCAGAAAAACAACCTCTGAGCCATTGCTTGGCTTTTAGAGCCCCATGCAGAAAAAGAAAAAAAACAAGAGCAGAAGCGCAGAAGTTGTGCTGGCAGCAGCAGCAACAGCTGGGAGCAAGGAGTTACTGCTGTATGGAGATATCCAGGTGTCTAAGCAGGCAGCTCCACCATGCCAGTTGCTTTGCCCTCACCCACTGTTACCTAGCTTCCCCTCTCCTCATATGAGGCCACAGTTGCAAACCTCATTGCTGTTGCTGCAGCTTCATTGCACAGTGGCAAAACGTTGACTGAGGGGGGAAATGGTGAGTAGAGCTATTTCAAAAATGCACATTTTTAAGAGGTAATTTGGACAGCTGCAAAAAATAAGTCATGTAAATCGTCACATGGGGAGATACACAGGCCTTTTTCCTTCCAAAATCTCTTGGGTTCATTTGCTGTGGAATAAAAAAAGCAGCCTAGTTCTGCAAGTGGATGCTTTTTTAATTTGTCTGTTCAGAGAGAAAAAAATGAAAGAAACCATGGCTTGCTGTGCTACATGGAAGACCTTATCACCCAGTCTGAAATTCAGTTGCAGCAAAGGCACAAAGGCAACGTGTCAGAAGACAGCAAAACTCAAGGTGTATATATCACCACAAACAAATCAGATTGGCTTTGCTCTGAAGCAACCAAGCCCCTATTTTTGAAGGAGACTGCTTTCTCAAAGAGCCTAACAAGAAAGTCTCATACTATTGGCATAGCCAGAAACACTTTGCTCAGAGCTGCAGCTGAGTATTTTGGCATTTGTACTCTTTTCAGCTGTAAACATCCTCCATTACACTGCATGCAGTTTATATTCCTGGGCAGCAGTGGCTGCAGTAACAGCAGCCAGGACTTGGGCATAATATTTTTACTCTACTTCCCTCATTTCCACTGGCTTTGCTGTGCTCCACTATCCAAAAATGAAATTACTAGGAGTTAGTGACTCCTCAAAACAGACCTCTCAAAGCAGCTGAATGTAGCAACTTTCTTGTTATGGAGAGGACAAGCTTCCATTACTTCTTCCATTCAGGAATGAAGAAACATGAGGACTATGCTTTATGTCCACATAAGAATTGGTTCCTGAGAGAATAAGAAGAATGGGAGAGCTTTGCAGAAGTTGTAGGGTGCAATTGTAAGAAGTGGGATCCACTGATAATATGGTACTTTATTTCTCTTCATAACTCAGCTAGAGAGGAGTGTTTGGCCACTGCTAGGAATTCATATATTGTTAATTCAGGACTTCCTTCTCTTCAAAGAAACCCAAATTGGCATTTTGCCTCCTTTAAAGGGGAAACAAATCTAATCCTTTTGGAGTTCTGTTCCTCATTTGAAAAGTGTGTGAGTGGGTTTGAAATAAAAGAAAATACGTCCACCTCTTCTTAGTAATGCCACATTACTGGAGCTGATTGAAGGAAGGAGTGATTGGAGGGCACATTGCATGAACTCTGCACAGATTGCATGAAATAAACCTCTCTCTGTAAAACAATGAAGCTTAGGGAGTGGTGAATTGAGCATACTCCCCTGAAATACCAGGCCAAGAACATCACTATATTATTGCTGTATTTTAAGGAACTGAAAGATGCATTTATCAGAGAGTATATATGGGAGTCTGCCAGTCTGAATTTTACTTGAATTTGTACAAATTTGGTGTAGTGGTGTTTGAGTCAATGATCTCATGTCAGCAGAAATGAAATGCAAGTCAAAACTAGATTCTAGAAATACACCCTTCACCATTCTGTTTTGTTTTCTTTTCCCCTTGCCTTTTTGCTCTGTCTTGGGCTGAATCAGAGAACTCAGACAAACAGTATCACTGAAAAAAATATCTGAAAATGGCTTCTTCTGAGCTGGATTAACCATGGGAACATAGCCATGAAAACCAAATAATAATCAGGGAATTTGGAAGCAAAATTCTCCTATCTGAGGTCTTAACATAATCTGAAAAGGGTGCAAATCATACCAATAATTGTGTAAATTGCTTGAATCTTGCTTTAGTGATGCAGCAATGTAGATGGAGTGTGAGCTAGAGAAGAAAGTCTGGAGGTGGCACCAGTCTGTTTGTATTATGTAGTCATAGCTGGAGTTGACTTGCAGCATCTGTGAACAGGCTTCTCCTAATAAAGAGCCTCTCTAACACAAGGATGATGAAATCCTGCCATTTTATTAGCTAGGATAGAAGTGATAGGGGAGCGGTGTTCACACTGGAGAAAGGTTCATGTTTTAGAAGAGAACAAGGCATCATTTCTGAAGAGAAGCAATATGACTCACTCCACAGGAAAGCTGGACTTCTAGACAAATATAATTGCATAATCCTTAAAGCAGTACAAAGGAAAAATGGATACAGAATACTGAAATGACTGTAAGGATTAATAAGGCAAATATTTCTCTCTTTCTTGTATCCCATGCTTTGGCTGGGAAGTAGAGGGATGAAAATTGTCATGACTGTAGGCAGAAGGATACTATGGATAGGTATTGGGTTTGGGATGAAGGCTGGGAAAGTATTTTACCTGGAATTAAGAAGAGTGTAAGTTAGATATTTGAGCTAAACAATGGAGAGTTCTGGTATCCACATGTAACTCTGGAGACAAAAAAGATTCCCTAATCAGAAACAGCCTTTTTTCTGATTAGACATGTGATTTTAGTTTGCAGGAGAAAATATCAAGAGAATCATCTTCAACCCTGGGGAAATGCATACAAATGTCAATAGTACAGGAGCTGTCCAAGGAAAAAAATCAGAGCAGTGACAGCCATTAGTGTGCAGAACAAGTACGTAGATGCAAGATAAAGAAGCCAATGACTCAGGACATAGCCAGACTGAAAATCATGGCTTGGTATACATACTGCGGGAAGAATACGAAAGGCAGAATTTAGCATTCTCAGCCACTGAATAAAAGTGTAGGGTGTAGGAAATCTTTCCCAGCATACAGACAGCTGAGAAGGAAGAACAGTTTTCAGTAGATGAAGAGATTGTAAGGGCACTGGAAGTGGCAGGATTTAAGGAAAGATTGGGAAACTAGCATGAAGGTTGGTGACAGCATTAGGATTTGTGAGAGAGCTCAGTTTCATTGCCAGATCCTGCAAGACTCACAGAGCTTGTGGAAAGCTTGGGAGATAATGGGTCAAAAAGCTACAGTACAGCTTTAGGAGAGTGTTAGAGCTGTGAAAAGTAGAGATGCAAAAGATTGTCATTATTGCTACATCCTTCAAGACTTGCAGAAACAGAGCAAGGAATGGTGAAAGACAAAGATTATTTCTGAGGCCCTTTACTTTTGGCTACAACTACAATATCAGCTTGAACTTCAAAATGACTGTCTGAGGAGCTATACTCAATCCTTCATTGCATGTCTTTTAAAGAAAAGTGAGTTGTAACTAGTGCCCCAGGTTCAAGGGACACATTAAGCTCAGGATTAGGATCTGGGACTGGCCAGTTTGATTTACTCCTTGACTGTGAGCTCAGCTTGGTAAGGAAATTGATTTGATACGACAAATGAAAGCAGCTTGTGGCTATGGCTGGATCTTTGGCTGTTTCAGATCAGTGATCACAGCAGATGAAGACGTGTAGAGCTTGGATTTAGGAACATGAATTGGCCTGAGAAGATGAAACCTACAGTCCTCATGGCTTTGAGAATGGTTGTAGGGAGATGCCTAGATTATAAAAGAGTAAGCCTAACAAAACACCCTCAATATTCTGCCATGAATTTCATTTTCATGATCTCACCTCACCCTGAGCATACATAAACAGTATCTACAGGTCATCCAGCAAAGGATTATGTACCTTAGTTATACAATGTGAAAAGAATCAACTCCCTCAGCATTCTGGAATATGCTGCTTTCTGTTTTTATTTGATTACCCTAGGTTTGTATTGAATTGTATTGAATTGTTTGTATTGAGACAGTGAACAAATGATCACTTATTGATCCTTTCCATTCTGCCAAATATTTTATAAGTCCTTATTATACTGTCCCTAGACTTCCTCCTTTCCAATACAGAAATGCCTAACTTACTTATGACTGGGCCTCGTATGGCCCAGTTCTTTTACATTTTTATTCATAAGCCAATACTCAGTATCAAATTACGAAAGAGCTCTTCAGCTTTCCAAAAGGAAAGGAAGAGTTAGGTTGAGTCTGCTTTAGAATAAGAGGAGAGTATGTTATTGCAGCCTCTGGGCACCCCTCATGCCGCCGACCCTGAGCCCTGAGGTACAGAGACAAAGAAAACCCTTGGCCATGACTGCCTCTATTCCTGTGAACTTCACAGACCTAAATCTCAAAGCCAGACCTCTAGGGAGTACCCAATGAGTTTCCACACTTCCTGCTGCCAGAGGACAGGGGAAATAGAGGTGTGTTTGGGCATCTTATAGCAAAGGACAATAATAAGATGGTGTTCTCTGGAGAAGGAATTAATTTGTTATAGCCTGAAATAATGGTGTCCCATGACAACAGATCAAACTAGGAATTAGCTAGAGAAGATATCTTTACTCCCTACTGTATGCTCAAGGAGCAGCAGCAGCAGCCAGTTACATGTTTCTCCCTATAAAAATCAGCCCTTGTAGGAATTTCTATTTAGCCAGACATATGCCTATGGGTTGCTTTAGTAAACTTTATCTCTTCTCCTGACTGCTCTCCTGCTGCTTTGCCCAAGGAGTTGTGGGGATGCCTAGGGACAATAAGGCACAGAGTAGCAGCACAGCAAGTGTGTTTCTGGCAAGAGTTGGGATTAGGAAGCAAGGATCTGCTTTCCTTCTTGAATTTTGGATTTTCAAAAAAACAGGTGAAGGATACAGCCTAAAAATGTGAGTTTGCTGTGTAAAATGCAATACACTTGCATTGTAAACTATCTTGGATTACTGCCTTCAGGCTAGGGTTTGGGTCAGCTCAAGGGTTGCAATTTAGTACAAGCAAAACTAGAATGAAACACAAGCCTCAATATTGCAGGTGCTGGTAAGGAAAGATAAAGAAAGCCGTCATTACTCTGGAGAAAGGACGTGATTGAGTTTTTCTGCCTAGCTTCTGACTGAGCTCAGCATGAATATTATAGCTAGGAACACTCTTAAAGAAAACCAATAGAGCTAGTCCTTAATATAAAACCTTGGATTTTCAAATAACTTTCTTTGAGTTGTAATCATCTCTTTCAGGTGCTTAGGATTTGTAGGACAAGAAAGGAAGAAATATAAATTGATATTTGTTTCTCAGACTTACAAGTCTCGCTACAATAGAGTGATGTAGTTAGCAGGAAGAATTAGTTCACAACTAACTCATTTTTTCTGTAGTGGTTTATGATTTCTGTTTCAGGACGTATGGTTAGGTATATTGATAGAATTTCTTTTGGAAAAGAAGAGAAAATATTACTCTAGAATCTTGCAAGTTGTGCCAGAGTCATGTGCTCATTTCACAGAAATTACGTAAGTTTCCTTTCTGCAAGGATGCCAACCTCAATTTCAAGGTTGAAGCTGAGGATAAGAAAGTCTCTAAATAGTTTTATCCTCCTGCCCTGAAAATTATAACAAGTAAGATGAAGGACAAAATTAGCAGAAAAAAAATAAATTATGAGTAATTCCAGCACTTCAATAACCTGTCTTTTGGAGCAGAAGTAAGGTGGGGAAGAGGAAGTCTAGAATTTCAGGGACTTTCTTCTGGAAACTAGCAGACAGGACCAACATGAGGTAAGCAGCCTCCAGGTCAAATAGTTTATGATTAATTTTATGGTTCACATGAGTTGCAGATGGTCTGTTTTAATCTATTCCCATCTGATGAGGCATAATAAATTTGTCATAACTTCTTTCCCCCTACTAACCTCATGCAACATCTTACTCTCTTAGTGGCTGTAAGATTCATGAACAAATATAGCTTCACAGTTTTCATTGCCTAAACTCCACCCTAAAAGGGGGCTTGAAGCCCATGGCAAGAATTGCACTCATCAAAGAACCACAGAATCATGGGGTAAGGTTGGAAGGGACCACAGCGGGTCATCTAGTTAAAACTTCCTGCTCAAGCAGCGTCATCATCCTAGAGCACATAGCACAGGATTGTGCCCAGGTGGTTCTTGAATATCTCCAGTGAGGAGGATTCCACAGCCTCACTGGGCAATCTGTTCCAGTGCATGCTCACTGCACAGTAAAGAAGTTTTCCTTCATGTTCAGATGGAATTTCCTGTCTATCAGTTTCTACTCATTGCCTCTTGTCCTATTGCTTGGCACTACCAAGAAGACTCTGAATCCATACTTCTGAAACCCCCACTTCAGATACTGATAGACATTGATAAGATTCCCTCTCAATCATCTTTTCTTGAGGCTGAATAGGTCCACCTCCCTCAACCTATCCTTGTAAGAGAGATGCTGCAGTCCCTTAATATCCATACCCCTCTGCTGGATTCACTCCAGCAGCTCCACGTCTTTCTTGCTCTGAGGAGCCCAGAACTGGCCACAGCACTCCAGATGTGCTTCACCATGGCTGAGTAGAGGGTCAGGATCACCTCCCTCCACCTGCTGGCAATGCTCTTCCTAATGCACCCGAGGAGCCCATTGGCTGCCTTGGCCACTGGTGTGGGCTCACTGCTGGCTCATGGACAGCTCATTGTCCACCAGGACACACAGGTCCTTCTCCACAGAGCTGCTTTCCAGCAGTTTGGCCTCCAGCCTGTACTGGTGCAGGGGGTTCTTCTTCCTCATGTGCACGACCCTGAATTGTCCTTTGCTGAACTTCATTAGGTTTCTCTGCCCAGCTTCTCAGCCTGTCCAGGTCTTGATGAATGTCAGCACAGCCCTCCATGGTATCAGCCACTTGTCCCAGTTTTGGGTCATCATTGAATCTTCTGAGGAGATATCTGCCCCTTCATCCAAGTCATTGATGAACAAGTTAAACAATAGCAGATAAAATAGGAGTCAGTACTGAAAAGGATACAGAAGATAGCAAAATTTTTTTAGCAAATCCAATATATAAAATGTCTGTTTTTTCTCTGGAGCTGTTCCCAGCATAGTATATGTGATTCAATTAAAAGCAGGCTTTCTGTGACTGAGAACAAACTGCACCTGCAGTGTTGTCCATGATCACCCAAGACCAGCACTGTGGCAGATCAAGATATGCCCATTCCTCTGCTGCCAGCTGAAGTTAGTTGATTTGCTTGATCAGAGTGTCACTGATACACAAATTCATTTTTAGCAAGGACTCCCTGGAGCTGTGCTCCCCCTCAGGAAAGAGTGGCTCAAAACATCCCAAACCCATAGGCTTTTTCTCCAAAAAAAGTCAATGCTGCACACACCTTTCCCTTATTGTCTCAGTTCCCAGCTTCCCAGGTGCAAGGTCTCAGCTCAGCTTTGTAGGAAGTTCCTTCCTTGGCTGCTATTCTTCAGACTGGAAGGGATATAAAGAGTGATAACAAGAACACGAACATAGCTGAAGAGCTTTCACTGCCTCCTTAGTGGCGGAAGTCTGCCTGCAAGCCTTCATGCACATGAGGCTTGAACCTCCCTTATAGGGAGACTGATATTTATCTTCATAAAGAAAAAAAAAGACTATTATGGAACTCACTTTTTTTCATTTGTTTGATATTGGACCTGACAGGTAGGAAAGCATTCTGTTGATTCTGGGCAAATAGAATTTCTCTGTAATGTTTAGCCATAG
Organism: Bombycilla garrulus; assembly: GCA_013400315.1. NCBI lineage: Eukaryota > Metazoa > Chordata > Aves > Passeriformes > Bombycillidae > Bombycilla > Bombycilla garrulus. The sequence continues at coordinate 511,424 of VXBU01015071.1, read as the reverse complement.
ATTCTCAGTTTCTTCAGTTACTTGTAAGCCTAAACTGAATTCTAGCTTTTGGGACAACTTACATTCAAACCCAAAAGAGGTGTCCTTTCTCCTTGCCAGCATAGGGAAACTGCTGGGTTAGATTTAGCATTGAGAGTAGCACGGACAGAATTTTTTGGGCTGCTATTATCCAGTTGGTCCTATTATGGGATGGAAGATCTGCCATGCTCAAGGATCAAGTACTAGAGAAAGTACCAGAAGAGTCTTTACCTGTTCTTGACCTCTATAATAACATTAAGACAAGGGTAGAATTTGGAATAGGGAAATATTCCAAGCAGGAGACACTATGAGAGAAACTTTTCATTATTATTTTGCAAGTCCTCCAGACAAAAGATGGTGGAAGCTTAGCAAGAGCTTGTAGTTCAGTATTCTCAGTCACTTGGAAATAGCTTAGGCCTAGGGTTTTGAAGACAAACTGTGTTTCTGTACACTAAGGCTGGAAAAGATTGTTTCTATGTAGGTACTAGATTAAGGATAATGTGAACATTAGGTATTTCAGATCGGATTTTTCAGGCCTGTTTTTTCAGAGCTAAAGAATAAGGAGGCGTCTGCCCAGGCTGCGTCTACAGGTTTTCTTTGTTTCCAGCCCTGGATAATTCTTGCTCCAGATCTTTTCTTCACCTCATTGAAGAGGAAATGATTCAGTTGTAAAGCTAATCCATAAGTTCCTCATTTTCTACACCCAGATTTACTCCTAACAGTAACCTGACAATTTACCACAGCCACAAGACTAAGCATTCCTGCCAGCTAGTTTCAGTTGCACTTCTAACCTTAATAACATCAGAAATTATCCTTACTCATTCAGGCTTACTATCCATGGGCTAGCATGGAAATTTATGGCTGGTAACTGAAAGTCAGTATTTTTCACATTCTGATGCCATCTACATCAAGTCTGACCAATCATATCTCTTAATTGTACCACAGACTGAAGAAACTTTGTAAATTCAGGACTAGATATTGGGGTTTTGGCTTCATTAAAAGTTGGGGTTCAGATTACTTTTGGGATGGCAAGGACTAGAGAGGTAGTTTTGTTGTTGGATACTGCATGACCTGTACGACTAGCAGCTAGACTAACAGAGACAAATGGCTTGTGATTAATTCTCTTGCTTTTAGGGGTCTCTGGACTATTAACTCTAATTTTAAGGTTAGGGTTCAGAAGATCTGGGTCATCAGAGCTAGATTTATTGCTGGATTCTGCAAAGCCCAGAGGGCTAGACTGATGGCTTGAACAAGAATGAGCAAATGATTTGTGGTTTACGGCAGTTAGGCATGAGTAGGCCATGGGAATAATGTAGCAAACGGTTCGCACAGATGCCAATTTTGGCCTCAGCAAAGATTTGGACTGGTAGCAAACAAATGATTAGTTAAAGTGTCTTTTACATCTGTAACACTATCACCAAAAAAGTTTTCTATGAATGTATTAGATTAACAAACGTATCAGGCTTACTTTCAGTCTGTTGGAAATGCAACACTGTTAAGTAAGTAATATAAGACAATTAATTTACCAGTTCACTAATTCTTATTCAGTACAAATTGTCAGGAAGAAAAAAATACAGTCATATAAACAAAGCATTTTAGAATGCGAAGCTTGGTGTCACTGACAGGCCAACCCACTAACAGCAGGTCAGCACAAATCATGCAACTAAATCAGACTTTTTTTTCTCAGTTTGAGATAAGAACAATTACCTTGTTCAATATTCTCCAGCAGAGAAAGCCACATTTGAAGAAGACACAAAACCTGCTGAAGCCAGAAATTAATCTCCCTATGCAGCTCAAAATCTAACCATGATAAAGTCATTAACAGTAGTTCTACAAATGGCATTAACCATTACATCAAAAACCCAGCACAAAATGCATCAGTGCTCTAGTAATCAAAAAGGAAAAGCTTTCAAAGGAATGTTCTACACAGCTGAATCCTGAAAAGATTTTCTCTAACCCAGTAAGGCAGGGGGTTACTAGCAAAATTGCTTTGGGCAAAAGGGCTCAGTGTCCTTGATGCCAGTGTTGGCTTGAGATGCTGAACATATTGCCCATCACCTGGCTATCTGCCATAACATTTGGCATTTATTTTTAGTCTCAATTTTATTGTCACCAATGTAGCTACCCAAGTTTTCTGACAAGAACTAAACCTGTCACTAACTAGAGAGACTGAGAAACATCGAGCGTGTAGTTCACCGCCATCTTGTTACAGCAGCCAAAGGTAACAAAAACAGGACATTCAGTGAATTACACCATAACAGTCACAACCAATTCCCAAGAAGTACCAAGAGTTTAATGTATCTAAATGCAGACAAGAGGAAGCCAGACACCTTCTGATCTCTGAGAGATACTGGTCTGACCTGAGAGAGACAAAAGCCTTGTCTAGACCAGGAGATGAAAGAGGAAATCCACTGATTACATACATGGCCCTTTGCCTTTCTGGCTCTTGCTTCCTCCAAGCTCTGCCGTAGAAAATTAACATACAAAGGTACCAGGTTCCAAAAGGACCTGGAAAAAGAGTAAGAATATCCTGAAGTGCCCTAATCTGTGGGGCAGAGAAGGCAGCACCTTTGAGATTGGGGTATCTGACCTGTATGGCTTCAGGACAATTGGAAGGAAGAGGAGTGAAAGAGGCAATTTAATTTTTTCTCTCCTTTCCCCACAGTTTTTCTTCGCTCCTGAAAGCTATCTCTCCTTATCTGATAGGCTCTCGAAATGGGGGCATTCAATCTGTTTCAGTGGTGGCATGGGGATAAGAAGCTGACAGGACCAAAGGTTATGGGTGGGCTGAAGGTCTCTCCTGTGCATGCAGACATCAGATGGCTGCCTGCTCCTTCCCATGCCTGCTCTTCCCTGCACAATGGTAAGTTGAGTGGGGCTGTGGGTATAAGATCTGACTCTTGGGTTGACAGCATGGTTAGGTCTAAATTTCCTCTTTTGCAATGTTTTCAAAGATACTCAGCTCAAGGAAGGCTGCTTTGGGGAATCACTGTGCCAGAGGATTTAGCATAGGTAGGAGATACAAGAGTGGGAGGCAGTGAAGAAGTGGCTCACTTCCTATGGCTTTGGGAATGGAAAGACAGAGAATTAGGTAGGAAGTGATAGCAGGAGCTGTCAAGCAGCCAGGTTAGGGAGGTGGGGGAGAGGTAAACTACACAGGGTCTGATCAGCTGACATTTGAAGTTGTACAGTGTTGGAAGACTGACAGAAGCTGTGAAATGGCTTCCATCTAAGGAATGATTAAACACAGTAAGACCCTTCAGCCTAGAAGACTTTATGATAGATGTCTGTAAAATCATAAGTGGCATAAGCATGGTAAGTAGGAAACAACTATACACTACTTCTGGTATATGCGCCAGAGGGCATCATATGAAAAGCAGGAAGCATTTTTCAAACAAATAAAAAGGTAGCTTTCAATTTACTTAACTCACAGTAAAGCTACCTAACCCCTTGCCACAGGATGTTGGGGGATACCGTAAGTTAACTTGCATTTAAAAATTTGTGAACAAATTCACAGAAGAAAAATCCATCAGAGCTATTAAAAACAAAGGCCTCATCTCTGGTTCAGGAATTACCCAAGCCACAAATTCCTGGAGCCTGAAGAGTATTTTGAGGAAGTCTCACTACATTTCCCTCTTCCCACAGCCCTCTTCAGACATTTGGACTTGACCATCCTCAGAAATGAAATATTCAGTTAGGGATACCTTCAAGTTTAACCAGCCCATTTTTGTGGGCAAAATGCAAGAGGTAGAGAAAAACAAGAATATTGCTACAGGACAAAAGCAGAAAGTCCATGCATTACAATAAATGGAACCAAGCCTAGAATTTGGAAATGCAGAGCTTAAGCCATCACTGGAAATAAGATACGCCAGTACATGCAAACAACCACCAAACAATAAAGGGAGGTCAGATAGGATGGAAGCAGGTCCTTCCCGGGAAGCAATAATTCAACCACATGGTGGGAGTTTCATTTCAAAACCAGTATATTTGAACATCTGTGAGACTTATGACACTGTAATGGGCTGGCAAGACAAGATTCCTTGTCTTTTTTGTGACTTATGTGCTTGTAATGTCTGGCCTCAGAAAATCAGCAAGTACTGGCACAAAGAACATGGCAACAACAAACGTATTTAAAAGTGAACATGTAGCAACCTGCATGGAGCTCAGAGCTTGGAATCCAGGCTGCTGCCAGTCAGAGGGAGAGAAAGCAGCTGGAAAGCCAGTATGCACTGGAGGGATGCTAGCTATAGCTGTGGTACGGTATTTATGTTCTTACTGAAGCTTTTCAGTAGACTTCTGATGCTCAAAAAGCTCATCCCACTTCCTAGGCCAATACCTACACATGTACTTTTTATCGGTGAATTATTTTTGCCCTTAATTTTCTTTACTTTAGAGAATGCTTCCTCAAAATCCAGTATTGTCTGCTCTCATATCTCACTGCCCCTATACCTTCAAACCAGCTCCACTTCTTCACATGTAGTTATAGAGATTAACAATTTCCTGTCTCAGTCTTTTTTTCTACCAGAAAAAGCAGGCAAACTGTTTTTATTTTCTCCCATAAGACAGACAAAACTTCTAGTTTAAATTCATTGTTCTTTACCATATGTGGCCAGAACTGTACATGGTATACTGTTCTTGGATCTTGCCCATGACTTGTAAAATAGTTTAATTCTTCTGCATCTTTACTGACATTATCTCTGACATAGTTTAAGGGTTTAATTTGCCTCTTCCTGGGCTCCTTCAAATGACATGAACATTTGTTGTCACCATGTAACCCAAATCCCCAGGTCCTTTTCTTCCTCATGCATAGAGAAAATTATAAGATCTCAGCCTATAGTAGAAATTTCTGTCTTCAGCTCTTTATGTGCATGATCTCACAAACTGTCCAGTCCTGAGAGTCATACGATTCTTTCCACAAGACATTTGGATAGCTCATTTTTTTACACAGTTCTTTTGATCAAGTCAAGAGCAGATTTTTTTAGCATAAAATTAATTCTGAGCCAGCATCATTAATGAAAATATTCAAATAAGTAAGGACCAAAATCACCTTTGCAAATATTTATGTGTGTTCTCTTGCAAGCAGTCCTTCACCTGTGAGTACCAGCCATTTCTGGGTACTTCTTTACCACCATCTTAAACCCTGTCTGTTTCTTCTTAATCCATACATAATGTAGGAGAAAACTTCATTGAAATACACAAACACAGATATAAAGTTATCCTGGCATGATACACCCTGCATGCAATTTAGTTCTTTCCTCCATGATTTATAATTGTCCATATCTTTAAAATATGGACCAAAATGTTGCATATTGAGGAGACTAGCTTAGAAGGCATGTGAATTCTCCAAATAATTTCATTCTTTTCAGTAGAACTAAACTTATATTTTACTATAAAAATATTAAACATTATTTTATAGTAATGTGTAAATTACTCTTGTTGGTTACCTGGTATTTGTCTTTTTATGTATTATTAAATTATTTTGCATGTGACCTGTAATTTCATGTGTCAGCATTCAGAAACAGAGATTATCCACTTTCTTCACTTGATCGTACCAAGGATTTTGAGTTCTGCTTCATGTTATTTTGGTTTCTTCAGGTCCTCCTCCCTGCCTGTCCCCCTGCCCACCATCACCCATATCTGAAAACTAAGGTATTCACTCACTTTTTTGTTATAGTTTGAGAATCAAATCCCTACCATATCCTTAGTTTATAGATCATCCCAATTTAATCTCCTTTCTTCTCTTGTTCTCTTTTTATTTCTACAGCCGAAGAACTTCTTGCTGCTTGCTTAAATTTTCTTTTCAAAGTTCAACTTCCTCTGATTCCTGGCAGTTCTCACTTTCTCTGAATACTTTCTGACATCGAAGACAGTTTTCTTTGCTGGTCAACTCTTTTTTCCATCCCTTGTAAGTTCCCTGCTTAGTCTTAATATCCCTTTTGAAATGGTTATTCATTCAGTTGGAGCTGGGGCCCTCTAGGTAAGACTTTTCCACTCGCTTTGTTGGGATCCAAATTACAGAAAGTTTTTTACTTTTGACTTGAGAAATTCCAAACTTCTCCCACATTTAAATCCCTGTATTTTTCATGCCAGTTGACTTCACTATCCAGTTCACTTAAAATTTGTCATTTGGATATTTCCGACTATATAATGTTACATAATCCTTTATGTGTTAAAAATACAAGTACCACTAACTTCAGTTACAGCTGTGAATGCTCAGCACTTTTGCAAACCAGACCCTAGAGCCTCCTGTCAGGATCCCAGAAATGAGGAAAACACAATTAGTGACCACCTGTGGAAAAGTGTGATGCCTGGCAAAGCACAGGGACTGAATGGTAACAGGAAAGGGAGAGAATCCAACTTTGTGAGCCAGTATGCAATTAGTGCAGCCATATGACTTGTTCTTTTTCTTCCTACAGCTGCCTTACATCACCATACATCTCACAGGTTTCTGTGAAGAAATTAAGAAAGAGTACTAAAGACATTATCTTGCCCCAGTACTCATTCCTGATTCACAGCCAAAACTGGTCAGTGTGTTAATGACCTGTGGAGAAAAAACACCCAACATAACAAAAAAATCTGCAGTGTGCTTGCAATTGAAGATGGTATCAGAGAGCAAATTTATGGGAATGGGCAGGGAAACAAAATCATGATTGCAAAGTTCAGAGTGCTTTGGAAATTAAAAAAATTCCAGATGCCTAAATTAAATTTTAATTGCACTATTAATATGTATTTTTCTTTGCTTATTTTTATGTTTTTTGAAAGCAAAGTGAAAAAAACCAGAAGTTCCATCATGAAGCTATTTGTAAGCACTGCGCTGTCAACTGTATGAATTTTCCACACAGGTCTAGGTAATTTAATTTAATGGAGTAGTTTATAGCAATAGGTTGTTGACCTCTTTATAGGCAACACTGAAGTGGGATGACACACACTCTGCTAGCATTTAAACAGACTTTTGCTGACAGCAGAGAAACTGGGAGTGGACCTAAATATCACATGTACTGTTCCATGTTCCTCTGCTATTTGTCTATACCATGTCAGCATTACCCCTCCTGTCTCACCTTCTCTGACACAGCTTTGCCTTCATTAATCTCTTCCCTCAGGGAGCCAACTCTCTGCCTCAGGATCCAAATTTCATCTTTCTCATGAAACCTTCCCAGTCGCTGCTCTCAGCACATCTCTCTCCTTGCCTAACAAGTCTGAGTCCTCTGGGTACTTGAGCACAGTCTCTTTTATTTTCCCAGTCCTAGTCTTACTGCCCAGAAAGCCTCAAGTCCCATTTTAAATTGTAGGTTTACAATTCAATTTCATCTATTCATTTTTGCTGCTCTATGGCAACTGCCTCATACCACGTACCCTTCCTTGTTGTCATGTCTCCCTTTCCCATGTTCTGACCCACAGGACATATACAGTCTTTGTACCTACCTTAGTATTAATTGATTGTTAAATCTTTACCCAGCCAGCTAGCTCTAGTTTTCTCTGCTTCATGATCTTGACTCCTCTTTAGAACTCTGCTCCCTCCCTCTCTTCTCTCTTCTGTCCAGGTATATTCTGATTCTGCTTTCATTTTCCAGCCAGCACTAGATTCTTCCATTTTCTCATCCACTATCACTTTACTTCTTTCTCCTGTTGGTTCTTGCAGTCTCCTCATCATTCTGCCACCTGAAGCATTGTCCTTTTTCCCAGACAGTTTGAGATTTTCTTCTTAATCTCAAGAACACTTTGTGGCAGTGATTATGACATTAATTTACACATCCAAGACCAAATTGTCTCTTTTAATCAATGTTAGAGGTTTTTCTTTTATGCTCAGTATATGTCCCCATCTTCAGATAATGTTTTGATGCTTACTGTAAGATGAATGTGCATGAAATCCTCTACTTCCTTTTTAAATGCATCTCCTCTTTCTTTATCTCTCTGTTCATTGAGATCGAAATAGCTCAGCCTCTAAACCACATAGGAAATATTTATTTTTTTTTTAACTTCTCTTCAGTGAATACAGTGAGATAAACAGAATAACAGGCATGCAAAGCTGGACATCTAAATATAGAGGAAGCCTAAGGTATTGCAAGAGAAAGTGAGAAAAATATTTTAAATGGACAGTTTACAAACCCACAGCAGTCTTTGAAGTGACTGCTGCTCCATGGATACACTTGATCTGACAGACAGCTGTTTCATTTGATAACTCCACATTTCAAATCAACTAGGTCACCTCATACCAGTTTCTAACACTTTTTAATAAATGTTTTATTTTTACATGGGGTGCCTAGCAAGTGCTGTCACACTAGCTAGGGTGAGATGTGATAGATTGCAGAATTAGTCAGCCTCATTCATCGTTGCTATCCAGAATTAGCTTCAAGAGTGACACAACCTATACTTGATTTAGTGCCTCTCCCAGACACAGGGTTTCCCTTTATGTATAGATCTGCCTATTTTGGCATATCTTTTAGTATGAGTTGGTATGAGGCACCCCAGCTTTGAAGCTAGCATGCATAGGGAAAAAACAAAAACACAAACCACAAAAAACCCAACACTGATATAAGTGTGAGGTAACAAACCTACACTCCGTAGGCTCTGCATTCTGTGAAAGGACACTATTCCAGCAGAATGCTGCTTCTGCAGAACCCTGCAACTTCCTAATGAGGACAATCTGCCAGAGCACAAAGATTAGCCATGTCTGAGACCTTGGTGTGTCAATTCAATCAAATTCAAAGGCATGTTGGGTGGGTAATTTTGCAGCAGACTATTACTATCACTAATGTAAGCCACACGGCAATATTTCAATTCCAACGCTTTCATCTGATGATAAAACAGTCTTTCAGGAATATAACACCAGGAAAGACAAAAACCCAAAAGCTAAATGTCTCTGTCATGATCACATAGCCCTGTACACTGAATGCTGTAGTGGTGGTAGTTGTTTCAGGGAGTTAAAACTGAGGGTGAAGGGGGGGAGCTTTCTTTTCTAATTGCCTTATTAAGGAGTTAAAATTGTCATTCTGTTCTGAATGTATAACTAAATGAGTCATTTAAAACCTTGAGTTCTGCATACCTTTGGATGAAGACCAAGAATCCTGAACACTATACACATGTATATACATGCAGCTCTGATTAGCTGATTCCAAGCCTGCACTGAGAATGAGGCAGTTTTCATAATTTGAAATGGCCCTTTCAATGCTGTGTTCCAACATAGGATAACCACCTGAGAGGTAAAGAATGCCAGAGTGCACTGCAAATTTTGTTCAGAAGCAGTGGCTAAGTGGGGGCTTGGTTCATCTGGTTGGCTTAGCCAAAGACCTGGGAAATGCATCACGAAGATGCACCTTCAGGCTGGTTTCCAAACATGCCTCCCAACTGTTAGAAGTGGAGTTAATCAAAATAGGCCTAAAGTCTGTTTGCAAGGTTTGTGAACCTTAACAAACCATTTTCTCAACAGACCATCCTGGTCTGAATTTTGAGTTCGTAATGAAAGCTGAAACCAAGACAGTGCTTGGTGGTTTGGGATTTGACAGAGAGTATTTCACATGGTCCTAGTTATTGGACAAGGAAATACAGTATGACTGTGTCTACAAAAGAGAACTAAATCCCTGAAAACCAGATTGGTAAAATAGCAATAGTATTAGAAAAAGTTTAATGTGAAATGACAGCCTAAGTATTTTTGTGGTGTTTTTGCAAAAAGTCTGCACTTAGGATGGATTTGGCACCATTTCAGCTGCACTGTCCTTTATTTGTCTAGCCCACAGCTTTCATCACAACTACCTGAAGATCTATCTTTTAGATGAATGGGAAGATCTTCCAAGAATCCAGGAAGAACTGTGTAAGAAAAGTCAATACTCTTGGGAGAGATACATAAAACTCTGATAGGGCTTTTAAAGCTTCAGGAAGGAAGTGAGCCTTTGATACAACAGCCCTTATGCTTCTCTTGCAGCCAGCTCCATGCAAAGTTGGTGAATACTGCTCACAAATAGATGTACAGTTCTTATGCACAAATAGTAACAGACTGGAAATCAGTGCCTCAGTTCTTATAACTGACATGAAATATAAATCCTCAATAAATAATTGCTCTTTTTTTTCCAGAGTTTGTAATAAACCTTGTACCTGGCATAACAGTGGAGATCCTCCTGTGAAAGGGGGTGTGTGGATATTGAGGACACTTTTCTAGCTGTTGATTTCTATAGTTTTTGACGAGAGACAATGAGGCCAATGTACATCATTAGCTTCAATTAGCTTGGATTCAGTGTGTTAGTTCTAATAGAAGGAAAAAGGTGTATTTTATTCTCTAATATCTGTTCTTTTTTGTTGTGACTCCAGCTTCATAAAGTACATTTGAAATAGAGCCTCACTCTCCTCCACCAATAGTTTAGAAAGCGTACTGGAATTATATTGATCAAAGGGCTGACAAAAACAATCTGGCCACGGCCAACAAGTGAAGAACACTGACTATGAGCCAGATTGGCTGGTGTTAATTGGCCTTGTTCTGTGGGATTCACTGAGGTTAGAGACAACCAGGTGATGATTTGCCTCTAGAACCCTGTGCTGATAACTGCAGATGGAGTTGGATGTGTAACTCTCACAAACAAGGATGGCATTCAAGTGCATAAATCTTCATGCCTTATGATGAAATATATCCCATGAAAAAGATCCAAATCCTATTTTGTGCTTATGTCATAAAACTTAAAAGAGGTGAACATTTTAGCTGGGAGGGAACTTTTATGACTTAGTTATAAATCTGTGCAAGGAGCAGTTTGCAATTGAAACACTGACAGACTCTCAAGCAAGTGGGTGCGCCAGTAACAACCCCTCCAAATTCTACTGCAGTGCAGCCAGTGTGTCTCATGCCAGCATTTAGAGTCCACAATGAAATAACAGTACAAAGAGAGGAAAACAGTAATTTCTGAATTACTGTTTGTCTTCAGAAAATAACCACAGAAACAGGGTAATTTTGTTACTAGAATGTTACTAGTGGTTCATATGTTCTAACAAGATTGTCAAAGCAACATATTCCTTCTGGTGAATGTAAACAGGAGAAGAGGAGTAGTAAGAAATTGGTAACAACAGTACTGCTGTGACAAAGAGAAAGCATTCCCTGTTGCACTTAGGGACAATGAAATGGTTTTAAGATTCTTCTTTGTCTATTTCATGAGACCATCCCATCATATTTTACCCCTCTTTGTTTGTTTCATTGCTATTTAAATGATATTTCTGGATTTTAGTTTTCCTTTCTTTTCTTTCTTTTTTTTCTTTTTTTTTTAATTATAGACTTTAAGCTTAATGAATCTAACCAAACCAAGTCTTTAAAAAAAATCCCAATGTTAACATCTTTATCATGTCAAGGTGCCTTGATCAATGAATCAGTCTTTGTCTACAGTTTGCCTCCTGTGTTCTTTCCTGGACATTGCTCTTAACAAAGAATGACATTTCTGTTTTACAATCCCACTGTTGCAATTAATGACTATGCTTATTTATTTGGATTATTGGAATTTCTCGTCTCTCTGCTTTATAGTAGCACTCCACCTCTGCTTGTCAATCATAACTACTGACTCTATCACATTTTGCTTTTTTAAATGAACTAAAATGTTTGACTTGGCCCTGTGCCAAGAATGGGGTCATTCACAAACTTGTAATAACATATCCTTAGCTGATGTTTCTTAGTAACATGTGTAAATAGGAAAAAACAGTTGCACTGCGGGGGTTTTGCTTGGCCATATGTGACTACAGTTAAAGAACATGGGAAGAAAATCAGTGGTCTTTCCATGATAGCAGTCCCGTTCTATAACGAGCACACAGTACAGACATGGCAGTGCAGACACAGCCACAGTTAACCACTTTCTTCACTCAGCAGCAAGCTAGTGCGGCATGTCCCTTCTCTGTTAGGAACCAGATGTGCAGCCTCTGCCTGCAGCTGAGGTGAGGAGCTGAGCCCTAGAGACCAGTCTAGCAAAAACACAAAGTCTCCCAGAATATTCCTTGTGATATCTTCTGTTTACCTCCAGCAACACTGAGCTCTTTTACAGTTAAAAACACATCTCGGGATTAATGACATTACAAGTGGTTTCTTGGTATCACCCTCTGGGTGAAAGCAGAATGTTAGTGTCACTATGAGAGATGGGCTAAAGCTGTGAAGCTTGGGCCAGGGCTTGGTTCTTGGATTTCAAACATTTTCAGTTTGGGATCAAGGGTTTTAGTCTGACCACTAGAGACTTGGCTTAGACTTTGATACTCCTAGCAACTAAAGTTCAGGAACTCATGAACTGAGGGTATTTAGATTCACAGAAGAAATTTGCCCCATGTTCTGTTGCAGAGTAAAATGGAAAAATGAGAGCTTTGATACAGAAATAAAACATAAAGAAACAAATACATTAAGCATGTGAAATGATCTTAAAACTATTTTTCCTTCAAGAAGCTGCAATGATTTTCATTATTCAGATTTTTTATTCAGGTTGTTTCAGATCAGGCTGCATTAACACTGCATTCTGCAGTGCAAACAGCTGCAGGCAGAAAATTGGTATTAAGACAAGGAATAAAAAAATACTGTTGGAGGAAAATATTTCAACTATGAGGTACTCCATATACATTGCTGGTACAGCAGTTGCCCAAATCCATGTCTTGACTTGGTTCTTTCAGGATCAGCTGTGCTGCCTCAGTCTCATAGAACTACCCACCCTCCTGAAACCTATATCCGGCGAAAGCTGCAGGCCACGTATCACAGCTTCCCCCTTCAAGGACCAGGCGCCTATGCAGTGGTATGAATACAACATTTTGGAACCACTGTAGTTAGTCTGAGAAGTTTGGCAATGTAAAAATAACAGGTTTTCGAAGGAAGAAGAAAACCTAAACTGTACGATAAAGATGTTTGAAAAGAGTCTTATCTGAGGTTTTTTGCCTCCTGCCCTTCCAGTGTGATGAACTCTCCATTTGCTATAGTAAAGAAAATGTCATTCCCTTGTTGCTCTGCATAAAAATAATATACTCCTGATCTGCCCATAAGATTTAAACAGAAGGACACTGTATAGTTTTCTTCATTACAAATTTGTCGTTGTCTCTTAATGACTTGAGAGACTTTGTCTAAAAATGATCCAATGCAATAGGGCTGTGTTTTGAAGGCCAAATGAAGACATCATGTACTGTGAAGAATCCTACATGTGTGGTTTGGTGGTTATGGCAGGAAACTGGCAGACACAGCTTTGGGAATTGGCATTTGCTGAGATGCTGATGTGCAGCAAAGTAGATTTAAGGCAGGTGGAAAATGAAACAGCATTTGAAAATGATGTGGCTGGATTATCATTCCTACTGTGCAATAGGACAAAAAAGCACAACCTTTGGATTGGCCCAGGATGAAGTATTGAACACTTTGTTTTTCCATAAGCCCAGCAGAACTTTCATGTAGCTTGTATGGAAGCAGGTGTCTGCTGTATTTTTCACATACCATAGAGTTTCTCACACAGGAAACTGGAAAATAAGTCCAGATCTTGGCCCAAGCTGTGGCTGCAAAACTGGTTTAGTAGCATATCCAAATACTTCGCTATCATCGATCTACCAATGGGAGTCTGATGGGTACCCATTTCAAGTCAAGCTAGGGTATGCATTAGGCCAATCTCATTTTCATCTGGGGTTAGTCAGAGTAGAACAGATCTAGAACCACCATTGCCAAAGAATACAAAAATCTCTAAAATTTTTAACATTCTTTCTCTACTCGTTTCTTATTCCTTCATATGTCAAATCAAAACTTTCTTTTACTAGATTATGGACTCTGTGTTAGTTACTATAAAATCAAGATAGTACATTGCACTGCCCTGTTACAGTGTAAGAGACAGTGTGAGTAATTACCAAAAGCTCACTGGGTTAAAAACAATAACAACAGCTGGAGTTACATGACTTTCCCATATTCAGTGGATGCCTCTGAAGATGATAAGTATGACATGGTGCAAACACCATAAATATAGGTACCATGATACTAGAATGAAAGTTTTATGCTATTAAATCACTGATAAGAAGTTCAAAGTAAGTTAATAACAGTGCCCAGCATAAGCTGCAGGTTTCCAAAAGTTAGACAGAATACATTCAAGCTGAGTGCTTATCCCTTAAATAAGTATGATGTACCTTCTCTGAGGTACAGCACTTCTGATGATTTTTAGGGGGCAGATATTTTATTCCAGCAAGGCTGGAGCTATGAATCTAGTCAAAGTTCACTGTAATTGGAAGAAACCAAAGCAGGAAAACAGAATTTTATGTGACAATTTGTACACTTTTCCTCACACAGAATGCTCCTCATGTACATAATGATATTTCTTCATGTGATGGCACTTCTCCTGGTGCATAAACAGCACTTTCACACACACACAAAAAGACCATGTAAGCACAAAAGTAATCTTAGGAACAATGTCATGTATCTGATGACTTTTCTTTCATTTGTCACCATGGGTATTGTTGTACGGCTGATTCATGTAACTGTCTTTAAACTTGGAATTCACACATGATTTTAAGGGAACCATGTAACTCTATTACAAGGAGATATTCAGTGTTTAGATAGCTGCTTGGGACTTGACACAAACATCATGAAACAGAGAGGAATAATATCAAGGCTCATATGTAGAATATAGAATGAATCAGTGATGTTGATTCACTGCTGTGAAAAGCTGATTTAACCTTGACCAGAGATGCTGGAAGGGAGCCTGTGTGAATTAAGGCAGCAGAGATCAAGGCCAAATCCTCAGCTAGTAAAACTGTTATAGGTACACTGAGGTAAAGGGTGTTAAATCCCCACCATCATATGGGACAGTGCATGTTAATTAAAAAAAAAAAGTCCTTGAAGTCTAAAAATGCAGATAGGAAGCTCAAGAAAAACAATTGCTTTGCAAAGTGGCAAAAGTCTCTATTTATTAAATAAGGGTCAAGCATATGGGCAGTAAACTTCCCTTTATTTGATCAATTAGGCTTTAAAAATCAAATTAAAACCATTCTTAAGGATACATGAAGCAGTTAAAGCCACAAGAATGTCACTTGGTTGGGTAAGGCAGTAAATCAGATCTTTTTGTAGGCCTAGTGAATGCAGGGCAAACAATAACTAAGTAGACAACAGCAGCAGAGCTGCATCCTTTGGACTGGACACTGTAACAGATATATACTGTCCTTTGCAGAAGCAGCACAATAGTACGCTGCAGAGAGCATACAGAAAGCTAAAAAAAGCAAACAAAAATTCTGTCTCTTTACTTCCAGTCATAAAAAGCCATGAGAAAGTTGAGATACAAGGGCATTACAACTGCTTTCAAACAGGTCACTCTGCTACGTGAGGTCAGCAGTACTGCTGCTATTGATTGACTTCAGCTGAATCAGGATTTGGTGCTCTGGTTTTAATTTATTACATTACTGAAGTTATACACTGATATAAATCCACACAGCAAAACTGGAATAATGCTGTTATTAATCAGGCCTAATGAAACAATGAATCCTCTAGGTCAGAAATACAGCTGTATCTCTGATGTTAGGATAAATACTTGCTCAGCTTTGAAATTAGTTAGAAAAATTCTTGCTGTGGATCACGTACAGGGAGGCTAACCAACACAACCATCAGATCTATGTGATATGGAAAAAAATGTCTCACAAAGAGATGTAAATCAATAATTCAAACGATCCATCTGCCAGAAGAAATTCCATTGGCTAAGCACTTCTATAAAAATTCAGCCCGATAATATGGATGAAGCCCAACACCAAAAATATTTGCAGATTCATAAACTTCTTACAGTCTGGGCCATAGCACAGCAATACTGGTGGATATTACTGAAAAGGAGCAAAACCACACATGCCATCTGCCCAGTGTCAATCAGATCATTCATAAATTCTGACTGATCTGCTTCAGACACCTTTAAAAAACTCACTGATTTCCCTTCCTTCATTAAATAATTATCTATACTCACAGAAATGATAAGATATTTAAAATAAAGTCTACTGAGTTAAGTCAGTATTAAATCTCCCCTAAACCTCTCAAAAATCAGTATCAGACATCCCTGAGGAAGGAAGTGATGGATTTATAATGGCCGATGATCTAACTTAAAAAAAAGAGGTTTTAATTTGATTATATTGAAAGACACAGAAAATTTTTCTGTATTATAGAGAAACATATGCTGACTGAATACACACCAGCTACCCAGGAGTCAAAACCAAGCAGAAAAAGTTGGTGTACGACATAAATTTTTCTTTTACTAATTCAGGCATCTTCTTGCTTCAACATGCTTCTTATGATGCCCACAGCTCATTCCTATGGGGGTATGCTGACTCCACCCTCAACAGTGGCTGCTGGGGTACCTCCTGCCACACTCACAATGGCCCCCTCAGCCATTCCCTGGTCTGTGCTCATATCCTGAGAGCGTGTCAATGAGGTCACTCATGCAATCCATGCCTGAAATGCTCTCAAGTCAATGGCTGGCACTCTCTGTCCAGCAGCATCTGCTATGATGAGGAAAAAAGGTGAAGCAAATACAGTGCTTTGAGAACGATTGCAATTCTCACTAACCTCTGTGGGTGACTTCAACCACGGTAAGCTACAGAAGAATGTTCTGTGCCTTGCTAAGGATATTCCTGTAAAAACTAATTGTGTTGCATTAAGGGACCCTTATAGGCAAACAATTCTGCCACCAAGAATTCTGTTCATTTATTTTAAAATGTTTTTGTTTGATCAATCTACCTTGTTATTTATGCATCAATCAAAAGAACAGTTACTTATTGCAGAAAAGGCAATGATTTACTTATTTCAACATCTCTTAACAGCACTGCAGGCACTTTTTGCTCCTAATTGGAATGCAAATTCTGTGCCTCTATTGATACAGATGATTTTGGCAAGTCGCTTCAAAGTTTATTGATGCAGCATAATACCCTTACTTATATAAATTAATGACTGTCTAACTGAATAAAGTATGTTACGAACTTTTTTTGTCCTGAGCTGAAAATACAACATAGATATGTAAAACAATTCAATTTCAGAAGTCCTGTGCTTAGCAAGTCAACAAACAGATCTACACCAGCTAAAAATAAAACACATTCCTTTTCATTCCACAGAGCAAGAAAATTATCACAGAGGTATATTTCTCCCCTTTAGCTTTGCACTAATTAAAATCCACTGTTTTATAAGGACTGTTTTATAAGAGGAAGCAAAGGGCATTTGCTACAATCTTGGCATTTTAGAAAGAAAAGAATGAACAAACTGTGTAGTGTCAGAGGGAGAAATATGATCTCAGCAGTTTAAGAAAAAAACAGTATTATAGGTATTGCAAAAAGTTAGCAAAGGGCAAGACAAGTTTTGCTATCGCCTGGGATATATGCTTAGATAAATGACATGATAGTTCCAAAGAACACAAATGAAAAAAAACCTGATTCAAGTTCATGAAATAACAGACTATGGGAAAAGCAAGAGAGAATTTGACCTAGAAACCTATTTCTTAGAATATGATTCCTACTCTAAAATTCAAAGACAAGCCAAAACTAATAAACAATTATACAGCGTCAATGCTTATGCATAGCGAATCATGATGTGCAAGGAGAAGAATATCAGCAGTTCAAGTTACTAAGTGAACACCCAGTGAGGTATATCAGTTGCTCAAAATATTCATGGGGCAATGAGATGGCTGAGAAAGTCTGCAGCAAACTCACAGAGCAAAAAGGGCCAGTAAAGATGTGTGACTGGGTCCAGCTGGACCTTAGGAGTGCACCACTGAACAGGACTGGTTTCTTCAGTATTGGTAACACTGAATGTATGAATGTGGGTACCGCTGCTTAGAAGGTCATAAATACATAAGTACAGTAATCTATTTATAGTTGTGTTAAACAGCAAAGGGAAGGAAAAAGACTGGTTGAGGAATGACACTTAGAAAACTATCCCCCAGCTTGATGGTCACAGCCACAATGCCAAGCCAGACTCTCCACCCAAGAACAGACCAAATGTGTCTCAAGCCAGAAAGAAAAGTCATGATGAGATTGGGCTTTCAGCCACAGACTGTGGGCAAGGCTGTTCCAGCTGCCAGTGTGGGGTACTTGTGGCATCCTAGCTAGACAGCAGTGAAAAGCAAGAGGTGAAACTGGTCTTTCACTGCAGCTTGAGGGGATCATATATGATGGAGATAGTAAAGTACAATTCAGCAGATAGGAAGGAGTTCATTCATATTTAAGCAGAAGAATAATGCAAGACTGAGTTTGCTGAAACCTATATTTTCTATTATGAAACAAGTAATAGCAGCTCTAACAGGTAAGAGGGTGTGAGAATAGCACCATGGACACATTTGCATTCTCCTGACCATACCTGTTTCCCTCCCCCAGCTGAGTCTCAAGGGGTGGTGGCAACTATCAGGAGACTAAGTTTTACTAGTGATGGAGGAATCAGCTCACATAAATAAGTTCCTTTCATGTCTTTACCACTTGGACAGAAATGTTAAGATGTGAACCATTGTTTTAATTTATTCAAAAAGTTTTGATTTAAATTCTCTGCTGGAATGTTCTGGAATAAATTCTATGTGGAAGTGGAAAAATGCCAGGAGGAATGGGATTATCTGTTGTGATGTAGGGTTTTTTTTGGGATTTTCCAGGTAAGATCTGTTACTTACAAGCATCTCTTTGATGAAAATTCAGTCTCAAGTGCTGCAATAAGCAACATCTGTGACAGTGAAATGGTGAAAAGTCATGTGTCTAACATTACACTAATGACTTGAAGTTATTGCCATCTACTTTCTGTATCCTGGTCTGAGTAAAATAAGTTTGGTGACTGCAGTCCTGTTCACACAGCACAGAAATCTCTGTGAAAAACACCACTGCAACCCTCTGGCTACACCTGGTAGGGAGGTCAGGTATTTAAAAGCCAACAACATTATCTGAGGCCACCTCCATATAATCCTTTTCCAAAGCAGGTTAGAGAAACAGCAGAAAGATAATGAGAGAAAATGTACGTTAAGCACAATATTCCTTTTGAATACACAGACGAGGTTGGTTTTGCTTTCTGTTAGCCAAGGACAACAAAAGCCCTAGCTGTGTGATAAACATTTTTTTGAGCAAGCTGGACAGAAATGCCCTTTAAAATTAACCTAGGGGGGAATAAAAACTCTTTCACTTAGCAACAGTCCCTTAGTCCCTCGACCCTTCTGAAAGTCTATCCTCCAAAAGAGGTGCCTCTAGTCCTGTCTGTTCCTTTTGGGCTGTCAGCTGGGAATTGTAGCTCTCAGCTAATTTCCAGTATTTGGGTACTGTTTTGTTATACAACGGCACCAGCTATTCCCACAGGTCCTTCAAGGGGCCACATGCCCTGTTATACTTCTTCATCCCATGCTGTCAATATAACTGTCCATATTCCCTACAATGGCAAGAAAATTACTTCTGAAAGAAGAATGCTTAAGACCCCCCTCTATTTTAGACCATAAGTAGAACCTTGTGTCCCAATGGGCATTCAAAGAGCTGCTGGGCATGACTTCTTGAGAAATTTCAGGGCATACAGTTCCTTCAGTGATCTGATATGACTTCAATTCACATCTGCAGAAGTTTAACACATCTCAGATATTTTGACAGCACTAGAATTTTTGCTGATGCCGAGAACATTTTGCTGTTAGTTTATATCCTTTCCTGAGGAAGCACAGAAAGACAAGCCAAAGCTTTAACTCTTCTGAGCTATTATATTCATTTTTCTTTTGATACACAATTTAGCCATAGGCATCTTAGTTGTTGGCTGCACTTGAGAGTTCCACAAGCACTTTGGAACACTTCTCTAAGGATGCTTGTTCTGAAATCTGTTTGCAGAAAGCTTGCTGAATAAAATTTGTTCATCTCTAGCTGCTCCTTATGATCTTTTTTTAGGAACACATGCTACTCCTACCTTCTGCGGGCTATTAGGATATGGGGGGTACTACCCACAGCACCACAGCACATGTTGCGTAGTCCGGGTCTTGAGGGGGTGGGAATGTCTCTGTGACTTCTTCTGTGCTGTTGTACCACATCTAAAGCTCAGAGTGCTGACATTAACTTCATGAAAACAGAAGAGAGATTCACAGGTTGGTACAAGCAAAAACGAATCTGAGGAGCCTATTCCCACATCCTAGGGTGGTATCTGTGCTGTCTATATGTGCTGTGCATTTGTGTGGTACCAAGAAAATCTCTTGCTTCTGTTCCTGTCTTTTGTGAAGAGGGACAAGAAAAAACTAGTTGCTATGATCTGCAACTGAAATACAGAGATGTTCGACAGGGCAAAGAAAGGAGTGGTAGGATAAGCTCTACAACAGACAAGCAGGCTCAGTCAGCACATTGTTGCAGGCAGATGACGTGCCAGCAGAGGAGAACAGCAGTCCCAAGACAATTGTGGCTGGCCCACAACCTCAGTCTATGTCAACTCTGTGGCCTGTAAGCCAAAGGTTTGCTTTTTTTCCCACTCCCTTGCATACCACATGGCATCTCCAGCCTTACACAACTACTGACTCCTCCCTAGATCTTTGGGTGAGAGAAGCGAAGCCAAGGGCAGACTACAGAGAGCAGCAGACAGTATGTTAAACATTCAGTCTGAGAGTTGAACAGTGGTAAAGCCTTCTCTGACTCTGAAGAATGTTCCTCCCTCATTCAAATCAGCTTTCTTGAACCTCCTGCACACATGACAGCAATCCGTATACAAGAACAGAGTAATTAACCTTTCTTGCAATCCAGGTATTCTTTCACAGCTAAATAGAAGTTGTTCTTTTTTACTCATGCTCTCAGTCTTTCCTGGTCCCTATGTCAAATTACTGTGGTTGTTCATGTAGTTTCTATTTTACTGGAATTCACCTCCTACAAAAGGCTGAAAAATTCCTTTTGGAACAGTTTGAACAGAGAAAGGAAGTCTCCACTGAATTACAGCTTCTTGACTGTAGCAGAAGTTAGTTAAATGAATGAAAATTATACTTAAACCCAGACTGTTCTGCAAGATAATTACTTTCACTGCAACATCATCATTACTCTAGCTACGGCACTGTTCTAAGTTATGGGTCCTCTAATGATGGTCACGGTATCCAAACAGGGAGATACACAATCAATTATGAAGCTGCTCTTGAACAATCTTCCATATACACCAATATGCAACTCGCATTAAATTTCTCAGATTAACTGGTCTGGGGCCTCTCTGCAGCAACACAGACTGTTAGAATCAGGTGTTTGGAAGAGATGATAGCTCAAAATTATTCCTCCTTCACAGGGACAGAAAAAGAACCAAGAGGCAAACCTATGCTAACGCCTATTGTCATAGAACATCAGAGAAGCTGTAGGTCGAGAAGATGCTGGATAATCCAATATTTCTCCTGGACGCCAAATAACATAAAAGGGGAAGAATTTTAGTGGGTGGGGAAATGGGGAGTTAGAGAGTCTGGAGAACTTGACCAGGTCAAGTTTTGACCGCACAGCAACACACTACAGGCAGTGCATACACCAAGGCGTAGGAGAGGGGGACCTTCCCCTCCCCTTTCGCCTTCCCTTCCCCTCCTCGCCGGGACGCTGCCCCCGCACGGTCGGCCCGCACCAGGAGAGGGCGCTCAGACACCGACCAAGCGCGGGAGGGGCTCCGGTGCGTGCTCCCGGCCGCTCCGCTCCGCGCTGCGGGACCAGCTCGCTGTCGCGCACAGCCCGCTGCACGCAGCGCCGCCGCGGCCAGCGCGTGGGTCACACCGTACTGCACTGCCGCGACCGCAGTCCATCTGCAGAAGCTTCTCTTGTTGCTTTCCTTTCTCACTCTGCCTGCCCCAGGGCAGGGGAGCGCTAAGGTTATTCCTTATTCTGTGACATTCCTGGGGGCTGCGAGACTCCTCATTGAATCCACTGCTGCTCCTTTCCCAGAGTGCAATACCTACAGGGATGGATGAGGCAGCCACAGGGCTTCTGGAATACAGAACCCACATCCCACCCATTGTTGTGTCAAGCTTTGTTCTCCCATGATGCTCAGGATGCCAGAAGCATCCCTCTAATACCTGCATCAGCAACTAATGCTCAGAAGACCCTGCCCCACAAGGTCATTCTGCCCCCCCTCCCTAACCCATAATCTAATCCATGAGGTCACACATACCAGACAGAAATGGTGATATCCTTTGGCCCCCTGATCTAACCTTGCAGCCAGGTATAACTCCAAAGTTGGCCTTACTCTTCACAGGAAGCTAGGCGGTGACCTCCAAAGGTCACTCCCAAATCAAATGGTTCTGTGATTGTCAATGCTGGATAAGTACAGATAAAATATCCTTATTCCCATTTGACGCTGCAGAAGCAAAAGTTAGAGATGGGTTAAGTCAATTTTGACCTGAACATGCAAGGACTAGGAAAGTTTCAGACACTGCAGAGCCCGTAAGATGACTGCATCAGCACATCACTGCCTTCCTCTCTACACTATCCTGTTCACACTTCTTTTACACATTCTGTGAACAGTGTGTGGGATGGGTTACATTAGATTACATATGGGTTACAATCCTGGATTCACTGCACATATGAACATCAACTTAATTGATGGTGGACATCCATCCTGTATGAAGATATGATGTTCACTGATGGGCCAGCTAGAAATATGTCTAATTTGTAATCATCAGTGAAGACCATATAGGTGCCAAGAACAGATATCTGTCTACATATTCAGACAGCTACAGTCTTATTGTGACTTAACCAAGTTTGAACATTTTAAGAAAAAAGCTGCTATTTCAAGCTTCTTTGTCTCAAGGAAATCCATAATAAAAACAAACCAACAGAACAGAAATAATTTGGATTACTCACACTCAGAAGAAGTGAGAGAAATAATTTGTCAAGGTCGCTTTTGAGACTTTGACAGGCTGAGGAGAAAACAAAAAAATCAAGTTTATGAAATCCATGACAGAAAAAGACATCGGATTAAAACTTCTTTTCCCATTACGTATTCAAATGCAGAAGTAAACCCAACGTTTTATCTCCATCTGAATACTTCTGCAGGCTGAAACACTGAAAAGTAAAATGGGTTTGTACATAATAAGCCAAATTTCTCTTTTCTAAAATGCTTTAAGGAACAGATCTATGGCATAGATTTGGTCAGAACATTTACTCTTTGGGTAAAAATCACTTAATCTTGAAAACACTGCAGACCTTCATTCGCTATATATTGCTGGAGTGTCAGGAGACAACTGCCTCATGGTTTACCCTCTCCTTCTCAGTTCTCAGATCCTGGCCTAATTCAAAAGATAAATTAGAAGATTAGCTAACTTTTAACCCCTGGCTAGAGGTTTTCCTCCCAAGTGCTGGCCCACAGGAAATTCTTGTTCTAAAATATACAGGAGTGACACTAGCAGAGGGTTTCAGTCAAGAGGAAATTTTGATCCAGCAAAAGTGCAAGACTGGTCCTACTGACAACTCGTTCTCTTGTGTCAAAGTTTTAGAAATGCCATTGCTTGTACAGACAGCAATAAGCTCTACCACTCATCTATAGCCTCTTACAACAAGGATGGGCCTGAACTACCAGATTCTGGCCTGAATCCAAAGTCTACCCCATGTCTCCCTAATTCTGGATTTCGAGTTTTCTTCAGCCGCAGTTATAATACATAGAGTCACAGACACAGTCACAGAAACAGAGATGTGCACTTCCCTAAGTGGGATCTTTCAAACATATATGGGCGTAATTGGATCCTTATCCCCATAACTAATGACCGAAGGAGCATGAAACTCAGTGTTACACACTATGTGTAAAATGAGCTCTTCTGTAGTACCTCGGCCTTGTTAATGAGGGTATATTTTGTGTGTGTGCCTGTCTGGCATGGGCAAGCTCATTGGAATGGATTACTGGGGCAATTCTGCATGAGTTGCTTGCTGCAGAGAAGATCTGGGACCTTTCCTAAAGCAGATCTGTTGTCCTCCCACTTCTGCACTTCAGTGAAGCCCTTTGGTCTGAAGCTTCCCCTACTGAGTTGTTTCATTCCTCTGCATCAGGGTGCACACGTGTATTACGTAAAGCATGTAGGAACATTAGCGTGGGGTCTTCACACAGCAGCAAAAATGTCATATGTCTGTTTTGCAAGATATAGAGTGCTTCATATGCAAGTTATTAGCAAGATAGATAAAGACAGATACAGATAAAGACATAGGTATAGATAAGCATCTGTATAGGTCTGGAAAATGTTGACATTTTCCTGAGCAGGGGATAATGCATTTTAAATCTACTAATGCCAGAGAATAGACAAGACATTGTTCTTAGCTGGTGTTTGAAGGATGAAAAGTGTTGGTGAGTGCTTTGTTTGGTAGCTGGAGCAAATCACCGCTATTCAACTCAAAATGAATAAAATATAGTTGTGAAAACCTTCCAACCAAGTATGACAAAATAATTTCTCATACTATTACTTTTTGACCTTATATTACGCTCTTCATTTCTGTATCTGATTTAAAGTAACATAGTTTCCCTTCTTTCTTTCAAAGGAAATGGAGATCAAAGATCATTGTAAATCCAGAGAATTTCTGTTACAGAGATTGCCAGTTACCTTTTGCTTCTGCTACCCTTTAACTGTAATAAAAATGTGAGAACACAGAACTGGAAAGGACCATCTGGAACCATCTGTGAACTGTTCCTTGCACTGTAGGCTACTATGAATTACATGTTTAATTACAAACAGTGCATAGAACATCTACTCCACATGTCACAGGCCATGAAACAGTTCCTATGTAACACAACTAAGAAAGATGATGAATAATAATGAGCATCCAGAACTATAACGTGCCATAGAAAATTCAGTGTCAAGCATCATCAGCATCTAAGTACTGAGAACTAAAATAATTTTAGGGTAAAATGATTTTGAGAAATAAAACATGAATTTCGCTGTAAGAAGGGAAACACAGAAAAAATCCCAGCATCCACTGCACTGACCGAGAGGAATATTTTTTCTTTACTTCAAAACTTTGCAATCCACTTAGCTTGGAGTCTGTGAATCAGATTCAACTCCCACTCATTACAGGAGAGGAGTTTGTGATGGATGCATGTGTTATTGCCTGTAATTCATCTCCTTTTCATTTCCTCCATCAATAGTACTACAGTCACTGTATTTTAGCCATCAGGAGTGTCTGTGAAAGCTAGAGAAGCCAGTGCAGTAGAAGTGCAACCCTGAGCCAACTAACCTGACCTGCACCCCTACTACAAAGATCTAAGGCTGTTGTTGGAGTGCACTGACCTGCTGCCAGTACATTGTAAGGGAAATATAAGAAGTATTTGAGGCTGTGATAAAAGTAGAGCTTAAAAAGACAGTGCATCAAAAATGCTGCTGTTCTGTGTGCTAGCTGAGAAAAGTTAATTTTTCACATTTCTTCCCAGTAAGTCTTCCTCAGAGATTGTGACTTTTTCATCTAAAAAGGAAAAGCCTGGCTAATGGATTTTTTAACTGAATAGCTTTTGGGTCTGGGAGGGTATCTTCTAGCATTAAGGCCAGACTGAAACCCAGCAGCTCCAGTTTGCCACAATCACAAAACCAAGTTTAAAAGAAATGGTGAGAAGTAGGAAAACAAAGCAAAACAAAACAAGGCAGAGAGAGAAAAAGAGTCTACAGCTTATTTTTCTCTCCCCTCATCCTTATGGGCCGATCAAGAAAAATGTGGTCTGTGTAAATGGAAGATACTCCTTCAACACATTGAGTGGAGCTTACAGTGTCCAAAAGCAGCTATTCATCACCTCCAACAGGAATATGCACTTGGAGGCCTTCATTAAATTTTAAAATAACTAAAAAAAAAAAAAAAAGAAAGCCAAAAGAAATCCTCCAAAAAACCCAAAACCACCACAAACAAAAAAATCATTTATCCACTTATCATTCGGTTATCTCTCATTTCAAAGAGTAGACAGAGAAATGTTAAGCCTTCACTAGATCTTTAAAAAGTGCTCCAAAGCACAATGTCTCTTTCTCTCCCAAAGTACAGCAAAAGGTATCCAACAATTTCTACAAGTACTGTCTTGCATTAAAAGTACATAATGATTACTTTTACATTACATGGGATTTAAGTATTATTTTTGTACTCATTTAGAAAAAGCTATTAAAACCTAGACAGAGCAGTTCAATACTCCACTGACAGACCATTGGCTTGTACTAGTGTCCATTCTGCCTGAGCTTCGGCAGCATTTTTGTAATTAAATTTAAGATTCTTTGGAGACTGTGAAGTGAAAAAAAAAATGGTCAAGGTTCATTCTTACAAAACACTAAACATTTTCAAGACAGATTGAATGTCCTCAGTTTTATCTTAATCCAAATGAAAGCTGATGGTGCTCAGTATCTATCAGAAGTGGTCAGCACTTTGCAGGGTTAAGTCTTCCAAGAATACTGAGAAGCCCTTAATGGCTCTAATAATGACTCTAATAAAAACTCTAACCATGACCTGAGGTGAGGGACTGTTTCTTGTGAGGCTAGAGATAATTCAGTGTCGGTGTGATTTTACACTTGAGACTTTCCTGACCAGAAATGGTTAAGTTCTGCAAATTACAATTTAGTGGTCAGGTTCCAAGATACAAATTACTGTCTGTTAGGAAGCAAGGGCTATAAAAGAATTTTATTTGGAGTTCAACTATGGTAAAAAAAAAAGGATACTCCATCTGCTTTGTGCTCTCTATCCACTGTTCTTAGGAGACTTCCAGCTCCGGTTGAGAAGGTCTGGAAAAGGAAAACCTAGTTATATTGACTCCACACTGTATCAGAACTTTTGCACCAAACATGTTAGACAATGACACTAAATTGAGAGGAGCTGTTGACTCCCTCCAAGGCAGAGAGGCCCCACAGAGAGACCTGAACAAATGAGAGGGCTGGGAAGCAGTAAACGTATGTTGAGCAACGAGTGCCAGATTCTGCACCTTGGACAGGGCAAACCTGGATGTATGGATTAGGGAATGAGATGCTGGAATCTGGGGGTCCTGCTTGGCAGAAAGCTGAAAATGAGTCAGCAATGTTCTGGCAGCTGGGAGGTCTAACTATGTCCTGGGATGAATCAGGAGTTAGACTCTATGATCTTTTCCCCTTTTCTAGTTGTACAAATAGCGTGGAGGGTAACAACTTCTACACACCGCGCTTCTGCTGTGCAGAGGGACTTCGGGAAGAATACCAAGCAGGTAGAGCTGTGATGGAAAGTTAGATCAGCACGATATAACTGTCAAGTGAGAACTGATCAAAGAGAAAAGACTGAAGAAAATAGTTTGCTGCAAGTACGCCTAGGCTAGGAACCATAATGACTGCAACTGGGCAGAAAATTGACCTTGCTTGTTCTCTCAAGGGCATTATACCTATTCCAGTATTAATCATTTCAGCTTCTGACATACTGGTACATGTATGAGAAAGAGAAAGAACCTCTTTTCCATCAGCTTCTCCCATTCACAGAGATAACTTTCATCTAATGCTGACCCATCCATATCACTTTAACTGGATGCCATAAAGACTGGTGGCACTGCCAGAAAGCAAACTGCTACATTTTTTATAGCTTAGCTTGTATGATTAAATCTCGCAGAATCAGAATACTACAGCATATAATGAACTTGCATCTTGTCAAATGAAAGACAGCCAAGTGACAGAAGGCAGAGGCTTAATATGACACTGCATTATAATGCAGTTCTGGAGAATAAAATTCAATTGCAATTATTTGGATAGAAAATGTTTGATCATATGCAAGTTTTTTTCCAGAAAAAATGTTGACTTGGCTGGGCTGAAGCTTAGTAGAAAAGGACAGTTTTCCTTTATATCTTCGCTAGGAAATTAAGATAGTACATGCAATTAAAAAGTACCTATAATTTCTGTCCCGGTAGAAGTTTAAGTCATTCAGAAATTGACAAATGAGGTTTGAAAACAAATTTCAGATTACATTGATAATGATAGTATTAACATTAAAAGAAAATGGTTGAAGCAATAGAAAATTTTGTAAATATTTCATGAATATTTTATCCAAGTTTGTAAGGTTTTTTCCTTAACTTGGATTTTGGTGATTTTTGGGTTTTTTTTTTTTTATTCTGTTGCAGCTGGGGAAAATTTAAAATATTCCAGCAGCTGTCTTTTCTGTCAGTCCTGAGGACTATCACAGACCCAAATGATACTTCTCTTTCTTCAGGGACTTGTATTCCATAAAAGACAAAAAGTTATTTGAAAAAGGCTGCAGATCTAACTGGGCAGACAAGGATATGAGAAGAAAACTAGGATTATGTAGAGAAGCTTTTATAAAAAAAGAACTATCTATGCATGAACAAGACTGCCTTTTGGAGATAAAGAAGTGTGAAGTTATATTGAGTCCCACATACGTAATCAATTTCCTGACTCTTTTTGAAGAAAACAGTAAAAGGTCCTTTGTTCAATACAAATAACAAAATAACAAGAATTACTGCTGTGGAGAAAGGATGGGACAGGACTCAAGATGTGGCTTCAACAATGATCTGAATGTGTTGCTTCAGTTTTCAAGTAAAGATGCAGATGTTGAGCTTAAAGGGCAAGGTTATAGAGTGAATGTAAATGAGATTGTGTAAGGGACACCTCTGAAGCAAAACCAAAACTGAAAGAGTTAGGCATGCTCAAATCACAAGGTAATTGCCACCCCAATTTTTACTTTTTTTAAAAAATTGGCCTGTTAAACAGTAAGCCTGGTAACAATCTGTTAATCAATCTGTCAAGCTGTGGGAGCACTGAATTACTGGCAAAGTTTGAATGTGGCTGCCAGAGATAACAGGGGGGAGTGTGATCCAGGCAAAAAAAAAGGACATTTGAGTGATCTCATGAGGACTTTAAAGGAAAGAGCAATTGAGGGCATGCAGCTACATCTAGCTGAGTAATAAAAAGTTATCTGAGTTTCTTCAGAGGTACTGTGTGACAGAACATCCACAAATCTTTCTTTGATTTTGACAGAAAATTCCTAGAAAAGTAAGACAGTTTGTATTCAATAAAACATTTGTTATGATGCCACAACATAAACTATTAGGAATCTTAAGAGGAATTGTACTTTAAAGCTCAGTCATGTCCCAGAACAGAGAATGGAAAACTTTTGATATTTTGAAATCTTCTCTTCTGTGGTGCGTAGGAAGTCCTTCCCAGTGGTTTTCTCAGGAACAAATCCTGGATATTTTAATTAAAGTCTTCAGGAACTCCAAGAGAATATATAGTGATGGTTGAAATCCATCACTACACGTATAGAGAATATGCAGTGATGGTTGAAAATGGGACCTGTGAATAGTAAGGACTAACATGACTTTGAGAAGAAAAACTTTGAAAGACAGTTATAAAGGCCAGAGATGGCAGTTGCAATGATATTTATATTACTGGCAATCTAAGGTATCATCAGAAGAGAATTTAAATCCTGAATACAAAGACAAAATATCCAAGAACGAAGACGTCAGTCAGGAGCGATATGCAGCTTGGCAAACATTACAAATGCACTGGAGTTAAAAAGCTCTGTCCTGAAAGGTAAACTTAACAGATGGAGGAGTTCTTTATCTATTGCACTGTACCAAACATGCTAGGGCTGATGACACTGAGCACACAATCACTGAAATGGGACTAAGTGAATTGTGACCACTGCTGGTGGATCTCACAGACCTATGGTGACAGCGTCAATGCTTCTGACAAACTCAGAAGTCCCTTGACCCCTTGAGGGATAGTGACCAGCATCCAGTTTTTCCAGTGGTCTGTGCACTTTTCTCCATAAGGTCTCAGGAGCTGTAAGAGTCTGGGTCACCCTGTGAGCTCTAAGAAGCATGATGTTCCTACTGTGGAATCTGCCTTGTAGCACAAAAAGAGAGACTAGCTTCAAGAAGAGCATAAACCTGTTTTCGAACAAGAATCTCTGGAGAGAAGACTCCGCAAGATCTCAAAAATAATAAATGAATGTCAGTCTGAAACCAAAATAAGATGCAAAGCCCTTGACAAGGAAGCTGTGACGAGAATAGAGCTGAGGGCTGCTAGACTGGCCTGGTGCACCTTAATGTGAAAAAAGTCGGCCTCAGTCATCTATTAACTCTGTAAGATAACTAAAGGAAGTTAAGACATCAACACTGAGTCTCATCTACTTGAACACTACAATGCCATGTTTCTTACTGCTTTGCTCTACTACCACAAACACTAGGAAGATGCAGAGTGTTATCTCCCTAAATTCCCCCTGGCTGTTTGGTTGGAGATTATGAGATATGATGGCTGTGGTGCATATACAGAACAAAGAAATTGTGCTTAAAAAGCGTAAACTGACAGGACAAT
This sequence comes from Bombycilla garrulus, assembly GCA_013400315.1. Lineage (NCBI taxonomy): Eukaryota > Metazoa > Chordata > Aves > Passeriformes > Bombycillidae > Bombycilla > Bombycilla garrulus. The sequence continues at coordinate 481,242 of VXBU01015071.1, read as the reverse complement.
CCCTACAGACATGCTTCAAAAGTCCACCCCCTTTCTCTTACTTCCTAACAATTGGCTAGTGAAGCACTTGGATTCACACACAAAAAAAGTCATACTCACCTATTGATTATATATATATATATGTGTGTGTGTGTGTGTATGTATGCAGATGTACTCATAAATGAACATATAGAAACTGAACCAAGCAAATACAAGAGAAGATAAAATTTCTTATAACGTTGCTGGATAATGCATTATGTTTTGCACCGTGATGCTAATGCACATTCAAGTACATTATAATGTGAAAATGTAAATAATAAAGTGAGGTTATATGGAGCAAGTTATCAAATCTAGACACACTGAATTTTATGAATAAGCACATGAAGTAATTCCAGCCAAGTTATAAGCTGGGTAATTCTCTTCCAACTGCCTATATTTTCCTTGAGATTTGAAACAGGTACAGAATTCTTTATTTCCTAGGCTAAACCTTTTTGGCTGTGAATTTTATGTTCATGAAAGATGCCCAATTAGTGGCTTGGAGACCAAAATCCCTTTTATGCACAGAACATAGCATGTTACAAGCAGAAGCAGTGCAAGTTCTCTTCATTCTTCCAGTAACACTGTTCAAACATGGTCTATTGCTTTTTGAGGGTTATAGCATATTTCACAGAATTACACAGAATTGTTTCAAGACAGACTGGAGTGAATCAGGCAAAATGGTATGTATGGCAAATATTATGCTGTTAAATATAAATCAAATACCTTTGAGAAAGATGGATATTTTAAACATTATGACAACTTATGGTTAAGCTAAGTGGACTGAAATATAAAGCATGATCAGTTGACATGAGGTTAAGTTGCCCTTATCTTTAGTAATATGTATTTCTCAAAATAATCTTATTTTATGGGTGTTCTTTAGTGATATGATTTTCCATTTTTCCTAAAGCCCTTAGCACCTATTAAAACTTGAGATTCTGATGAAATACTGAACAACATTCTATTTCAATGAATATAGAGTAGATGCAGAGGAGTGCAAATAATTAAAAAGTAATAATGAAATTCCATGATCAATAGGTGTTAATTGCAGAAATAAATACTTCTTGTCCCCATTAGCTTATAAATTAAGTCAAATTCTATTTGGTATTTTTATGTCAGTAATAATGAAAGAAAAAGAACAAACATGCATTACAATTTCTTCTCTTCTGTATTTTTTCTGTAAAAAAGAAAATGGGAGATTGCACACATGATTTATAATGGATTACATTCACATTTGACAATAACTACAGATGTTGTTTGCAATAATGTACTCATGTTAACAAAATCCAGGTCAAATGCATCTTTTTCAACATTTTGAAGGAGCTGACTTCAATGCTCTGTTATCCCTCAACTGCTAGTTTATAATATTCATAAAATAAAGAGAAAATTCAGATTATTAGGAAAAAAACCACTTAGTTTCATTACACTCATACTGATTCCTAAAGATTCAGTTATGCCAAACAACCTTTCTTAAGTTTAAGATGAGTACAGAAGATAAAAATTTATTGCACATTGGGAACTGCTTAGAACACTACAAATCATTGTAATTTCACCAAACCTTCCAGTGTCTCAGTATTACAATCCGAATACATTACCTGGAATATAATTTTTAATCATTACTGGCAACTGCTAAAGGCAGTGAAAGTTTAGTGTCATGCTAGTGATAGTAATAATATAGATCACTTAGAGTGCCCTATTGACAATGATCTGCAAAAGTGACCTTTCTTAGTTGCTGGCTGAACTTTGTTAAGTTCTGCTCAAGCGCATTACAGGTGTCTTAGTACTGTAGAGACCAATGCAATACATCTTTCAACAGAGAATAGCTGTCATACTCACAGGAGAAAAAAATTAAGAGGTCACATTAATTAATAAAATGAGCAAAGCTCTTTGCATTGTATTGCAAAGGACAAATAAATTAGCGCTTTTCCTGTCGATCAAACTATCCTTTTTTGTTAGTTAGTTAGTCTGTTTGTTTGTTGGGGATGAGGGAGGTTGTTTTTTTGGGGTTGGGGGTTTATTTTTTGGAAATTGTTCAAGGAGGAACACAAAATCATAAAGGTTTGGGGAAAAAAAACCAAGAATAATTTAACATAAGGGACTGTTCATTGGTGAAAAACATATGAAGCTCAAATGATTAACCTTTCAAAGAGAATGTTAATATGTAACTTTATGATATTTTCTAAGTCTCTACAGTAAGAGAAGGCATGACATAGCAAAAATATCTCTAACTAGCAGACAAACATGACATGCTGTCAAACTAAGTCCTGGTGTGTTTCCTTCTCTGGTGGGTAAGAATCACTTGCCCTAAAGAAGTAACCCTTGCTTACTTAACCTTGCTTACTGTCTAAATTACTTTTCTCAACTGCACTTCTCTTGAAGGTATTTTTGGCTTGAAAGTGACTCAAATATGGAGGCAAAAATGCAGGGTAGGATCTGTCTCTTCCTTGGTCTTAGGCAATAGGTCAGTAAATATTGACCTCTTAGCAAATAACTAATTATGTATCCTTCAAAAAAATCAACAAAGAAAAAAATGTCCCTGAAAGCTAGCTTATTTCTCTTTTTTATACAGGTAGATGTACAAGCAGACAAACATTTTATGTTATCCAAAACAAAAACATGCCGAAAATGTATACTGGAACTTATCAATGCTGGAATCACATGAAGAATATGAGACAGCCTCTATCTGAAACACTTCAATATATGATGGATGGATAATGATGTTTTACTATAATAAATAAAGCTAATGTTTTATTTGGCAAGTGACTTCATCTTATATGGATCCCCTGGAATGTCTCAACTTCCAGTTAAAACATTCTCTTTCATCTCTAAATAGATTACACCTTTAGCAGGTGTTTGAAATAGGCAGACTTGTAGCCTCATAAAGGGGGAAAAGGGGAGTGATTGGTCAGACATGGAAAGTGAGAGCTGGTAATTATTTTCATGTGACACCAAAAGATGTCATAGCAAAGCTGACTAAAGCTGAGCGTGATTTAGCCAGTCTTCTTCAACAGTGATGTCACTCTGTTCTTGCTTTCTATAAAGTTATGATTAATAAAAGGGGAGGATTATTACAGTAACTTACTCTTAGTGGGCAAGGGGTAACATCAACAGCAGCTGAGCGAACTGACGAAACTTCATTGTGTGTTGTTGAGGGGTTTTTTCTCTAGCAGTGACTAACAAAAGGCCAACAGTGTCTGATAGCACAAAGGGCACTTGAAACGAAGGACACTTCCGGTGGAACTTCTGAATAGGAGCCACCATTTTAACTCTTCTGCTTCATTTTACGGTTGCAAGATATTTCTCTTGGCCTCCAGTACGCTCTTCCTTTCTCTTCCCTTTCTCTGTTAACCCACAGACACTGAGACTCAAAACTAGTCAAAAACAATCCCAATGGCCTTTCCAACACAAAGCTGCATGATCCACATTTTTTGCCTCATCTACTGGTATTGTGATAAATTTTTTTCATTGCAAATTACAGAACATCTTTACAAAAGCAGCTTATACATCTTTAGAGCATGGGTTTTACCAGCAACAACACAAAAATGTTAGACATCTTATGGAGAATCCTGAGCCTCTGATTCATCTGTGGGAGAATGCTGTGTTTAATTACATTTTTTGTTTTCAAATTGATAAAGACTTATAACAATTCTGTTTGCTATTTAACTTCAGCAAATTTTCCCTCCCTAGAATTACAGTTGGCTACCTGGAAATACTTACTAACTGAACTGAAATGCTTAGCTGGAAAGACTTCCAGTGTAAATTGAATTCTTACCCCTACAGAGTAACAGCAATTATACTGTGCAGGCCAGGATATAACTACAGGGTGCTCTGAGAGGAGGCTCTTTCCCTCAAGCTAACTTTTTCTGTGTGAGTTGTACAGCTTTTGCACTGAAAATACAAAAGGTGTATGACGTTACTTTCAACTTCTCTGTCCTACAGGCACCAAGACAACAGTTCCAAGGGGGAGCTGCAGAGGTTGGATATTGCACTACCAAAATGTTCCCCAAGCTAAGACAATTCAAATGCCTTTTCTGAACACTATTAAACAAAATATAGAATGTGAAAGATAACCATTTTCTTGTCCAGCCATTAATAATTCTTTACTTCTTATTTTCACAATGACTTCTTGAGAGAGAAACAAACAGAATTTTCTAAACCGAATCAGTGAATAATGATCCCAGTGGTAGTATCCGGAAACTCATGCAGAAGATGAGCTGAGAAGTACTACAGATACTGAAATGGTCAACCACAAACCAGTTAACTGTATTTTAAACATTTTCTGTGTGAGGCTTTGTGTATCTTGGTGTGTTTTTACAGTTCATGAGTAGGTAGCAACATATCTTATCAAATCGAAAGAAAAGTTTGGGAACCACCACAGGTTTCAATTTTCATCCTGACTGCAGACAACTTCTGCAGACTTCTTCTGTAACCCTGAACATCAAACTCCTGCCTCATATCTCCAAAGTTAAAAAAAGTGACATACCTATTTCAAAGGACTTNATATATACACACCAAGTATTCATGCCACCAGAGATCAGTAATTTTTATCCCCATACTTGGCTTCTCTTTTCAGTTAGAACACCTTTAAAATACAATTTTAGATTCTGTGCAGTTCATACAGCATGTTAGCCTGCTACTGAATCTCAAAATATGCTCGGGAACAACAAACTTTTTCTTCTGGGATGACCAGATTTTCAGCACATGCCTAAAAATGTCTTACATCTGTAACTCTGGTAATTTATGTCCAAATATGTCTATATTTGCATGCCCAAACAGCTCATTGTACGGAGAGATCAGGTATTGAAATACCTAACTGTCCCTTAAGCAGTTATTTCATGTCTGTGAGCTGGACACCTCAAATGAATCTACTGGGATGGCTTTTACATAAAAGAATCACCTTCTGACTTTCACCCCTCTTTCTGAGTCAGATGTCATCCTGCAATTTCAGCCTAGCAGCCTGTTTCTGTTTCCAGATGCCAACATGCAACAGACTTCCCATAAATGTTAGGACGTCCAGCAATACCTGGGCAATTCAGACCAGCTTTGCAACTAGACAGCAGAGGCAGTCTTTCCCAGTGATTCAGCTTCGAGACTATGAGAGAGCAGTCTAATGTATACAGAAGATGTTTTCTTAACTTTTCATCTTAACCAGACCTTGACGTGATACTTCAGCATCATTGGCTGAGGAAATTTTTCCGATTGCCTGTGATCAAAGTTAACCAACAATCTGATACAGTGTTTTTGCTCTTAAAAGCACTCACCAAAATGACTGTGAGATGTAAAAGCACTCACCAAAATGACTGTGAGGTGTCTGGATTAAGTTTTTATATATGACACTTTTCTCTGTCCTAGAGCAGCAGTTCAAATTCAACCTGTGATTAAATATGGTTATTCATAAGACTTCCTTTTGTCTATTTTAGATTTCCTTTGAAATTGGTGGTAAGAGATGGGCTTTTCTGAAGGTGACTCAGGGCAGGAACAGTTGCATTTTGCTCTGAATCACCTTCAGGAACTTTCTTGTTCTTTCCACAGCAGAGACAGGAGTGCCACACTACCACATAAGGACACTTCCTGAGTAGTCCCCCTGGTGGTACATCTAAGCCCCTTTTCTCATTCCAACATTGGCAACAATAGGTGCTGTTTGGAGACAGGATGTGAGCCTGGCTGCTCTCTGCAGGCCTATCCCTTCAAGATCCTCTGCATCTGCAATTGTTGTATTAAGGATGTTAAAGGATATGTCCCTGCCTATTTCCTCTGCTAGTTTTTAATGGACCTTCTTGAATCTTCTGATACTGTCTGCCTCCACAGCCGCCTGTGGCAACAAATCCCAGGAGCTCGGTTTCTAGTGTGTAAGCTCTGTATCTGTTTCAAATCTTCTCCTACTAGTTTCAACGCATTCCCCCTAATACTGCAGGATTTTCTGGATAACAGTTCAGCATTCACCTTATCTACCATCTTCATGGTTTTCTAATCCTCAAGCACATGTTCTTTCAGCCTTCCCTTCTCCAAGTTGCCATTGAGTTTTTTGATTAAGCAGCTGCTCTAAAAATCTTCATAGTTTTAGTGTCTCTTCTCTAACTCTTGATCTAATCTCCTGCTTGAAATGCATAGACCAGGACTGCAGACAACATCCACTTTGTGGAATCATCATATATAGAGGCAACATGGTGCCCTCTGTATTGCTCTCACACTATTCCTAACAACATCAATTTTTTTTGTTGACTTTTTGAACTGTCACTGCACATTACATTTTTAAGTTTGGAGACCTCTAAATGATACATTCAACACTCATCTCTCCCTAGTCTGCAGATACCCCTCACAAATACTTACCTAAATGTCACTTCTACATTGGCTATTTCCTCATTTGTATGAAAGGATTTACTTCTTTCAGCTTATCTCCCACTCAAAGCAAGACACTACAGCAGGCAGCTCTGCTGAATGTCTCCAGAACTTGTTGAACAGAGGGCATGAGCAAATCTCTGTGTACCCAAGAATGTGAGTGAGGAAGATTGTCCTGTGGCTGTCCTTGCTGTTCTCTCCTGTTAGCGAGCAGATTATATTATTGTTCAAAGCTGTCAATTTGACTCTGATCACGTGAGATAAATTCAGTTTAAGGAGCCAAAAAAGAACCAGAACTAACCCTCTCAAAAAAGAATCTGCTTTATGAGAAACATCTGAACACTTCTTTGTTGTTTTTATACTTCCTAGATGCTTGGTTACTGTCCCTGAATGGGCAGCTTCAAAGGAGCAATTAAAAATGTGTGCATAGACACACAGTTGAGCCCTGTTTGCACACAAAAACTTTATTCTGAGCTACCTTATGTCACCCCTTTTAGAGGAGTCATCATGAGGGCATGACACAAATAAGCAGACAATGAATAAAGAAAATAACTGTTTATAAGTTCATAGTTGGCATACAAAAGTTATTGAAGAGGAACTGATAGTCTAGGCAACTGGCCATCACTGCTGCCTATCAACCCTCTGTTCCCCCAACTGTTACTGGGTGTTATAAAGCTCATTTTAAAAGAAATTCTTCAAGACTTTTGAGATTGGCAGGTACGATTTTGTCCTTACTGATAAAGAGACTTAAGCCTAGTTGTTCATGAACATTGTGGTCAGTAAGCAGACACCAGGCAAATAAGTATTTAACTGCTTACATTTTACATGTCCCACCTGCACTAAACTACAAGTATAAAATTATAAAATTTTTACCATAAAAAGAGAAGCCAAATTAGTAAATTTAACAGAATTGAAATTAAATCCAGATTTGAGGATCTCATATGCTTTCCAAAAGTTTAACTTCATGCTACCAAGTTAAATCTCAAGTGACACAAACCCAGATTTGAGGAAAAATCTGAGATTAAATTCTCAAAACATAGGCAGGTTTACATTTGAACCTGGAATCTCAGGGTAATCTCCAGTGCTCATTAAAACAGTGTTGGGCAGGGGTATGTGCACTGAGAAGGGGACCAGCTTCATTATATCAATAAATGATGACTGTTCATTGTACTCCCCTCACTTCCCCACAAGTGAAATGCTTTCAGTAATTCCTCACGTTTCCCTGAAAATAGTAATTGAAGCCTAACCCACCTCTCAGATTTAACCTGTGTCTATCTTGGAAATAAGTCCAAACATTATTTTACATGACTCACATGAAAACCAGTGACCATGAGAAACAAAACAGCAGCAAGGGCTAGTTTGTAATTTTTGACCCACAGATCTCAGAAGAGGTACTGTTTCCTTCAACTTTACGGATGGGGTTATGAGGTGCTTGTCCTCAGCAGTTAATGGTAGAGCCGTAGTATCCGGATTTCCTGGGTCCCCATCCAGCACTCTATTCAGTAAACAGTTGTAAGCAGCCAGGCTTCCTCTTAGAATTTCCTCTGCAGAATGTATTTACTTCATCCACAGTGATTTGCTCCACAGGGGATTCAGAGTGACAAAGTAGCAACCATTCAGAAGATCAATATATACTTTTTAAAATTCACCTGTTGGTGTCCCCAGTTTGTCATTTATGTCAGTTCTCTGCTGGTTACTCTCACAAATGGGAATATTTGCTGATGTGTGACACTGCAACTTTTCTCAATGGCCTGTACATGATGACTACCTTGGAAGATTTGCTGGTGTAATCTTTTGTTGAGCTCAACTCAGTGAAAAGAGATAGCTTAAGAGCTTCATTCAATTCTCTCCCACACATCAGCAGATTTATAAGTAATCAAAACATAATACACAAAAATGCATCCCCATCATGGAGGGAGCTAAACCAAGATGAAATTGGACCTTTCAAACAAGAAAAAAACTGGGATATGTTTTTAAAAGGAAAAGCCAAAACCTAAACATTAATATGTAGAAGTTAAATTAAGCAAATAGACTTTCATCAGACCTTCTATTGATGTAACTCAGTCTCTGAAGTCGGAAGAGTTACCCCATTCATATTAACTCAGGGTCCAACATTCCCCTTGCAAACAGAGCCGTAAATCTTTCTGAAATCCACAATCAATATTAGTTTGGGAAGTAAATCAGGGAATAATCGCCTGAAAAGCTTTTACCTAAGACACAACTTTTTGTTTCTCTTTTTGTCCATCAGTGGTTTATACTTATCCTGAGACAAAGCTTGATTCAGCTGACTTCTGCTCCCACAGTCAACACTAACTTCAGTGGCATCAAGAGTTGCCCCTAAAAACTAACAGGAGTTTGTAACTTAAACAGTTGTGTGTGCTGTGGTTTGATTAACTGAGGTGAAAGGAACACAGAACAGAGAATTCAGGACTTGTCAGAAAAGTAAGACCATTTCCCATTATTTTGAAGTTGGTGCAAATATATCCTTGATAAAACTTCACTGACTGAAGTACAATAACATAAATTGTTTTGATATATGCTTTGAGCAACAGTCAAAGTTTTCAACAGCATGCAAATTATTTTTAGTGGATGTTCAATGCTAGCCTTTATTCACCTATAAATGTTTTCACCCTACTTGGAGCTAAATGGGAACTGTCACCTGGTGGTCCTTCCCTTTGAGGTTTAAGTCATGGATGTGACTCTAATCATAATCTCAAAATATCTTTGAAGACAGCATCACTCAAGATATTTTACTCATTAAAGAACTGTTTCTCAAGAAAAAAAAAATTACTTTTGCAGTAATATACTGAAAAGTTACCTGCCAAGTGAACAAGATGAGCAAACAACTTGATTTCTGTGGACTACTCTCTCCAGATACAACTTAAGTCCATAGTATCTCTATAAATTCAAGAATTTACAATTCTCTTCGTAAATAGATTTTTCCCAAAATGAAAAGTTTTTAAAAAGCTCTGATTATACACATATTTGTGCCATATTGCATCACACCAATAACATCATCTGTATCACCTGGCTTATGCCTTCATATGCCTTGGCTTTTAAGTGTAGGAAGGCAAGGCATGCTAAATAACATGGACATGAAATATCTTTGTTAAAGCTCACTGTTCCATGAGCTGGTAAAAAAAGTATCAATGAGTGACATGTCAGGAGACAGAGGTATAGATTTCAGCTAATATTTTTTTAGAAAGAAAATTAACATACTTGCTTCTATTTGTCAGATTGACTTCATATAAGGTTCTTGTAAAACAGAACTTATCTTGCCCCCTGTAAAAAATATGTCATCCATCAATATTAAAAAGAAAGGCAAGAAAGCTCTTATTTACCCCACCTTCTAGCCTGAGTTCTTATCCTCAGATGAACTTTATTTTTTGACCAGCTCACTAATTATTATTGAAATCACTGACCCCTCTAAACAGCACATGAGTGTTTGAGTTAGTAGCAACATCAGCATTAATTGGTCCACTTACATAAAAGTATAAACATAAAACTTATCAATAAATGTTTCTGGCATATCTTTTCTTATCATTACAGGAAAATAAGGTACAACAGAGTGAAATTCCACCTGATTTGCACAGAAATTTGTGCCAGTGTGCTTTCTAGTGGCTGCTTTTCAAAGCAGGGATAGAGATGGACAGATACTGTTGTATGCAGTTCAGGATTCCAAAGTAGTCAGTAAATCACACAATATCCAGTGGGTGAATAATGTAGTGGCATTGGGCCATTTTTTAAAAATTGTTTGTAAGATAAAATCCACAATTAGGAAAAAAAAAAAAAAAAAAAAAAAAAAAAAAAAAAAAAAAAAGAGGTTGCTGGAGTACTAACCTTTCTTTCCCAGTCCCATTCCTTTAGTTATTTCTGATCCAGCAGGGAACTAAAAAATGCCTGTGAGCCAGCAAGATAGGCTCAGCATCACTCCAATGTTTTATGTGGTCTCAGTTGGTGGTATCAGAATTTAAATTAGAAATCCCTACTAAACAATGATTATCTGGACTCTGAAGCTGACAGGA